>BTPG01000006.1:66740037-67079940 GCA_036245525.1 Semisulcospira habei
CTATTACACTTATTTATAAAGGAGAGAATATTTAAAAACAAAGTTTCAGGCTGTTACTATAGTGACGTATATATATAGTAACTACAGAAGAGACGAACAGTGAGGCTAAGATTTCCAATCTATTCTTCGTCTTGTTCATCGATGTATTCTGCCTACTTCTCACCACTGTCGTCTGCTGTTATTTCCTCAGTCATCATTTCCCCCGAAATTAGTGTCCTGTACACCAGAACACACATAACATTACGATCGCTAGGGCTTCTTGTTGTTGACAAGGAAGTGGTCATTAGAGTGGTGTCCCCTGATAATACATATTTACGAGTACCTTCCCTTTGTAAACACGACGTCAGCTACACGCGCATAGGTGTTTGTTGTTGTTGGAAATATACTTACCAACAAAAGTAATATTTGTACCACAAAAAGTGAAAAGACCACACCATATCATGTTGGACTTACCGCCACCATTCGCTGGACCTTTTTTGGACGCTCTGGACGTCGCGGCTCGGTGCAGGCTTCACCAGTGCGGCAAAATGAAAGTTGGATATTTTTCAGTCGTAGTTGCACGGGAATTGGATGTTACCGCGCACGGACAGATGCAACTGGAAGTGACCTTAGGCAGCTGGATGGTGTATACCTGTTTTCGTGAACTGTGACAGCCGTCAAGGACGTCTGACACTCTACAGCAGCTATAGTAACGTGCGTGCTCGGGGATCCTATCACACGGGGCCCTATCAGGGTTGCACTTTCTGTGTCAGGTAGGGACTTTGAAATTTTTTTTTCTATGTCCTCTACTGACTAATTGCTGAACCCGGACCTTTAACTGTGTTGGCACTTTGACTGACAATGCGCCCTTTTCCAGTGCACTTCGAAGATTTCGTCGTTCTTCGATCTCTTCATCTTCAATGACCAACGGTGACGCATCATCGAGAGCCGGAACGCCTTCGCTAGCCAGTCCTGTTGGACCAGTACTTTGACGTTGGGCTACAGCAGGCTGATTCTACGTTCTGCGCGTCGGTCACAGGCGTGCGTGGGCAAGCGCGGCTACGGTGCTCTGCGGTGTAGGGGTAGTACTCTTACGTTACGAGCCACCCTGTCTAGTGTGGGACAGAGGACACTGTACAGAGACAAAGTACCCGCCTTGTATAGCCGTTGGCCATTTTCACCTGTCAGTCATTTTCACCTGTTAGTCATTTTCGCCTGTTAGTCATTTTCACCTGTTAGTCATTTTCACCTGTTAGTCATTGTTATCTGTTAATCTTTTTCATGTGCTAATACGTTATGAGTGCATGTGTGGGTATGTGTGAGTGTGTGGGGCGTTAGCGGGTTGGGGTGGGGGTTAGAGTAAGAGTAGGTAATAAAAGATTTGTTTGTTTATCACTGGCGTTGTGTGATTTATTTAGAGTGGGTGGGTTTCTCGAGTGTTAGCACTTACATTGTCCACGGCGCCCTGACTCCGTCAGGCGTGTCATGACAGCGGGGGCTCATGAGGTTTTCTGTCTCTTGCTGACCATATTCACATCCGTGTTCCTCGAATTGATGGGATCATTCGGTGTTGAATTTGCTCTGCTTTCAATGACACAATTTTGAGTCCACTGGCAGTGAATGGATTAATTGTACTACCTCCCCAACTCGCACCTCCCCTGGCCAACTCATACACTTTATGTTAATGTCCTTGAACCGACGTCAGCGTCAGCATTCTGCGAACGAGGTATCCATGAGGGAACAATAAACAAAACAAACCGAACAAGATGAGGATTTCATCCCAAAGTCTACCTTGTAGTTTGGAGCTCACATGCGTTTTTCCCTTAGGAACACTGTTCCAGAGTTCATATTTTTCAGCTTATCCTTTTGGTCCATTTCCCTCCTCTCTAAGCCAACCTCTGATCAACACACACGCCGGCGCAAACAAAGACGGACACACGGCGCTTCCCGCCATTAGTACGCTCTGTGGGCTCGTGTAGCGACAGAATTCTGAAGAACAGCACGAGCAGCAAAATGACGTCACAATAAGCTTCACGTCATGGCATCGCTAGTCTCACGACGCCGTGTACGGAGTGACAAATTTGATGTTTGACGTCGCTCATCCGAAAGGCACGCAGCCTCCACCAGGGCTAACTGTTTTCTTCCACACAGCCTCGGCCAGGGCTGACTGTTTGATGGAGTATATAGTGGATCCAAAACTTGCACAAAATTAATGAATTATTATTCAAAAGGTTGAAGGGGTACAACTCTGGATTACGAACGCACCCAATGTCTATTTCAAAGCTAGCTATATCCCAAATTCCAAGTGAATAAAACGAACGAAAATTACGGACTCAAATGTGGGTCAACCGACTTTCTATAACGGGCTTTCAAACAATGACAATGACAATGACAATGACAATGATGACAATGATTCTTTATTTTACAACGGTGAAAGTTTTGGTGAAACCATTTTTCGAACTTGCCGTTGCTAATCTACTTTACATATAATGCACAAATCACAAAAATACTATCATTAAATTGGGAAAAACTAAATATATAACTAATAAAAATTGAAATATAAAGTTTTTAAAAAAAGAAATCATTGAAAAAGTGAAAATAAACATAACAAATCTCACACATACACACAATTATAAAGGTATAAATCTTCATACATACATTCATAAACACAAGCACAAGCACAAAACACACACACACACACACACACACACACACACACACACACACACACACACACACACACACACACACACACTACATGCAGCATTAGCATCTTGTATTAACTGAAGATATAACTGAATTGAAGAGTTAGAAAGGGGAAAATCGTACACTGCAAGTGCAGGTTGCTGTGAAAATCTTACGATGCGTGTGGTGAGGTACTTGAAGAGAGCGGTTTTAAAAGACGAAAGCGTTGTTGATGTTGTAACATGTTTGGGCAATGTGTTCCACATGCTAGCACCTGAGAACGCTAAACTTGTCTTATAGAGATCGATTCTAGGTCGTGGCACAGTAATGGACTGCCTTGATCTGGAGTATGTTGATGCCGGGAGGAAAAACATTTTTTTTATATACTCGGGGAGTCTGTTATTCAATACTTTGAACATCGTTATTCCCTTATTGTATAATAAATGTTTTTTCAAGGGGAGAATTTCTAAGGTTTTCAGTTTATTATCCGTTGTTGAGTTAGGGTCTGAAAGGATAAGCTTCGCGGCTCTACGATGAAGAGAGTTCAGTCTCTTTAACTGGACCTCGCTTGCGCCATCCCACACCGTAGAAGCATAATCTATATGTGACCTGATGTGGGCGTTGAAGAACAGTTTTCGTGTTTCTACATTAGCTATATGTTTTAACTTGGATAAAATAAACAGTTTCTTTGATATTGCTTTACATATATTACTAAGATGGCATTGCCATTTAAAATGGTTATCTACAGTAACGCCGAGAAGACGATGTTCCGTTACCTGGCTGATAGATTTGCCTTGAAGGGACAAGCTGAGTGAGAGAGTGCCGAGCTGGTGCTTTTGGCGGGTACTTACAACCATACATTCAGTCTTTGCAGGGTTTAAGATCATGGAATTGTTACTGCACCAGCTGTTAATGTCCTGTAATGTGTTTTGTAGGCGCGTGTCAATTACTGACAATTCCTTATCGGGAGTGTGTATCGCAGCATCATCGGCGAACATATCGCATGCAACACTATCATCACTAATTGTGAGTGGAAGGTCGTTAATGAACAAACAGAATAAAAGAGGGCCTAAAATAGAGCCCTGGGGCACGCCATGCTTTACTTTGCAGTGAATAGAATATGTACCATTAAGGAGAACTTTTTGTCTTCTGTTTTCTAGGTAGGATTTGAAAAACCCGGCTGCGCTTTTAGTATATAAGGATATTTTCTTTATAAGTATGTCATGGTTCACCATGTCAAAGGCTTTCCGGAAGTCTAAGAAAACTACACCTGTTAGTTTGGAATCATTAATAGATGATAACCAGGTATCTGCCATCCTTATCAAGGCAGTGTGACAGGAATGGTTTGTTCTGAAGCCTGACTGCAGTGAATGGATGAGATTTTGGTTTTCTAAGTATTCAGATAGATGCTTATGGATGTGCCGCTCTAAAGGCTTCGACAAAACAGGTAATAGTGATATGGGGCGAAAGTTGTTGATTTCACTCAGATCTTTTGATTTTGGTAGGGGGATCACTTTCGCGTCTTTAAATGCGTCCGGAAAAGAGTTTTGGTTTATACAGAGATTGTAAATATATGTAATACTTTCGACGATGTATGGAAGAGATATCTTGAGAATTTTTGAGCTGATCTCATCAGGCCCGGATGACTTTTTATTTTCCATCGAGGAAATTAATTTACCCACTTCGTGGACTGCTATAGGCGGTATCGTGAATGGTTTTTTGTCCGTATTTTCCCGGTTACAGTGGTGTACTAGCGCGTTTGGACAAACATACTCACATGAGTTAGTTCCTGGTGGGATTAACGATTCGGCTATAGAGGTAAAGTGGTCATTAAACCTATTTGCAGTGAGGTGGAGTGATAAAGGCGCACTATTTTTATTTGTACCTCTAGTTACTAAATTAATGGCACGCCATACAGTAGATGAGTCTTTGCTTTGCTTAACTACTTTATCGAAAAGAGATCTCTTTGCATTTAAAACCATATATTTAACACGATTACGCTGTGTTTTGTATTCAGTAAACCGCTTCTCGCTTCTCAGCTGGTCTCTAATTTCCATTGCCTCGATTAGATCCGCAGTCAGCCATGGTGGAACGGTAGCGTATTTCACTCTTTTGTGTCTCAGAGGCGCGTGTTTGTTCAGCACACCAAGAAAAATCCGGTACCAGGTATCTAATGCTTTATTTGGGTCACTATCGTTATACACGTCGATGAATCGTGCTGTGGCTAAATCAGCCAAGAAAACACTTTCATTAAAGTTTTTAAACGATCTGTAAGTTATGCAAGTGTGGACTTGCTTTTTTAGCTTTGGAAGTTTTGACAGCCATGTGCAGCTAACCGGATAGTGGTCACTTACACTAAGACTATTTACTTGAGTGTTGCTAACTGCTTGAGGTTTGTTGGTATAAATATGGTCTATAATAGTGGCTGATGATGGAGTAATTCTGGTGGGTGATGTTACCAATTGGTGAAGACCGACAAGGGTAGTAGTACATTCCCATGATGGATGGGGTTTAAGAAAGTCAATATTAAAATCTCCAAGAAGGAGAACATCTTTGTTGTGAATGTCTGTTTTATCAATCATGTGTAAAAAGCTATCGTACCACTCAAAGGTGGCTGCGGGGTTTCGATACAGAAACCCAACAAGTAAAGGCGGGGATTTAGAGTTTTTGATTTCTACCCAAATACATTCTACATCACCAGTTTCTAGGTCTTGTCGCCTGCGGGTTATGTGTAAAATGGATTGATGGATATATACCGCTACACCTGTCTCACCCTGTACTGACGGGTCTCTCCTGATAATAGAATAATTCGGGATGGCGATGGCTTCATCACTGATGTGGGCGGCCAAACGAGTCTCAGTTAAACCAAATAGATGGAAATAGTTGGGGGTATTAACATAAACACAGACATCCTGAACTTTGTTTGCCAGGTGGTAGATATTTAGGTGACCGATACGAAATTGTTGGCCTTTTTTCGAGGGTCTGTTCATAGTTGTATAAATCATGTTCAGATAATAAGGTAAAAAACCAGGAAACAAAACTAGGGTACAGGATACAAATAGTAGAAGGTTACGCAGTTAAACCAGGAAAGAAATTACATGTACAAGTAAAATATCAGATGAAACAAATAAAGACTAATAAGATAAAGAACCAGGGGACAAAACTAAGGTACAGGATACAAATAGAAGGGTACGCAGTTAAACCAGGAAAGAGATTACATGTACAAGTAAAATATCAGAGAAAACAAATAAAGACTTATTCGACTTTAGTCTCAGTACGTCAGCTGAACGGCGGTTCACGCCAGAAACCGTGTATTACAGCACACGCAGAGAACACAAAAACAAAAGCTTGCAGTAAAGAATAAGAAACGACAAGTGTACGATCTCAGAAAAAACCCGCTATAAAGAAAGCGTTTATGTCAGAATTCGTGTGTATCGAAGTCCTTATGTTATAACAACACACTCGCTTTTCATTGAAAATGTAGGACAGGCGATAATCTCAGTCACCTGAGAACTTAAGTAAGGTTACTAGTCAAAAGAATTCACGCAATGATCGTGCACGGTGAGTCGGGTGTTCCGACTGTCCGACAAAGCGGATTCCGGTCATTAATAACAAATTACACGGATAGTTTACAGTTTGTTCACTGTACTAGAAACACTGTTTCACAGAGCAGTATCGCACTAATGATCAGATGTGGTCATCGTTCATGTGTCTCTGTCATCAGATGTGGTCATCGAAAAATCGGTTAATCCATAGTAACTGTGACAACCATCAGCAGCTAACCTGAGTAAGTCGTCGCCGAGTTTATGCCAATTTAACAAGCGAAGTTGATGACACCTTCACGCAAACTCATACCATCACACACACACACACACACACACACACACACACACACACACACACGCACGCGCCCCACTGGTTTGTACACACATACCCTTTTTACTTCCAGCGCCAAGTCGGTAGGAGCGACTGATTGACCCTGAAAGCAGAAAGGCAATTTCCGGCCAGTTGTGCGCCCTGCAGGGCGAAAACTGATCAGACAAA
Source organism: Semisulcospira habei (assembly GCA_036245525.1). NCBI lineage: Eukaryota > Metazoa > Mollusca > Gastropoda > Semisulcospiridae > Semisulcospira > Semisulcospira habei. Next base: position 66,746,746 of record BTPG01000006.1, read on the forward strand.
ACCTTAGAGCAGTAAACGTCACTCATCGCTCCCCGTGTGTACACAGTGCAGAGATGTGATTCTAAAGCCTGTGCAGCTTGGCCCTGGAAGTAAAAGAGGTAGCGGGATGTCCTTCAGACAAACGGCCTAAGAAACTGCGCCAGCAACTGGAGCAGGTGTTGGGGATCCAGGGTCGTCTTGGTCTCCGCTCCCTGACTCTGGAACCAGGCGTTGGTGGGAGGTGCGGCCACTGGAGTTCTTGCTGGCACTAGTAGCGGGAAATCTGAAGAGAGGAGCTGGGGGACTTGGAGATTTTGTCGCCCCAACACGTTGCTCGATGGCGGTTGGCTAAGCAGACTGGTCGACGTTTGGCGTGTGGTTGGCGAGGACTGCAGGCGGCCCGGGCCACGGGTTGATGGCGAGTCCCCTTGCTGCCCGCTCTCGCCACGTGACCCGTTACGGTTGATAAGTGGGTTGGACCCGCCCCGTTGACTGTGCCCCCCGGAGAGAGAGAGAGAGCTTTGTGTTAATTTATGTATAACAATGACGTGTCTGGTGTTCTGCGTCACTTCAGCAACAATGTATAAAAACAGCAACAATGTGTTTATGTGTCTAGCGCTTTTACGTCACCGTCACAGTCTGAGGTCGGGAATTCTTCGTTTGGACATTTTTTCTGCGTTTTTTTTTTTTTTTTCTTTTTTTTTTTTTTTAACAAAAACATTAAATAGATACAACGCTGGTTAACGAACTCATCCAATGTCTTTCTCGAAACTAGCTGTATTCAAATTTTCGAATGAATACAACGCAAATTACGGACTCAAATGCGGGTCAACCGACTTTGTATAAACGGCATTTTTTTTCCTTTTAATAAGTAATCCAATCTAAAAATCTGAAAAGTACCCCGAGATACAGCTTGAAGGAAGCATTCAATAAATTGTCAGACCTGTACGTACACAGATACAGGAAAAACTCGTGTCTACACACACGCACGCACGCACGCACGCACGCACGCACGCACGCGGCGTTTCCCGCCAAATGTACGTTCAACATCGCGGTTCGGCGTAGCTAGGCATGTCGTAATTTTTTCGTGTTACTTCACTGTCAGAGTCTGATGTGTTTGTCATTTGCATGCTATGGAACGTGCTCCAACCAGCCCCATCTCAAAGTCTACCGTATTTTCAATACGCTAGACACACAAAAAAAACAACAAACAAACAAACAAAAACCAAATCACATATATGTTATCCAATTTTGCGATGTGACCTTGCCATTAAGTCCGGCGTAAAAGTTATCAAGGAACTCTCCGCTGAGAAGGAGACGCAGAAAGTAGCACGATGCTCCGAAGTGGCGTAAAATGACATCATAGATGAGAAGTGTGGTAGGCACTGTGGGATAATGATGTCTTCATAAGTTTTGCGTCAAATGTGAAGCTTTTAGCCTCAGTATGATATGGGTTAACTGGCGTTTCACATTTTGTAATATGACTATCGTCCACTGTTTACACGAAACTTTAGCCGCTTCAGACAAGACACAAGGGCGGTATGGTATTCTTCCTGATGAATGTCAGCGTCGCAGTTGTGACTTTACAGCTTTTACAAGTCCTGTACGCGAGAAAGCCTCTGTCCTGCCCGCCTCTCAAATGTTGCATTGTTTGAGGAGAAGACTGTATAATGGTTGAGGAAGAACACGAATGTTTTGCTCGTCTGTGTAGGACACAGTGACCTTGGTCTTTTGGGCACTGGCATTTGTTAAGAAAAAGAAGGTGTTCCCACTGACAGTTGGCCGCTGCTCATTAACAGACTTCATCACTTTAACTTGTGAGAAAAAAAATAACTTGTAACATGACGTTTTGCAGTGACTGCGCGATCACAAGTAATACGTGAACACTGACACCGAAGGACCTTTAAATTTACGAATATGTTGGAAATGTTGCTGTCACTTATGGAAATCTGACAAGGAGTGCCGCTAGTCTCTTCTCATCAGAGGCCAGCCACTCCTCAGATTGGACCATTTGCTGAGGATGCCATTTCAGGACGAGCAAGTAGCCCGGTCTTCAGGGATGACAATACACGGTTGTTTGGGGCCACGTGTACTAAACTTATTGAGTAGTTGATCTGAACGATCAATTTTCTGTTTGCAGCTGAGCTTCTGTCAAGAAACGGGATATCCTTATTTTAGAAAGTTTGGAGCTCAAGGACATTGCGCACTATCCTTTGATCATTCTGCCCGAGGACCGAAATCCCCAAATTTTGAAGTTGCCCTCTGAAGGACAGTATTACAGTTCTAGAGACAGGTCGAGCGTGATAGTTCAAGGGTGGTGCCAGAATAGTTTGGCGCCTATGGGCAACAAGCTATTCTGGCAACACCCTTGAACTATCATGCTCGACCCATGTCTTGCTGTGGTGTATCGGGGCTGAATGAGTTAAGGTATTTCTAGAAAAAAAGATATATATGGGCATTTTCCTATCAGTGTGTAAATAAGTCTTACTCGTTCCCAGATGAAATTTTTTTTCAGTCGGACCAGTAGTCGTCTTCAAAGTCCTTTCTTTCAGAGATTAACCCTGTTCAGTGCCGAGACAAATTGAAAACCGCAAGAGGTATAGATCCTCATGAGTCCCCGCAATTGCGAAGGCTCATGAGGATCTATGCCTCTTGCTGGCACCAGTTTGAAGCCATGTTTCTAGGACATCTAGGGCTTGTTTGATGTTGAATTAATAAAGATTGCAGAAGCACAGTCTTAATTGGGTTAATTGCGCTATACGCTTGTAGGCTGTACCCAATCAACAACTTACAATTTTGTTTGGATTTTGACTAAGCTGTCTCAGACTTTCACTCTTTTAAAAAATGTTGAAATAAATGTTTTATCTTTGACAGTCCTCTGTTTTCAGGCACAGTTGTTTACATCACTTTCTTCAGTGACGTCATACAGCGTCATGCCTGAAGATGCCAGCTCCATTTTGTGCATGAATAAAGGGTAAGTGTTAAAATTTGTTGACACTAACTTTATTTATATATATAACGGAAGTAGTTTACAAATTTATTTACGGAAGGACCTACAAATGGCGGTCCAACTATCATTACTTTATATATATATATATATATATATATATATATATATATATATATATATATATATATAAAGTAATGATAGTTGGGCCGCCATTATATATATATATAAAGTAATGATAGTTGGGCCGCCATTATATATATATAAAGTAATGATAGTTGGGCCGCCATTATATATATATATTAAGTAATGATAGTTGGGCCGCCATTATATATATATATAAAGTAATGATAGTTGGGCCGCCATTATATATATATATATATATATATATATATATATATATATATATATATAATATATATATATATATATATATATATATATATATATATATATATATATATATATATATATATATATATATTATACTATATCATGGTGTCATTTTTCGCCAGAACATACAAGAATTGCTATCGGTGAGTCTTCTGGCCTAAATAATCTTAGTGACGTAAGCGCAGGATGTCAGGCTTGAGGTACTTGTCTCCTCGATATTGACGCCTGAGCATTTGGCGGATATTGACGCCTGAGCAATTGGCGGACTACGAACACCGGCGAATACAGATCTATGTGTTTGTAGGTGGCGTCAAATGATGTGTTCGCAGCCGCGTAGCACAGCACAGCATACCTTAGAAAATGCTTCGAACCCCGAGGCTGGTCATCTGGAAAAATGAAAAATTCATGTAGGAAAATAAAGTGATATAATAACCTTCATTCCTCGCGCTGGGACCATACGGCGTTGAGGCGCGTCCCCTGGGTGGTGGATAGGGGGTCCCTCGTGAGAGGGGTGCACCGAATGAAATAAGGTGCCGTGAACCAACATGGTCTAAGGGAAGGTGACCCCGACAGAAAACCCCTGGTCCTCCTAGTAAGGGGGTTGGGCGTGGGGGTAGCTTCCCCACCCTGCAAAAAAGGAAATAGCTACAAAAACGCCGACGAAAAGACTAACAGTAATTCCTTTCCTGGAGGAGGAAGGTTCTTCTACTAGAAGACTTATGACGTCCTGTGGTGAAAGCCGGAAGTCTTCGGAAGCCACAGGACCGAGCCGCCTCTCTCTATCCAGGGATACAACCATGGGCACATGGAACGTCAAGACCATGTACCAGAGCGGCAAGGCCGCCCAGATAGCAGCGGAAATGCAAAAGTACAACCTTTCCCTGCTAGGCATCAGTGAAGCCAGATGGACGCAGTCTGGCCAGAAAAGGCTGTTAAGTGGGGAGATGATTCTGTATTCAGGTCATGAAGAGGAGAATGCCCCCCATACAGAAGGAGTAGAACTCATGCTGTCACCAGTGGCACAGAGAGCGCTGATGGGCTGGGAACCTCTTGGGCCAAGAATTATAACAGCAGCCTTTAGAACCAAGAAAAAGCTCAAGCTGAACGTCATCCAGTGTTATGCGCCCACCAATGACAGTGACGAGGAAGAGAAACAAGAGTTCTACGACCGTCTCCAGAGTGCCGTGGACAAATGTGCGGAGCGAGACATCACCATCGTCATGGGCGATTTTAATGCCAAAATAGGGGAGGACAACACCGGATACGAAGAGGTGATGGGGAGACAGGGACTAGGCTCGGAGATGAGTGAGAACGGGGAGAGGTTTGTAGACTTTTGTGCTCTAAACCGACTTGTCATTGGAGGCAGCATCTTCCCACACAGAAGAATACACAAAGCAACTTGGGTCTCACCTGACCATACAACAGAGAACCAAATAGACCATATCTGCATTAGCAAGAAATTTAGAAGATCCCTTCAAGATGTTCGAGTGAGGAGGGGAGCAGATGTCGCCTCAGACCACCATCTGCTTATCTTAAGAATGAAGCTCAAGCTAAAGAAAAGCCGCACAGAGACAACAAGAAGACAGCGCTATAATGTAGGCCTCCTGAGAGAAACTGGAGTTAGAGAAGAGTTCAAACTGGTGCTGTCCAACCGGTTTCAAGCGCTACAGGAGCTAGTAAATGAAGAGGAGGCGGTCACCACAGAGCAGCAGTGGAAGGCAGTTAGAGAGGCGCTGAACTCAACCTGCAAAGACACTGTAGGGTTCAGGAAACACCACCACAAGGACTGGCTGTCGGCACAGACGAAGAAGATAGAAGCGAGGAAGCAGAAGAAAGCAGTGGTCAACAACAGTCGCACGAGAGCAGCCAAAGTAAGGGCACAGGGGGAATACTCGGAAGCCAACCGCGAGGTGAAGAGGAGTATCAGGGCAGACAAGAGGGCCTACACAGACAGCCTGGCAGCAGAGGCAGAAAAGGCAGCAGGCAGCGGCAACATGAAACAGCACTACGACATTACCAGAAGATTGTCGGGTAAGTATGGCCATACAGAAAGACCAGTAAAAGACAAAGAAGGCAAGCCTATTGCAGACAGAGCAGACCAACTCGACAGATGGGCCGAGTATTTTGAAGAGTTACTGAACAGACCTAGCTCACCCGACCGCTCCCCCCACCCCCCCCCCCCCCCCCCCCCCGACATCCAGCCGGCAGAGACCGACCTACCCATCAGCTGTAACAGACCCAGCCGGGAAGAGATCAGAAAAGCAGTGGCATTTTTGAAGAATGGCAAAGCAGCAGGGCCAGATGGCATCCCAGCGGAGTCTCTGAAAGCAGACCTAGAGACAACAGTTGAGATGCTGTACCCACTGTTTGGAAAGATCTGGGAAGAGGAGGTGATGCCAGCTGACTGGAAGGAGGGGTACCTAATCAAGCTTCCCAAGAAAGGCGACCTCAGCAAGTGTTCCAAACTACAGAGGAATCACCTTGCTGTCAGTACCAGGAAAGGTCTTCAACAGGATCATCCTAGAGAGAATGAAGAGCTCCGTTGACCCCCAGCTGAGAGACCAGCAAGCAGGATTCAGGAAGAACCTATCATGTACAGACCAGATCGCCACTCTCCGCATCATCGTGGAACAGTCTCTGGAGTGGAGCTCCCCGCTGTACGTCAACTTTGTGGATTATGAGAAAGCATTTGACAGCATGGACCGAGAGACTCTGTGGAGACTCCTACGACACTACGGTGTACCCACAAAGCTCGTCCGCCTGATCAAGAGCAGCTATGATGGCATGACATGTCGCGTGATCCACGAAGGGCAGTTCACCAGAGAGCTCCAGGTCAGAACTGGTGTCAGGCAGGGGTGTCTGCTGTCTCCGTTCCTCTTCCTACTGGCCATAGACTGGGACATGAAGATGACCACAGAGCACAGACGAAGTGGAATACAGTAGACACTGTGGACACAGCTTGACGACCTCGATTTTGCAGACGACTTGGCATTACTGTCCCACACTCATCAACAAATGCAGGACAAGACCACGAGGCTTGCTGACATCTCGTCCCAAGTGGGCCTCACCATTCACAAACAGAAAACAAAGACAATGAGGCTGAACGCAACCAGGGAAGAACCAGTCTTGCTTGCTGGCACCCCGTTGGAGGAGGTGGAGTCCTTCACCTATCTCGGGAGCATCATAGACAAAAAAGGCGGCACTGATGCAGATGTCAGAGCACGAATCGGTAAAGCCAGAGCAGCCTTTCTCCAGTTGAAAAAAGTGTGGAGTTCCAGAGAGCTGTCACAACACACCAAAGTCCGGATTTTCAACTCCAATGTAAAAGCAGTTCTCCTATATGGAGCAGAGACATGGAGATTGACAAAAAACCACAGTCAACAGAGTACAGACCTTCATGAACAGTTGCCTTAGAAGAATTTTGAAAATCCACTGGCCAGAGAAGATCAGCAACGTCAGACTCTGGGAGAGAACAGAGCAGATAACAGCAGAGAATGAAATTGGGCGAAGAAGATGGGGATGGATCGGTCACAGTCTGAGAAAGCCAGCTTCCAGTATCACTAGGCAGGCATTGTCATGGAACCCCCAGGGAAAGAGGAAAAGAGGTAGGCCGAGAAACTCCTGGCGTCGAGACCTCCAAGCAGACATCAAGAGACTGGGAACCACCTGGAGTAGAATCGAAGGAGAAGCACAGGACAGGAGTTGCTGGAGGTCTCTCGTCGATGGCCTATACCCGGGTAGGGGTGACAGGCGTAAGTAAGTAAGTAATAACCTTCATTGACGAAATACGGTCTGCGTGAGATGGCACTGAACTGATTAAACGCCATATTGTATCTTTCGATTATGGGTGGAGTCCAGACCAAGGGAGTGAATGCTATGCGTGTAAAATGCGAGGAAACTCATCATACTAATGAGAGAAAAAAAATGCTTCGAAGAAATATGTGTTGGTTATGTTGGGTCCCAACCTTGGCGTCGACCCAACCTAGGCTAAAGTGACGTATACTGCTCACAAATAGTAAGGTATATGAACTTTTCAGCTTGAATTACTAAAAGTCCTCAGAATCGGTCTAATCACGGGTATATCAGTGATTAGCCATCCCACTGGCCTACAATTTCACAACACTGGTGTGACATATAGTGCTCACAAAAAGTAAAGGATGTATTATTTTTAGCTTGAATTATTAAAATATCCCAAATAATTTAACATTAATCAGACAAAAACGGTGACTGCAGTTTGCAGATGTAAGGTGTTTTCGAACATTTTTATAATTCAAGCTGAATTTATGACGTTCCTTACTTTTTGTGAGCGGCATTATATGTCACACCAATGTTGTGAAATTAGTGTAGGCTAATCACTGATATAACCGTTATTATACCCTTTTTGAGAACTTGCAGTAATTGAAGCTGAAAAGTTAATGTACCTTACTATTTTGGAGCATTATATGTAACTCTGGCCGAGGCTGGGTCGACGCCGAGGTTGGGACCCAACAGGTTATGCTCGTATCTTTCATGGCTGATGATTCATATAAATTATGTGAGTTGGACCTCAAGCTGCTCTATTCAGTAAGATCCAAAGTCACAGACAACAAATGCCTTTCTGTATATGTAGGACCGACCTTGACCCGAGCGGAGTTCAAGTCCAAGGTCAAATTTCTGTCCTACATAAACCGCCATCGCTATGAGCTTGACACGCTAAACTAGACGGTGACGGAGGAGCTGCAGATGTATACGTCACTCATCCGGGTCTTCATCACGTGGCTCTACTCAGCCATTACGGAGGCCCAATCTGCGTTCGAGTCATTTGGAGAAGTTTGGTCGCATATCAAGAGGTATGGGGAAGAAAAAATCTCCGACTGAAAGAAATCTAATTGAGTTTAACACCGTTCGAGACGAGCTGCATTCGGATACGCGGCTTTGAGCCGCGTATCCGGATGCAGCACGTCTCGAATGAGTTAGCCCATGGCGCCCTGACACACTCAAACAAATATGAATATGATACTAGTTCAACAGATCGACCACGCACTAGTTCAAAGGTGTTCAAAGCCAGAATAGCTTCAGGCTTGATGCCAAGAGGCGCCGCCAAGTTATTCCGGCACCAGGTTCGCCAAAAGCGCCAAATGCCCGTGACTAAATATGTTGTCCTCAAGTCACGTGTATGTGTGTGTGTTCTTGGACCTTGCGGCTCTAGGAAATTCGTAACTGGTCCAAATGAAAGACCAGTACCTAAATTTAACCGAGTTTCCGTCTCGTCCTTCATGTTCCTTCAGATATTGTTTTAAAAGGAGGCCTGCGCGTCTTTCATCTTAATCCTCGAAATCCAGTGGACGCAGATTGTGTTACTAGATTTTTGGTTAATTCAACGCAAAACAGCCCCGATCATGCAAGGAACATACAAAGTGAAATCAACAAGAGACATAGATTCTCATGAGCCCCCGCAACTGCGGGGGCTCATGCCGGTCCGCTGTGTCTCTTGAAATTGAATTGTGTTCACTTTTTTCTCGACAGTGAAGGGTAATTAATCCTGGATAAAATGATGTTTTGTGCATTAGTGAAAAGAAAAGTAAAAGGAGAGGTTGAAAACCCTTTATTCATGTGAAAAATGAAACACAAAGCCCTTGTGGCAACATGTTTACTTCAGCTTCATTCATTCATTCATTCATTCATTCATTCATTCACCCATGTCATCATCGCGAAGGAATACATGTGTCTGGAGCGCGCCCTGGGGACTATATTCTACATGGAGGGCCGGTTCCCGTCCCAGGACATCTACCTCTGATTCTCGGAGAGTCAGGACGTGGCCAACGAAACATTCCTGTCGGCCAGACGATACTCGGACCTCGTGGCCGCTCTCTACAACAAGAACATTCAGGCAGTAGTACAGTACAGTATACAGTCTACTTTGGCCTGGTTCTGATCTGGTCCCTTTTTTTCTTTTTTTTTTTTAAAGTGCATGGCTAGCAGTTTCCAGGCCTCAGTTGCATGAGTGAGTTCAGTAAATCCTGCGCAATCCACTAAGCAAGGTGTTCCTTTACAGGAGCACCTTGCTTAGTGGTTTGCGCAGGACTCAAGCTCACAAATACAACTGAGCTTGGTCCCTAGTTTCCACCCTTATTTTGTTGTACGCGCCGAGTGTAGTCAATGCCTGTCAGGGATGAGTAAATCAGAAGCGCCAAGTTACTCTGTCACCATTGCCTGTCGTAGTCAATGCGAGAGTAAGCCTTTGCGTGTACGCGCCGAGTGTAGTCAATGCCTGTCAGAGATGAGTAAATCAGAAGCGCCAAGTTACTCTGTCACCATTGACTGTGTAGTCAATGCGAGAGTAAGCCTTTGCGTGTCGGTAGCCGTTTTTGTCGCGATGATTCCTGTAGGACTCTAAGCGACAAAAACCGGACCAAAAACCGCTACAAAAACCTCTGTCGGCACGCAAAGGGTTAACACATTGTACCGGGGCCCTGAGGTCGAAGTTTTAAATTTTTGGCATTGCACGGTAAAGAGTATATACCAGTTCAGAAGATTAATCGACCAGAATAGTTCGAAGGCGGTGTCATAAAAGATATTCTGGCACTTGAACTAGCATGGTCGATGTATAACATTGTGGTGTCACGTGTCAGGGCTGATTCAATCAGAAGCGCCAAGTTACTCTGTCCCCATTCTAGAGCTATTGAGGTTGAATTATGGGGCGACGTGGGATATCAACTCATAACCTGTTGTTTCCACGGCAACAGGCGTGCCGAAGAAGAACGGAAAGCGGCACGCGGCGGAGATCGGAAGCATGACACTTGACCTCCTGGACAGCATCAACCGCCTGGAGATACCGCACCTGCCCGGCACCAAGTTCAAACTGCGCATCGGCTGTCACAGTGGTTAGTATTGTGACGTTTATTTTATTTATTTTTTTCTTTAAATGACGCGACAAATTTACAACAACTAAATATACGACAAAAACGGGAGAGCGTCTAAACCAATCAAAGCTGACAACAACAAAAAAAAGTCTGGTGAACATGTTCCAACTGCAAGAGGCATAGATCATGATGAGTCCCCGCATTCGCGGGGACTCATCATGATCTATACCTCTTGCTGGTTCGATTTTTGTATTCATATTCCTTGCACGGCTTCAACAAGCAGTTTTGTAATTAACACAGATTTCAGAAAGACAATCTGCGTCAAATGGCATAGAAGGGGGTTAATGTCGACTTTGCTTATTAATTTGTCACAGTCCTAGTTTTTCTTAACCCATTGACTGCCGAGAAAAAAAGCGAATATGGTTGAACTGCAAGAGATGTAGGGGCAAATGCGGGGGCTCGTGAGGATCTATGCCTCTTGCTGACATGACTTTGAATCTATGTTCCTGAGATGACTGGGACTCTTTGGCGTGGAATTAAGGAAGATTTCAGCAACACAATCTGCGCCTAGTGACTGTGGAGGGACCAAAACCTCGCCGTACGCTGTGTAATAGTTTATTATAGCGCTTATTACAAGATATTCGGTGTGATTTTGTGTTTATTCCTACTATCGTCATTTCTTCGCATTTTAATAGCGTGGTTGTCGCCCTTTTGCTCTGTAACAGGTCCGGCGGTGGTGGCTGGTGTGGTGGGATCCAAGATGCCACGCTACTGGCGGTTCGGAGAGACTGTCAGTGTCGCCGGCAAGATGGATTCGCCGCTCGGAAAACGTCAGTCGTATTTTATTTCCGGATGTACCTTGAAAAAGAAAATGACGGTAGGGACGGAGCGGGGGGGGGGGAGGGGGGGATGGGGGGGGGGGAATAGTTGACGTGTTTTTGTTGTTCCGTAATTGTGACACAATATCATTGTGACTGTCATTTGTTAAAAGAGCTACTGTACTTATTGAAAAAGAGTCTGGTTAATCTTCACAAATATGCGTCGCTCTAAACTGCACGGCGAGTATGCCGTGGGCGTCAGCTCGTCACACACTGGTTGTCTCCTCGATTCCCTAGCGAATCGAGGAAGACATCCAGTGTCATCTCGTCCATGAATACACTGTAATTAATGAAACGGACTGTTTATACTTTCTGCAGTATCATACTTCTGTATATAATTATACATAGAAAACATACGTTCAGCCATGATACTTTTATATATAAATATACCTACAATACCTGCAGGAATCATCGCGACTAAAACCGTTACCGACAAGCAAAGGGTTAATTAAAGCCATTTAGCCCCGACGCACTGCAGCAGAAGAAAGATCGACCATGATAATTCAAGGGTAGTGCCAGATTCGCTTGACGCATTCAGACATGAGAGTCATTATTATACCATTTAGACCCGACGCACTACAGCAGGGCAACCGTGATAATTCAAGGGTAGTGCCAGATTAGCTTGGTGCCATCAGTCATGAGAGACATTACTGAGGCTGAGTTGGTATACCTCGCCCTGTGCCTAGGTGACATGCACCAGCGGCGACATTGTTGCTATTTTCGCAACTGACCCGTCGCTCGGCCAGGTCCGGTCCTGTGCACCAGATCGGTTTAGAGCGTGTGCTCTCTGCACCTGTAATGAGCAATCTCGGAGAAAGAATCGAGTCACGTCACATCTGATTGCTGCAAAATAAGATGAATAAAGAATAAACCTTTTACTATACGCAGTCCCGCAATAATGATCCTCATGCTAGCACCACGAAACATTACACGATTTGGCCGCAGATTTGAAAAAAATAGTTTCGCTTTTCCAGTGGTGATTTTGGCCGGCAACATCTATGTCGCTTTGCCGCAGATTTGAAGCACCGTCGTGGCCGTAGCAGCCGTATGAGAGACGATTGCACTACACTGAATGGACTTGATTCAGGAATACCGGCGCAAGTTCTGAGGAGAATGAACAACCCCCGAAGACCTATCCTTCAGTTTTTCAGTAGGGACGTACGCCCTCCCGGCAACATTTTATGCGGCCGGCTCAAGGGAAGTAATGCTAAAACCGGAAACGAACTGTTTTTCGACTGGGCGATCACAATCTTCCGCGGGAACGTACGAGAACACACAAGTGCAGAAGCCTACCTGCGCGCGCAGTTTTGGTGCACTCAGGACCCGTCCGAGCGAGCGGACCGATGCGCCGGACTTGAAAATCGCAGTTATGGCGCCACTGGTGCGTTTTACCTAGGTACAGGGCGAGGTATCCTAACTCAGCATAAAAATTTAATGAGCGATTTAGCCGCGACGCACCTACAACAGGAGAAGGATCTGTCATAATAATTCAAAGTTAGAGCCATATTAGCTTGGCGCCTGATGGCGCCATGCTAATCCGGCACTATCCTTGAAGTTATCATGGTCGACTCATCTCCTGCGACTGGTAAAATAGTCGTTAGGTGACGCCTGTGACCTCAAAATCTGAGGAAGTACGACCACGGGGACAAATGGGTTAATTATTGAAGTGCGTGTTCAGTGGTGCAGGAACCCACGGGGTCTAATACAGCGTGGCCATACCTAATCTGAACCCGATGTGACAGGTTGTTTGTTTGTTTAGTTGGTTGGTTGGTTGGTTGGTTGGTTGGTTGGTTGGTTGGTGTTGTTTGCTTTTGTTTGATTGATTGATTTGCTGTGGGCCATGCCTCCCCTCGCTCCTTTAGACGCCTCTCGCTCCACCACAACCACCTACATTTTGCTAGGTTGATTTTTCGTTGGTTATTCCTTTGCAAGCTCGGCAGTCACTGTTTTAGTCTCGATCACTTTGTGCCCACAGAAAGACCGCGAGCTGATGATGTTCTTCAAGGGCGCCTTCATCACGTACTGGCTCATCCACCGTGAGGCCATGGCTCGCAAGAACTCAGTTTGGCTCTGGCTCGCTCTACTCCAGCCAGGAATCTTTCGACGATGTCCAGGGATCAGGTAAGAAAGAAATAAAGAAAGATAAACAAACAAACAAAGAGTGTGCCCACAGAAAGACCGCGAGCTGATGACTGTTCTTCAATGGCGCCTTCATCACGTACTGGCTCATCCACCGTGAGGGCATGGCTCGCAAGAACTCAGTTTGGCTCTGGCTCGCTCTACTCCAGCCAGGAATCTTTCGACGACTATGTAACGGGATCAGGTGAGAAAGAAAGAAACACAAACAAACAAACAAAGAGAAAATAATGCAGCGAGGCACTTTTTGTTTTTTAACCTAAACTTTCGACCATCAGATTTTTTTATGGAGTCGCAGTGTTTTTGATGAGAGAAAATAAGTTTAACTCATTCTACCCCAGACACACCACAGCAAGATAAAGATCGACCATGATAGTTTAAGGGTGATGCCAGAATAGCTTGGCGCCTATGGGCGCCAAGCTATTCTGGCATCACCCGTGAACTATCATGGTCGATCTGTGTCCTGCACTGCAACGCAGTCTTCAGAGGACGACTTCAAAATTCAAATGGGGATTTCGGTCTTGCGGTAGAATGAGTTAACGCGTTTTCGTCACTTTCTAGCCTATGGGAAGCAACTGCACATTTCAGATAGGGTACCCTTGTTGAAATGTTTATTGCCCTTTCATTGGTGACAGGCATAGTGCTGAACCACATCGGACAGCAGAGCAATAGTCCCCACCCTCCCAGAGTCACGCGGTGGCGGACCCCGCCCCCCCCCCCCCCCCACCGGCCCCTCCCCAATTAGGCCTCCTTCTATCCACTCGCGAAGTGCCGCACAGTGGGTCCGCGAGGGCTAACAGCAAACACGGGTCACCCTCACCACCATCTCATCTCATGGTCCCGCACCCGCCCCCCCCCCTCCCCCCTCCCCCTCCCCTTAAATAAAAAGAACCTCATCATCATCATCCTCACGAAAGGAGTCCGAAATAGCTCAGGCGGTTAAACGTCGGAGCAGGAGAGCGAACGGAATCGCCGGGTTGTGGGTCCGAATCCAGTCCCGGCCCCGGTAGCTGGACTCACAATCCAGGGGGAAAACGGATTTGTTCAATAGCATGTCCGTTGAAAGGTCCTGGTAAATCAAAGTGGCACAGTTGGAGTGCGCCTGAGTTGATCAGTGTTCTGGTCGTACTCCATAGGCAAAAGATTTCCCTGTCCCCCATAACCCGCCCGTCAGGGCCGTCCATGATCACCTCGGTACTGTGGACGTTAAACCCGAACTAACCAGCCATCATCCTCACGAGTCCGCAATAGCTCAGGCGGTTAAACGTCGGAGCAGGAGAGCGAAGGGAATCGGCCGGGTCGTGGGTTCGAATCCCGTCCCGGCCCCGGTAGCTGGACTCCCAATCCAGGGGGAAAAGACAGATTTGTTCAATAGCTTGTCCATTGAAAGGTCCTGGTAAATCAAAGTCGCACAGTTGGAGTGCGCTTGAGTTGATCAGTGTTCAGGTCGTACTCCATAGGCAATAGATTTCCCTGTCCCCCATAACCCGCCCGTCAGGGCCGTCCATTATCACTTCGGTGCCGTGGACGTTAAACCCGGAACTAATCAATCAATTATCCTCACCACTCACCCGGCCCTCGGGCACCCCCTCTCCCCTCCTTCCCCGCCACGGGCGGGGCTCCCGGTCCGGCGGAGGCCAACGCCGGAGTGGGGGCACCGGTCGGGCGCGGAGGGGTGGAAGACCGAGGCCATTCATTACCTCACCTTTTTTTTTTTTCTTCGTTTTTTAAAGTGAAATTTTACTTTTCCCTTTTTTCCCGCCCCCGGTACGTTAAGATAGCCCCCCCCCCCCCCACCCCCCAAGGAGTTGGGGGGAAAGCCCGCTACAATGGTGTCGTACCGGAGAGGCTTTTTGACCAACCGCCTCCCTCCTAGCGGGCGGGGAGTGGGGTGGCGGGGGCCGGCGGCGGGCCCACGAGGCTCCCCTCACGGAAGCCCTCCGTGGGGCGCGCCAGGGACCCGGGGCCGGCCCCGGGGTCCGCCCGACCGTATTGGGCCGCGGCGAGGGACACTCCTGGAAGATCCCCGCCGCGGGATAGGGGGGTTAAGATATCCCATGGGAACGAGGTACCCTAGAGGGCACTCCACAACACCCCCCCCCCCCCCCCTCCGGAAAAATACAGAAACATTTATAGAGGGGTTAGTAAAATCAACCCCCCTCAAACCATAGGCGGGAAAGAAGCCAAGACCGGGCCATGGATTGTGGCTCACACGGGGAAACAGGACTCGGACGAGGAGACCCCGCTCCCCCCCCCCCCCCCCCCCTGGGCGCGGCCAGACATGATGCACGATTGAAAGGACCAGTGATGCGGGGACATCAGCGTCAAACAGTCAAAATATCCCCCCTCCCCCCCCCCCCCCCCCCAACCCAGACGAAATCAGCGCCAGCTGGAAGTCCTAGTCCGTTTAATAATTGCACTTGTACTTGCAAATAGTCCCTTTCCTTTTCGTCCCCCCTCGTGCGCAAAATAAAACTTACTGGGAGAAGCCCACGTAGGATCTTCACTAAACGTGTCTTAATTATTATTGACTGTGAAAGGTTTCTCTTCTCTCCGTCCTTTCAAAATAATACTAAAAGTACAGAACTTCTTTTCTGCTTTCTTTATTGTGGTTTTACATGGTCCTTCTTTTCCGGCCGCCAGCTCTCCACTAACTCATTCTTCCACTTTCTCACACTCTACGCCCATCCTTTCTATCTTGATTAAAACTACCCGACCCTTGATCTATGACATCTGACAGTGGACAGTAAACAGACCTCTGCCCCCCCCCCCTCCCCCCCCCCTTACAGTTACAACTAATTGCTAAGCCTTCACCCCGTCCCGGCTGCACCGCTGCACTAATGTAAACACTCACGCTGCCACAGTCGCACCCTAACTGCTGGTTCCACAGGACCCTGAATATCTCTACATCTTGAACTTGACCGTTTTGTTATTATTGACCGTTTTGTCCACTGCAGATAAATTACCATACTGTGTGTTTATCATTATTGTTGTTCAAACGGAAGACAGAGGAAAAGATGGGAGGACAATATCTCAGAGTGGACAGGACTGAAGCTGGGCGATACGCTGAGAATGGCAGAGAACAGAGAGGAATGGAGGGAGCTGGTCGCCAAGTCATCAGTGGTGCCCCAACGGTCGGCAAGACTACGGGATATAGATAGATAGATAGATAGATATAGTGTTTATCATTATTGTTGTTCAAACGGTGCCAGCAACTCGTGAGTCATCATCGAAAGTTTGCAGCAATGTTGCTGTGAGAAAAGCCTTTGGTCAGCCAGGGAGCCGCAGGAGCAAAAAGGAGGTGAGGAAATACGGTCGCGCCGGGTTTGATACGTGCCAGATATCTCTCACGACAGCTTGATAACTGACTCCCATCGGAATTCTGGGCCCTTTTCCTCTCTGTCCGTTGGCGTATAGACTGCATTGGTGACAGGCATAGTGCTGAACGTTTATTTTTGATAAGTCTAATAACCCATTTAGCTCCAATGCTCTACAGCAGGAAATGGATCGACCGTGATAATCCAAGGGTTGCACCAGATTAGCTTGGCGCCATTAGGCGCCAAACTAATCTGGCACTGCCCTTCCATCTCCTGCGCTGTACTGGCGTATAGTCCCAATCAATTTGGCTGTGGGGTTATAAGGGCTAACTGTTTAATGGTAAAAACTAAAACATTATAAAATATCCACAGCACGTGCTAACACTGTAAACATAATGATAATATATATGGTAGAGATCACTCATTGATTACATCTTTTGATTTGTCTGTTGTTGTGTTCTTACTTCTTATTTAATAAAGTCTTTGCCGTGTGCTTGTTACAACGTTCAAAATCAGACCTGTACACATTGGTTTATAATTTGTTTGTTATTGTCTATTTGCAGAGTGCAACCATCGCGGAAAGGCGGCGAACATAGTGTGAACGGTTACCTTCACTTTAGAACCGTACACCTCCAGAACAGGAACACAGTAGCATTGCTGTCATTGAAGCAGCTATATGTACATAGATTAATTTCGAACATTTACACACACACACGCACACACACACACACACATACGCGCGCGTGCACACATACATACATACACACACACACCGACACTGACACACGCGCACACACACACACGCACGCACGTGCACGTGCACGCACACACACACACACGCGCGAATACACGTGTGCGCGCTCACGCACCATCGCACGCACGAACAGAACGATGCAACACAAACTAGCAGTTTAACTCATTCAGCCCCAACACACCACAGCAAGACATGGATCGAGCATGATAGTTCAAGGGTGGTGCCAGAATAGCTTGGTGCCCATAGGCGCCAAGCTATTCTGGCAGAACCCTTGAACTATCACGCTCGATCTGTCTCTAGAATTGTAATACTGACAGTCCTTCAGCGGGCAACTTCAAAATCTGGGGATTTCGGTCCTGGGGCAGAATGAGTTAATTAACAAGTGCGTGCAGGTAGTATATTATAAGTGCTCCGTTTGCACATCCACCCACTACACAGATAACACGTCACATAAGAGTGCGAGCGCTTTGTGATCATTTCGTGTATTCGGCCGCCGTGTTGTCAGTTATCGTGTCAAACTTTTAATCAACACCATTTAACACTGTCGAAAACGTTAACCCTTTTAGCGCCATGGGCGCATTTCCCGAATTTTGCAAGTGTTACTTAACGACTATGTACCACTTGCAGGAGGTGGATTGACCATGATAATTCAAGGGTAGTGCCATATTCGCCGCTTGGCGCCTTCAGGCACTACCCTTGAATTATCATGGTCAATCCATCTCTTGCTGTAGGGTGTTGGCGCTGAAAGGGTTACGGTAAAGGGCACACTGCCCCCCTCCCCCCCCCCCTCCCACGCTAGGAGCAGCTTTGGCGTTCTGCCCGTTGGCGCGAGAGTCGTTTAACCCCTTTGCGGTCGAGAAAACCCGAAAGGAAGTCCACATTTTCTTTAGCAAAAATACATGACACCTGCAAGAGACATAGATCCTCACGAGCCCCCGCAGTTGCGGGGGCTCATGAGGATCTATGCCTCATGCTGACACCACTTTGCACCCATGTCCCTTGGACCGCTGGAGGTCTTTGGGGCTGTAACAACAAGAGTTCAGAAACACAATCTAGTTATCACAGTAGCGTGGGGACAGCGCTAGCATATCCCTCTCCTCATCTTACTTTATTTAACTCTTCCCTGCCGAGAAATAAAAGTGAACACGCTCCCGTACTCAGTGCAAGAGACATAGATCCTTGCGACTGCGGGGGCTCATGAGGATGTATGCTTCTTGCTGAACTCCAATTTCTCTCTATGTTTCTTGGACGGTGTTGTCGAATGAACCAAAATTTCACTGAGAAACTGACACAAATATACGCCACAAAGTACCAAACGCGGCGTGGCTGTCATGCCAACTGAAATGACCCCACGCTGATCCCTGTTGCAAGGGTCATCATGGCGTGTTAATATTATCATTCGTGTTGGCAACACTACACACACAAAGACAAACTGATTGGCGAGCACATATGCGATCGAAAAATCATTTCACTGAGGCGGATTTTACACCCGCTGTGCTGAAGGAGCGTGGGGGGGGGGGGGGGGAGGCGTAAAATTCAGTGTAGGCCTATAATTATGTTGTCTCATGATCATGCATAGGTTTCACGTTTGTTGAGCCGCCCGTGTCGCGCAGAGTGTACCTACGCTTTGTTTGTACAAGTCCACATCAGTGCACTAAATAAAGAAGGGCATTTGAGTACAGCTTCCGCCTTCAGCCTGCTACCCAAAAAAAAAAATTTTTTTTTAGAGCTGATAATTCTCCGGAATATACTAGGTCAAGATAGGCAGGACTATCCTCGAAACAAAATTCGTCAGCCCTACTCAGTATTGTGTGACTGATACAGCAGTGTTAAGTCAGTTTTGAGCCGCAATACATTTGTGAATTTTTTTAGATGAGGGCGGTTCAAGCTACGCTTGTTTTTGTTTCTTGTTAGTATATTGGTTGGCTGACGTTAGGATGGTTGGTTTAGGCGGCTTGGTTGGTTTGCTACTCGGCTTACCAGCACGGCAGCGAGGGTAGAGCTTAAGGCCCGGAAGGGAAACAAAAAATACTCCGCACTGCTTTCGCCGCGTATCTACAAGTGATGAAGGAGTTATGCCCCTTCTAAGTTTGATGACATGACATGTTGAGCAATGAAATACGTGACTGAGGTGAGTTGAGGAATGGGAGCTTGATTCCGCAAGGTGGTAGGTCGGAGCAGAGGGGGCGGGGTTTCTGATAAGTATCTTGGGTCAAACACACCTCCACACTGGTTGTCTCCCTCGACTCGCTTCCGCTGTAGCGGTAGCGAGTCGAAGGAGACAACCAGTGCGACACACTGACCTCCCACAGCCGTAGTAGTACACTCCACCGACCCTGATAACAGCCTCGAAAGGTCATGAAATCGTGCCGTCTGCTCAGTGCAGTCGGCCCGGCCAAGCCGGCCGCGGCTGATGTTGACCCGAAAGCGCGGCGCGGCCTGACGGCATCGGTCCGAGGACCTTTTGCTATGCTAATGTGATGTTTAACCCCGTCATATCATACTGAGGCTAAAAGCTTCAAATTTGTACGCTGTCACTGATATATGCAAGCTACATTGTAGCGGTACTCAGTTACACTGAGATAAGGACTATAGACCAATGGCTTTAGTTCAAGGGTGGTGCCAGAATAGCTTGGCGCCTAAAGGCACTACCCTTGAACTATTTTAGTCAAACTTATTTCACTGACACATTGGTGTATTCCGAATGACTGAGTATGGGTTAAACAGCAGAGCTGTTAGGCTCTCTTCAGTAGTGGACGACAAACAAGTCGGTCTAAAATGTAAACCGATTCCGCCGCAGCGGTGTACAAGTTTTACGAAGTGAAAGCCCGGTGTTGTTGAAAAAGAAATATGGCCCTGCAATCAATCGATTACACGCCCTCGTATCATGTTAGCCTTTCGCTGAGTCACTGAGCCGGGCCTGGGTTGTGTCAGTTACAAATCAGTGCGGTGTGTCAAATGCCGGCGTGCGTGCGTGTGCGGTCAGGTGCGCCCCTCAGTGTGCGTTTCGCGCGCCGTGTCTTGCACTAAATCCGTATGACACTTAACCCACATCCGAAGCTGATTTTTTGTTCCATTGTTTAGGTTACATCACACCGCATTAGGAGACACATAACTGAACTACACTCCTATGATTTTAGAGTGGTGCCAGAATAGCCGCCGGGCTTGGTCAGGCGCCAAGCCTATTCCGGCTCAGTGGCACCACCGGCTTGAACTATCATAGTCAAATTAACTTCAAAAGTAGTGCATCCGAATGAAAAGCGGGGTTAATTGCAATTTTAAAGCGATCTGTTCCATGGCGGGCATTGCTTAATTCGCCGATACAACGGGTTATCAGTGTTGTCTTGCCGGCCTCAGCCTAAGCGACTTTCAAACCGTCCGCTTCTGTCACAATTGACCGGGAGTTGAAGCACGGCACGTACCGAGGCCGGGTTTCCACTGCCTTTCGAGCGTAAAGGAGGGAACACGACTACATGATGACTATGATTTGATGAGGGACCGAGTAGAAAGGTCTTCCAATTTACATTCAAACTTCATTTTACTGTTATGCCCAACATTATTGTGAGACATACTAGGAACATAATTGATAAATAAGTAAAGGAGATATTGCAATCGATTAACCCTTTATTGACTGGAGTTTAACTTATGTGTTTTATGCTAACCGTGTTCAGTAGTTGTACGTACTCTTGTTATAAAATGTGTTCATTTCCAATGAAGGCTACATTACATTTTTATTAGGAGACATATCAGCGACTTAAGTTCAAGGGACGTGCCAGAATAGGCTGGGCGTCTGAGGCGCCAAGCTGTTTTAGCACCACCCTTGAACTATCAGTCTTTGTTGTTGCTGCTTACTGTACTGTGAAGGTTACATTACAGATTCGGAGACACTGACACCGACCATCCATTTTAGTTCGGCAAGGGTGGTGCCAAAATAGCTTGGCGCCTCGGCCGGCTGGGCACCACATACACTTTCCGTAAAAGTGTTTCGAACAACCCGCCGGTTATCGTCTGAACCGCCACGCCCCCCCCCCCCCCCCTCCCCCCCAATATCACACACACACTAAAACTCATTAAAATTCAACAAATTGTTTTATTGTAGCAATTGTAGAATGATAAGCAAATCTGATTGTCACAACCGATTCTAGGATTTCTATGCTATGGCGATAGTGATATGTGTACATTCAGGATTATGATACCAGATTCGTGCTAATGATAAGCTGGTGAAAACAAATAAAAAGCAGACCGACAGAACTGGCTGACACTTCAATTGAAATACACGTTAAATGTTTATAATGAACACGGTTATAGGCAAGCATCATCAGTAGCGACAAGAACTGGGTGTTGTTGATCTGTGACCGAATTCTGACCTCACAAATTTCAGCTTCAAACCATAAGGCCGGGTCCCGTACATGTCAGACCAGCACTCGTTAACCCTTTGGCCGTCAGCAGCGCTTTTTGTCGAGGTGATTCCTGCTGGAATCGCCTCGACAAAAAGCATGGACAGCAAAAGGCCCTCTAAATGTGATAATTTTCCAGCAAAACGGTACCAGGACTATGTGCCACCAACCGTCATAAATGGTGTGTTCTTTCTTAGGAAGTAGTCTAGAAACATTTTTCCTCAGTCCCTCACAGATGCGATCTTCAATATGGCTAGCGAGTGGGTGACGTTAGGACCAACCGTGGCCGGACTACGAGTTCAGTCAGTCTTTTTTCTTCATTTGAACTCGGTGGATCTTACTGGCCTGCAGCTCATTTTGAAACCTTTGGCCTTTATAGCCTATGTCCGGACCTTAGGACTCCAAGCCGAATGGCTTAACACTTTCAGCGCCATGGGCGCATTTCCCGAATCAGTTTTGGAAGTGTTACTTAATGACTATGTACCACTGACTTGCAGGAGGTGGGGATTGACCATGATAATTCAAGGGTAGTGCCAGATTACCTTAGCGCCTTCAGACGCCAAGCTAATTTGGCACTACCCTTGAATCATCATGGTCGATCACTGAATCTCTCACAGACAAACACACATCATACGAGACACAAAGTTCCAAACTAGACATTGCGTCGCATCCGGTTATAGACCAAGTGAAACTGAAAGAGTCAGAAAGACCCATCCCCACCCCCCCCCCCCCCCCCCCCCCCGCAAAGTTTTACGGATCTGGACAGAGGTTTTTTCCCATGCATGAGGGAGTCCAACTTGACTGACATTGCGGCAGCTTTCTTATCTCGCAACCGGCCTTGCCGACGGAATTTCAAACGAAGCACTGCCTGACCGAGCCTCAGTCATGTGCACCTGCAGTTTGCAGGGCCGTCCGGCAGTGAGAACATACCGTCTGCAAAGGGTCCTCATGAGCCCCTGTAGATTAAAGAAGCTCACGAGGGTCTGCAGTTTGTTACGTCCATTCTTTAGCAAAAGACGAGTTCACACGTGTTCGCTGTACAATTGAGCACACAATTCGGCCTGCGTACCAAGGTTGGCCTAGTCGAAAAGAAGATAAGAAGACCGTAATGGTTTAAAATGTCAAAACAGATTATCATTGATGTGTTAACTGTGCTTATTTTCGGATGTAATTGTAAGAATACGAATCACCAGGTAGATGCGCGTTTTGTCGCTATGTAGATTGTCACAGTAAATGATTTCTTTTGGGCGGAACGAGTGTTGGCAGATTCTGTGAAACTATTGTTAGAGAATTTACTTTAAACTGTTGTCTTTATTATCAACAGTGCCGTGATAACCAAAAATACATTTTCACCCGGGCCGATTTCAGGCAAGGAAATGCTTAACTGAAGTTGCCTTGTTTGTCAGTGTTTAGCATGCTGTAAACTTGTATCTCCTCGTCGAATAAATAGAATTTGTTGTGACATTTTTTTTTTCAGACTTCAGAAGTAATTATTATAATGAAATTGGGTGATTGTACTTTATTGTTTTGAATCGGTGACAGGGAATATATTGGGGGGGGGGGGGGGGGGGGGGGGAATACATTTTTCATAAAACCTAGTTGCAATATGGCTTTGAGTGACAACTGAAAATATCACAGAAGCGACAGAGGCTTATCTCAGCCTCAGATAAAGGAACACGCGTGTCAAGGCTTTGAGCAAATCAAGAAGTCAGACCATCTATTCCAAGTGTGTGTTGGTCCATCATTTTGCACATAACGGCTCTAGCCGTAAGGTACAAAATCACAGACCAGCGCACAAATAAGGTCAGCTAGGGTCAAGCACGCACAGACACATGTAAAGATACCTGACTATCCAATTTACAAGGAAATTCCAAGAAATCTGCATGACATTCTGCTCATCAAGTTCTCGTGTAGGACTTGTGCACAGGCACTTACAAGGGTAAAATACTACTTTGCAAAGGAACTTTTCAACAGAAAATATACCATTTCCCTATAATGTACTGTTAAGTTAAGAAGAACTTTAAGATGACCATGACTTTTTGCAATCTAAAATGACTAGGACACATAAAATACTTGTCACAATAACACTGAAATGTTACAATAAAGACTAGATGCCATTTTGCCTGAGCAAAAATATTTGTAATCTTCACACTATAAGCCATACCATTTTTCCAGACTAATGAGCAGCTTCTAAAAACTAAACCAATGCAACTCGAAACATCACACCTTAGTATCAAAACACAAGGGAGGTCATTTCCTTATGTCCATTCTCTGTTATTAGGATCAAAAGAAAATAAACCGACTCTTTCAAATGTGCTTCCTGTAATTACTGTTATAAACAGGGACATTTAATGTTTGTGAGAAATGACATGCTTGAACTCACACTTGTCTCTTTTGATTCGTTGAGTGGATCAGTTACGAATCAAGGAGACAACTGCTATGGACTGAATAATAACCAAGGTCATCACAATGTCCAAAATGCATGCTCAAGAAGAGCAAAAGTTGCAGGAGTGTATGCTGTACATGCAACTGTTTAAAGATGTCACACGAAGCACAGCTTCGAGTCAACTAGTGCCAACAGACAACTGACATTATACTATTACGGTAGAATCCAGCCAAGGTCTTATCACAAGAAGGGTTACAAGCCTGTTCAGGTCCCTCACAGAGACCATGCAAACCATGTATCATGCCTCAGTCCTACAAGAAAAGATGTTAGTTCAGTGTATGTAGACAATTCACTGCCAGGAAACACACCCCCCCCCCCCCCCCCCCAGATGTAGGTGGCAAAGAACTTCACGAGCCTGCATCGATGTGAAGGTTAATGCTATTTTTTATTCTTTGCTGGCCATCCATATTGCCTTGATGTTACTCATTGGGAGATACCTGTTCCAGCTGTAACTGGCAGGTTTAACAGAATTCCATCATTCCATAGGAGTGGATTGTACATTGCTTAACGTCCCGACAGCAACAAGGCTTTCTCAGGACGTGCCTGCACTGCTTGTGAAAAAAAAAAATAAACAAAATATTGAATGCATGTCGCCAGCCAGTCCAATACGTTAAATAAACCTAACACATGGGGCCTAAATAAAGCTAAGACCATTTAGCAACACACATCCAATATCAAGAGCTACAGGCAGCGCAGACAGTAGGGAGAGTTTAAAATAGGAAAATACAGGTGAATGGACCAAGGGTAGACAGAAACACATGCCCCAGAATAGAGAGAAAAACCCACCCTGTGGGGCTGACCAGGGTGACCCTGGGAACTAAAAAATGAGTGGAACTGCAAAACAAAGAATGAAGCTCTCTTGGGAAGTAGAATGAATTCTTTAAGGTGACCAAGTAAATATGGTTAAAATATACAAGCAAACAGGATTATGACTTTGTAATACAAATCCTTTCTCCAATACATTACAAAGTAATTGTCCACAAAAAGTGAGAAATTCTACACTCAGCAAACTGATATTAGAGAGAAGCGAGAATATAAATCTGCTACGGTTATATAAATGTAATGTGCATAGTAAAAGGGAAAGTTTCTGATTAACATAAAATCATCCAACACCCAAAATAACACTGGCAAAAGTTAAATTGACAAAATCATGAATTCAAAACAGTGGTGCCAGCAGGTGGGGAAATGTGAAGGTAGCAAGTTTGTGTGTGTGCGTTGAAGTGAATGTGATTAAGCATTTGTACATTAACCCATATCATACCGAGGTTAAAAGCTTCAAATTTGTACACTGCCATATGCAAGCTACATTATAGTACTTACAGATAAGGATATAGACCAATGGCTTTAGTTCAAGGCTAGAGGTGCCATGCTATTCTGGCACTACCCTTGAACTATTTTAGTCAAACTTATTTCACACACTGGTGTATTTCGAATGATAAGGGTTAAATTTGTGTTGCTATGTTATGAATTTGTAGGTGTGTGGGTTCTGTTTTTGTTTTTTCACCTTGTTTTGTTTTGTTTTGTTTTTTTGTTTTCTATGGTATGTGATCTCCGTCAGGTTGCTTTCAAATGTGTAGCAAACAAACAAAAAGTAAGGAATGATCAAAACATTGAAACTGTTGTCATTATATCAACATGCTGACAGCATGAAAGTAAAGGCAAAAAGACAGTTAACAGAGATGGCATGATCAAAATCAAACAAGAAAGTACAAAATGAACAGTCACCTAGACGGACTATGACAAGAACAAAAGTAGTACACTGAAATCAAGAAGAAGACTTTCAAACAATGACCTTCACATAGTACATGTACTCATTTTTAACATTTCTAGGTTCATTATCAGTTCACTACACCCAACGTGCAAAACAACATCGAGCTGACATGGGTTGCAGAAAGCCCACACACACCTATGTGTGAGTCAACTAGAGCCAACATCAGCCCGAGGATCATTTGCATGCTGGACATGTGCTGATTTCACAGACAACAGCCTACACAAAAAAAACACCATCTAAGCTACATAAATGTAATCTGTGGATTCCAGTTGATCTCAACTCAACTAATATCTCAACAAGAATGGCTAAGCCATTATGGCTCATGTGCATTACTGATCCACATAATTAATTTGACCCATGTGATCTTGACGTTTCCAACAGGTTGCTGAAATAAGCAAGTGTTCATCTTAACATACAGCTTTTGTGCCAATCAAATGCTTATTTTTCTCAAAATGGATGCATTTTTCGCAAATTTGTTCACAAATTTCTCAACTGATTTTTGTCATAATACCTATTTGAGATAGGTCATTGAAACTGGTCTTGTTACAAAGTATTTTTGGGTCAAGTTTGAAGACTGTGGCTTGAATAGTCTCCAAGAACATGCCAACATTAAAGCTTACCACGTACAATGGACAACGGCAGATAAAGAAGACCACTGGCCCAGAACATAGACTCACTTTCACTATCGCATGTCAGCGAAAATGTACAAAAACTCATTCATTTCTTAATAGATCTAACAATAATGACAAAACACTTATAGTTTACACGACCAAGATACAGTTGTCAGGCCTGTGACCTTGACCAAAGGTCACTAAAATAACCAAGTGTAAGAGAGATTTGATATAATTCCTGAGGATGATCAGAGTACCTGAAAAGTCCTATGTTCTGTAAGCATATGAATCCTTAATAATAAATAATAATAATACATAGTTCTTGTATAGCATTCACCTATATTGACTTTCCTTGACCTTTGACTTTCACAAGTGGTCGACCAAATTTTGTAGGCATTGAAAGATCTCATTTTAAACTATTTTTGTGCCAGATTTTCTTTAAAAAAATTGCTTTAAAAAAGCTGAAAAAATAACATTCCATCCATAAATATGAATTTTACCCTCATTTGTTGATGTGTTATAACCTTGACCTTTCGGAGGGGCTGGCGAAATTGGAATGCACAGGAAAATCTTATCATCGGGTATCTCTGTATCAAGTTTGGCTTTGGCAATGAAAACAGCTTTTCAAGAAAACCATATAACAATTTTTCACCTTTTTCTTCACTTTATATGACTTTGTCCTTTGAGGTCACTGATACTGGTATATCTAGACAGGTCTTCCCACAGAGTATCCCTGTGTCAGATTCTCTGAGAAATTGCCAAAGTTAAAGTTTACCACATACAAATAACAGATGACAGACAGACATACTACCCATTACATTGATTCACTTCTGCTATCGCACATGAGCTAAAAACAAATTTGGCATATGCATATTACTCTTGCTCAATACTGATGACACTTTCACAAAACAAAACACAACAACAATGATGCACATGTAATCAAGTTTCAAACAAACTTTAGAGGAAGGTAAAAAAATAACGCCAATGCAACATCTTCAAAATAATTTGCATCAACCACTACCATCTGAAATCCTGTGTACATCTAACAAGACAGATCGCAGAACTTCAATTAACTTCACATATTTCTACTATATAAAAAAAAAGAGCACATGTAGCGTGCATCATGCCAGCTGCTGTCAGGAAAGCAGTGACAAATATTCTGTTCAGAAAATTCTAATGCATATTCAAAAATTACTTAGAGACCAATTCACAGTTTCTATGTTGAATTTTACATGCACAAAGTAGAACATCATTACCACAACTAACTTTAAACGTAATTTGGAAATTGTCAGCCAGTTCACTTAATTTTTCACTATCAATTAAGTAAGAAAATAAGAAAGATTCTTGTAAAAGAGTTAAATATCCTCTGTCAGGTGCAAATACTTCAGCATGACAAAAGGGTCTGGCAAGACTAAAGGCTTTGAAAACCTGTGGCAAAAAAAGATTTTTTTCACCAATCAGTTGGTTTACCATCTCCCCATAGGGGAAACTGTTCAATTTTGATCATTATTGTACATCTGTACTGTTACACTGTTAAATTACAGTTTTTAAATCTGACGAATCGGAGATTTGAATCACCACCATTAAGCGACACCCAACATGTCATTACTAGTTTTCCACATCAAAGATTTTCAGTTTAATTATTCACAGTACAAAATTATTAATAAAATGCAGTCATTACTTCTTCATCTGCAAAATTTAGATTTGACTTGTCAATTATTTTCACCTGCTAGATTAAAACTGTAATTACGTCATATCAAGTATGTTTAAGAAAATGACACATTTTCATACAGAATTTAAATATTTATCACCAAATTGTTTGCATAGCTAGGGTACAAAATTGTGACTCAGGTCATGATAAGGCAAAAGAGTATCACTGTACAGGCACAGATCCAAATGACTGAGACTCCTCATGCACTATGAGTATACAATACAACTAACGAACTTTTGCTTTACTGCCACACATAAAGATGGCAAGTTGCTTCAGTTAATTCCTAGGTAAGGCAAAAGCCAAACAACAACTGCATGAACAAAATATTAAACCTACTGGATACTGCTTTTATTCATGAACATTATTTCTGATACATGATTAATGAAATGTCTTTGAAATATCCCTACCTGTGAATCGATTACTTACTTTACAAATATATACTGTGAAGAGAATTAAGATCATCAGTTGTGCTGAATTTTGCAATAACCCCCAATTCCACCAAAATAACTAAGCAATTGCAATACCTGATTTTACGAATTAATTTCTGCAATGCATAATTATCACACAGATTTTTCATTAACAAAGTTAAATCTTTTTCAACTCAAGATTTCTATGTGTGGCAGTAGCAACTCTACATTTCGTCATGTTATTGTTCACGTTGTGACGTTGCAATGGCCCCTACAGTTCTCGTTGAAACACTCATCTAATTGCACTGAGGCTGCACTAGAGCAAGAGGCAATACATGTATACATAATGCTGTAACCTCCGTACACAAACGTATATAAAAAGAAAAACTGCTCAGGGAAAAACCCGTGTGTAAAAATATAAACCAGCTTGAAAAACCACCAATAAACAACCGACATGTCGCATAGCACCAGTCTCACGCTCTCAGGCATCAAGAGCGCTTCAACAACCAAAACAAGAATCATTCTGATGTCACAGTCCAGTGATCATGCCAACGGCCACGCCTCACTGATAATGAACATTCAATCACATCTTTGTTAATCAAGACTGGCGGGTTATCTGGTTTGATAAGATGTTAACACTCAAATCTAAACAGATTTATTACCTTTATCCATTCAGATTATCATGCTCTAAAAATTTGGAAATTCTGAAAACTGTACAGTGTCATGATAGAAGAGCGAAATTTCACT
The DNA here is from genome assembly GCA_036245525.1 of Semisulcospira habei. Taxonomy (NCBI): domain Eukaryota; kingdom Metazoa; phylum Mollusca; class Gastropoda; family Semisulcospiridae; genus Semisulcospira; species Semisulcospira habei. The sequence continues at coordinate 66,776,082 of BTPG01000006.1, forward strand.
TTCTCTTGACTAGATCCTGAGCTAATGGGAAACTAGAACAACATCAATATGACTGCAAACAATAACTTAAGCCCCATGTGTGCAGCCACAGGTGCCGTTCACAGTATCGGCAGCTGCATATACAAAGGGGTTCAGGAGTGATCATTACAGAATTTGTAAGATAATAAGGCACATTCGCCATACAAATCACGACTGAAATTCCTTTCATTATTTCAGAAATTATAATTGCTCTAGTGAAATAATTTGGAATAGTGCAGTACTACTTTAAACTTTGAGTTTTACACCATCTTACAAGTGTAAACATCCATAATTACTATATGATTTTTTTCATGAACTAATTTGTACTAAAAATCTAACTGCATATTTAAAACTAAAAACTAACAATTTACATTTTCACATTTCTTTTTTTCTAATTACAGATATTTAAACAGTCCAACTCCAATTCTGATTGTTAACATACACAGCAGCACTGTGTATAAAAATGTACAAATGGTACTTGTAGATGTATTCCCTGCTCAGAATACATAATACACTGTATAACAGTTTGGACAAATGCACAATACAAAAAAACTACATCCCCTGAACCCTAACACACTACAAGACATAGATCATCCATGATAGTTCAACTTCTTCAAATCTGACACCAACCTGAATTATCATGGTTGATCTGTCTCCTTTATTCTCAACTTTAGGAATGTCAATCTTAGGGCTCAAAGTGATCATCTATTTAAAAAAAAACAGTGGTACAAAGAAAGAGGGCAATGAATGGGTGGGTGGTGGAAGGCGATGGGGGAGATGGAGAAGTTAACAGGGTCTCTGGTACTATGGTACAGTACCAGACTTTCAACATGCACAACTGGTATGATGGCAAACAGAAAGCACACTTAACCAAAACATATATATAATAGCATTAGCAAACAGAAAAAGCAAGCTAACAAAAACAGATGCACAGAAAACATTGGGAAAAAATGCAAACCAAGAGAAGATTACTGTGTTGATACAGATGAAAACCGTTAGCTTTTTGCAGCACATATACATGTACAATCTTCAGACAGCTTGCTGATTTATCCACAAACTGTTTTCCACACATACCAACCCAACTTCTCTCATTAGCCGACACACCTTGCACACATAAAATCAGTAATTATAACAGCAAACCACTTGCAGTTCACATACACAAGTAAACAAATACTAATCACTAACTGACGAATCTGACTTGGCACCAGCTAACTGTTCTACCCTGTTAGACTTCAGAGTTGGCCATGATACTTAATATAACCTATCTTATGTTCAAGTATAAACATTATTCAATTTTGTTGACCTTCCATGACCCTTCCTTCAGGAAAGGTCAACCATATTAATATGCATTTTAAAAAAATTAGCTCCATTCTCCATAAATCTTTCCACCAAGTCTCATATTAAAGTTTGAATGGTATGTGACCAAATTTTATCAACATATGGCAATTTTCTACCTCTTATTGGACCTCTGAGAAAGGTTAATAATATAGGCACATCATATGCTAAAAAAGGGCAAAATAAAATGTGAGCATCATTACATGAGAACCTAGTACTCAAACCAAGGGGAATCACAGCGCTGGACAGACAACAGTTAGATTGATTGTACATTGATTGTACATTGCTTAACGTCCCGACAGCAACAAGGCTTTCTCAGGACGTGCCTGCACTGCTTGTGAAAAAAAAAACTAAACAGAACATTGAATGTATGTCACCAGCCGGTCAAATACATTAAATAAACCTAAGACATGAGGCCTAAATAAAGCTAAGACCATTTAGCAACACACATCCAATATCAAGAGCTACAGGCAGTGCAGACAGTAGGGAGAGTTTTAAAAAGGCAAATACAGGTGAATGGACCAAGGGTAGACAGAAACACATGCCCCAGAATAGAGAGAAAAACTCACCCTGTGGGGCTGACCAGGGTGACCCTGAGAACTAAAAAGTACCTAACCCCACCCAAGTCCCCCAGGGCAGACCCGGGTGGGGGAGACAACAGTTAGATCCCCTGCCCCCGCCTATCAGGCACCCAATCGCCAGCCCACAGAGAAATACGCAGGTATAGAATAAGACAATCATTTCCATTCCTAAATAAGAATGGATCAGGTCTCTTATATAACCCATGTCTTTCTCCGGAACTTAGGAAGTAGGCAGGAGAAACATACATACACAAACATGAAGGTGCGCTACTATATGTGGTCGGGTAAATACCCTGATTTCCCACAGTAGATGCACAGAACATTACACAACAATGTAACGATACAAATTTTGCCTCGAGTTATACATGATACTCACAAACCAGATAGGTGAGGCTAGCGCTGGCAGAATTGTCAGTACTCAAACCAAGGGGAATCACAGCGCTGGACAGACAACAGTTAGATCCCCTGCCCCCGCCTATCAGGCACCCAATCGCCAGCCTGGCGATTGGGTGCCTGATAGGCGGGGGCAGGGGATCTAACTGTTGTCTGTCCAGCGCTGTGATTCCCCTTGGTTTGAGTACTGACAATTCTGCCAGCGCTAGCCTCACCTATCTGGTTTGTGAGTATCATGTATAACTCGAGGCAAAATTTGTATCGTTACATTGTTGTGTAATGTTCTGTGCATCTACTGTGGGAAATCAGGGTATTTACCCGACCACATATAGTAGCGCACCTTCATGTTTGTGTATGTATGTTTCTCCTGCCTACTTCCTAAGTTCCGGAGAAAGACATGGGTTATATAAGAGACCTGATCCATTCTTATTTAGGAATGGAAATGATTGTCTTATTCTATACCTGCGTATTTCTCTGTGGGCTGGCGATTGGGTGCCTGATAGGCGGGGGCAGGGGATCTAACTGTTGTCTGTCCAGCGCTGTGATTCCCCTTGGTTTGAGTACTGACAATTCTGCCAGCGCTAGCCTCACCTATCTGGTTTGTGAGTATCATGAGAACCTAGACACAAATGAGTTACACATTTTCACACCTAAAATATTCAAAAGAACCTTTTTTCTTTAGGACTTAATAACTTCAATTCTAAACTTATTATGTTGCCTATTACCTACTGATTTTTTTCTCCAGAACTTGACAGCAAAAGTAATACTGATTTATGCGAAACAGTAGTACAACCAAATAAAACATGGTCAGCCTGTGTACATTTGACCTATTCTACTGCATGTAAATCTTAACATCTAGATACATGTAGTCTGTTGATAATGTACATACACCCCATTGTTTTCTTCCGGTCAAAAAAAAAAAATCTGAGCTAGTCATGAGATGCTAGAAAACAAAGTAACAATAAATAAATGCAAATCAACTGCACACAAAGCAAAGAAACACAAGATAAAAGAAACCCACTTGTGAAAGACTAGACTTTCCTCATGTTGAAAATCCTGAAAACTATTGTGCAAGGTCTCTCTTTTATAACATGTAAAGAGTAAACTCAAGGTTGTTGTGTCTCTGTTAACCATAAGGTTGTTCTAAATAGAAGAAGATCAACACCATAGTGCATGCAACCACATGTACCAGCTAGCTACAAATTCAGCGGGGTTAAACAAAAAATTTTAAACATTGCTCGTCTTATCATGCAAGCACTGGAAATGTTACCTGAATGAATTTTGATAAACATGCATGCAAAAGAATGGTAAACATAAACTGCTTAATATCACAAAATTATACTTCAGTGCATTAGAGCCAGTTATATGAAATAATATTCAAAGTTTGCACATGTATGCATCACAACTCCTAACAAAATGCAACTGTGCATGATGCAGTGTTGGGTGATATGTTAAGATATCACAAATGAGCACAAACCCATCTTTAAAATGACACATTCCTAGCCATTTCCAAAATGAAGAAAGAGAAAATACCAGACAATAACTGTAAAAATGCAGACCATGAAATCCTCCAAGAACAGTAATTTTCTTTCTTTTTTTAAAAGATAAATGTTTACCATACAAATGGTCTAGGGTTTACTACTATAATTTTAAGTTGCTTTGAATTTCTAGAGCATTTCTCAGGGTTTAATAGATTTCTGACAGTCCAGAACATTTTTTTTTTTTTTTTTGCAAATTATTATTCTTTCTAACAATGAAGTATGTTCATAAAAATGTGAAAGTGAATTGCATAGCATACAATTTTAATTCCTGACCAACAAAATAAGAAGCACAAACAACACAAATCAGTCACTGAGCAAAACAAAATATCAGACACCCTGGAGTGTATCTGCAACAGAACTGGCATTGAAAAAGTACTTATCACATAGTAAGACCAGTACCAGATCCCTCACACTCACTTAACCAGCAGTGGCCTTTTTATAACACTGGCACTGGATTCAACATATCATATCACAAACTTGCTGGAACTTTGGCATTTAGTATGGCTGGTGAAATATTCAAGGTCAATGGGTGAACATGTTCCGGGCATTTTCAGTGGAGTCCGCTTAACATGAATTTCTGGGGAGTGGGAAAATTAGTTCGTGTAAAACGTATTTTGTGTTATCCGATTTAGACTGAAACTTGTTCACAGTCATAAACAAGAGAGTGTGTGGGCGGAGATGTGCATCTGAGTGTGCCCTGCCCTGGAGGTTAAACGTCCACAGTACCATACTTTACTTTGCTTACTCTCATCTCCATAGGAAAAAAACAGACCACATGAATACAGCCTGTGGATTTAATGTACAATCCATCAGGAAAACAACAATCCATCTGATGAAACAGCTCCGTAACCACGTGCCGTGTAGGAGCTAGTGTGCCATTTTTAGCCGTGTACCAATGTGTACGGGCAATACTATGAACGCTTCACGTTGATCAGTGTCATGATCCTTGGAACTGCTGTTTTCACCCTCTGTAGCACTTTGTGTCTATTGCTTACAAATCAGATCTGTATCTGTTTTATCACGCTCGTACCGAGGAATGAAAAATCAAGTGCTAAAAATAACTGACTGAATGAATGAATACGCATGAATGAATACACATGTATACAAGATCGGCAGAATAGAGAAACACTATCAGTTGAGATGGCAGTTCCCCCATCTCACTCACCCCTGCCACACATGGCATGGTAAATCTTTTTCTTTGGTTGAATAAAGAATGGGAAAGGAAGAATCTCATCTAGACTAACTCGCTATGCTTGCCACCAACCAATCATTTTCAGAAACTGGGCCCGCTCTGTGTACAAAACGTGCAACCCTCCTGTCCCTCCTCTCTCCCTTACCACCACTACTACCCCCATCTTGCTAGGCATTGTGTGTGTGTACGGAACCTGCAGCGGACGCGTGTCCATTATTGTCCTCCATCACTTGTGTAACGATACACGTGAGCGCGCATGTTGAGCATTAGTGCTTGAAAACAATAGACAGCCCCGGCCATTGGCAATGCAAATCGGACCGAGGTGTGAAAGCTAACACAGATGCAGTCATTCAGGCGTATTAGCTATTGGGTAACAGAGCTCACGGGTACTTCTGTAAACAAGCTTCCGCATGGGATGTTACACGGAGGATGGAATCGTCTCAGTCCTTGGGATGGTTGTTCATGTTAAACAGGTGAAATTACTATAAAATATTCAGTTGGGGAAACAAAATCATCTTCGTGTTAAGCAGGAATTTTGTGTTAAGCATTTCGTATTAACCATGAAATTTTAATAGAGAACAAGGGGGTTCTCAGCCGGGAATTCAAAAACGTTTCGTGTTAACCAGAAATTCGCGTAAAGCGTGTTCGTGTTAACTTAACTCCACTGTAGATGAGTGCATCCTCGAATGATATGTATACCATGGAGGTTTTCTTCCTGCTGTGAAAGAAAGTTTAGCAATATTTACACCCCTATACAAATGACTTTTCTGGAAAATTCACAGACAAAATGAGAGGGTTTTCATGACACCTTTTTGACACCTTATGGAGGTAAGTGTACCATTATCACAAAGAAGAATTTTACAACAACAAAATTTTCACTAACAGTTTGCAAGACAAAGTAAAATATTTCTGATCTGCAACAGAAACTGCAGATCAGAGGCACCTAGTAACAGCATTTAATAAAACATAAAGGTGGAATGCTTCTGATCTGCATCAATGCTAAATGCTTGCGTAAAGGACATAACAGCCTTTGTGATGTTGCAGATTAGAAGCACTCACTAACAGTGTGTAAGACAAAGTTAAAGTACAAACACTGAGAGCTTCTGATCTGCATCAGCACTAAACCCCTGCTTAGCACTGCTGCTGACTGGAAGCATCAACAGAGAGAAAAGGAACTATTGCTTCTGATCTGCATCAAAGTTAAGCACACAAGTCGATCACATTGAGGGTTTTTTGTTGTTGTTTTATTTTTTGCGCCCTGAGCATGCTGCTAGCATGGAGTGGATGAGCATTACAAGTGGACATCATCATCATCTCATAGGGCCTTAGCATTGATGCAGATCAAAAGCTCTCAGTGTTTGTATGTTTGTACTTTGCTGCAACGTCTTGACAGCAGCAAAGGCTTATTCAGTACGTGGAAGTTCTGCATGTGAAAAAAACAAAACGACATTCGGCCAGCGGACTAGAAGATAAAAGCTTCAGTATTGGTATACGCCTGTAGCCTGGGCAGGAGGTGGGGCTCCCTGTGTGTAGTCAAATGCTGCTCCTGCAACACATAACCAGAAACAATTCTCAGTATCAGAAATACAGAGAGCTTCCATTGTCATGTGTGTTTCTTTCAAAATCTCTGTTATGATGTACACACAACATACATGCATGTACTCACACTAACAGTGTACAACTAATGTGCACCAGATATAAGTCAGAAAACAGTTTCCATACTGTAACATAGACATAATTATTTACTGCACTCACCAAAAAATAGCAGTTAGTTGTATATGCATGGAAAAGGAAGGGAAGTTCAGGGGAAAGGAAGCAATGAAAATTGTCTGCTGAATATCAATGCTCACCCAAACAGCTTGTTAATCCATTTGAATACCACTAGGTACACCCTCTCTCAGCTATGATGCACACCCACTAAATTACTATCAGCTATGATGCACACCCACTAAATTACTATGGAATACCAACCCACCCAAAACCCATGCACACCCACTAAATTACTGCTTATAAATACATATAGTATGCTCATTCAATTGCAAGTAACACTCACTCAATAACCCATTCACTTTGTATAATTTCCATTCAATTCTTCCGCTACCATGCACACCCATTCAGTTATTGTGTGAACCCACTTAATTCCTCCAACATCATGTGCACCCAATTCCATGCCCACTTCATTACCATACAAATCTGCTCAAATGTATATCTATACAATTAATAATGCGTGCACCCACTCAATTATCCATCATTTACACCCATGACATTATCGATCAGCACAACCACTCAATTATCATACACAATCACCCAAACCTAAAACAATGTACTAAAGTAGCCTGCATGGCAAGGTTCCTGTGTACTAAATCATTTGACAATAAAGATTACTAAATCCGAATACCTCCCAGGGCTGGACTGGTCATCATAAAACCTGTTTAATCAATAAATGTGACCAGAATTTATTCTGACCCTATAGCATGCAAGTACACACATGCCTCTAGTGTAAAGACTTAAGAGTGCTTCCCTATCAAATTCCTTTCACTGGGACTTGTTCAGTCCTGCCTTGGCTGTTGGACTGAGGTGTGTACTTGTACTGGTGGCCAGATAAGGGTTTATAGGTCCTCTGTCAAAACGTGATAAACTATGGGTCCTGATAAAGATCACAGCTTTCAAGACCTCCAAGTCACTTTGCCTGCGGAGCATAGATACTGATCATTATCAGCAAGATTCATAGATTTGTATGAGCCTCTGCACTGACATTGGGCTCATGAAAATCTACGCCTCTTGCAGATTACAAGGGAACGTATGTGAGTGTGATACTGATAATGCCTTGTGCAAACAGTGGGCAACACCGGTCGACAGGCGACACAGGAATGTGCAAACGGTTGTGCTAGTGATAGTATGAGCTAGGACACATACCAAGTTTAAGGACACTTTAGAGCCCCTTGCGCAAGAAAACTCAAAACCTCGTGACTATCTTTTCATAGAGACAATGACAGTCACCTTGAATGACCCTTCCATTTTAAAGTTTCAAGTCTGCTTCGGTTTAACAGTTTGCCGCATCCTAAGAGTATGCAATGTCTGTAACTATTCCATGAACAAAGAATCAACAACTGATGGTTGTCGTTAGAATGGCAAAGCCCTCATGTGCATGAATTATCCAGTTCTGAAGAGAATAAAGGGTTGGCTTTTTTACCTGCAATGTTTTCACAAAATTTCTGCATTTTTCACACTTTTGTCAATCTCACATGACCCTCGACCTTAATGCGTAGTGAACCAAAATATAGGCATAGAAAGGTCTTACCAGCTACCTGCCAAATCTGGTGTGAAAAGTTTTGCAAAATTGTTGATAAAAGCTAATATTCTACTTTTTTCACATCATTTGCTGATCTCTTGTGACCCTTGACCTTGTCAAGGGGTTGTCAAATTAGCATACATACAAAGGTCTTACATTACATGTCTGGGTTAAAAGGTGTAATCTGTACTGAAGAAAAAACAATATTTGTCAAAAAATAGCTATTTGTGGCCTACTCTCTAAGCTTGACCTATCCAAGGGGTCACGATCAGGTATCTCTGTACCATTAAGTTTGGGTCTGAAGTTATGAACAGTTTTTGCGAGAAAAAAAAAACATCTTTCGTCAAATATGGCCATTTTTTTTTACCAATTTCCTGATCCTTGTGACATTGACCTTGGGAGAGGTAAATTAAATTGATATGTTCAGAAAGCTCTTGCCACAAAGTATCCTTGGGCCAAGTTTGAAGACTGTGGCTGGAATAGTCTCCGAGAAAATGCCAACATTAAAGTTTACCACAGACAGCGGCAGACTGACGGACGACCACTGGTCAAGAACATAAGATTGCATTTTGCTGTGCAAGTGAGCCAAAAATGGGCTTCACATCTTAAGAAAAATTTACTAGTAATTACTATATGTCACAATTTTAGGCTCTTTATTTACAGTACCTTTTCTTAAATGTGTACTGTATCAAATTTCATACATCAGCTCCCTACATAAATCCACCTCCTTTAAGCTTCCCAGCTTAAAGGAGGTGGATTTAGCATGTATCACAATTAGGATGTAAAATCAAACAAGAAAATTCAGGTTAGTCTTATCCCTCACATAATTCTATACTGCACCACACATGTATGTTGGACTGTGATTTTTACCTTCATGATGGACATGTGATGTCAAGCCCTAAACGTTTTAAAGTCTGTGGAGTGTGATTTTAGAACTTACTGTCTTTAACTTTAAGGTCCAAATTAAAAATCAAAACACATATTGTGTCAATAAACTTAGTCAAATCTCCAAGTAAACTAAGCCATTCTTATCATCCAATACAATGTGAGTACCTTCAAGAAGGAAATGTGCTGCAAAATGTATGCAGACGCTCAAAATGTACCCCACAAGTTGTCTAGAGTAGCCACTATTGGTAAAAAATATTTGCGCGTGGAACCATCATATACCTCTCACCTCACCCGTTACCACTACTCACTGTTAATGTCATAACCTGACAAAGACTAAGATCCTACACTACCCCTCCCCCCTTTAGCTCTCCCGCCCTTTAGCCCCCCCCCCCCCCCCCACACACACACACACCACCCCCACCCCAATATATGGGGTAGATGAAAACTGGTATGACAGGCAAAAAACGATAATTGTCATACCATAATATATTATGGGATAGTAACTCTAATCATGTAAAAGATTTGAACCAAATGCACATAAAAAATTAAAGTGCACCACACAACAGAAAGGAAATATCATAAACATAAATAAATGAAAACATGTGCAACATTATTATTGTTTACAACTGCAACAAAAAGATGCGTTTTGGTTACTTCAATAAACGAGACCTGAATAAACGAGACCTGTGGGCGTCCACAACTCTTACACTTGTTACAATCATGCTGGGAATAAATCTGCACTGCTCGGCTACTCATGAAAATTTCTGAAAACGTATGGCCTGTGACATTCAAAGCTGGGTTGCGTTCACCTGCCACTATTACACTGGTGCAGAATCTATGCAACCGTGCAGAGAATGAAATAGTTTCTATCGCAGGCCTATTTCCACTGAAAAACATTGCACTCTTTGCCACGATAAGATGCATGCATGAGGTACTGAAAAAGCAGAGTCTTTCAGTTTCATCGATTCACTATATAATAACCACAATGATCAGTGGACTCGTGTAGCACTGTATCGGCTGATTGCAACCCAAATCCTTCCTTCAACATATGCCACACACATATTTATGCTTTGTCGCTTATGGGTCAAATGTGAATCTAGTTAAATTCTTGCCACAAAAGCTTGTCTTTCTTTCTTGTGCTGATGTGACGTCATGTTTAAATCAAGACAAACAAGAATGGCACAGCCCTCAAGGCTCACATGCATGACAAATCCATATGATTAATGACCTTTGTGACCATGACCTTCCATCAGGTCACTGAAAAAAGCAAGTGTTCTAACATAAGGAACATTAGTACCTGCAAAAAAACATGCTTTCTAAAAATGTATGCATTTTTCACTTCTGTCAACCTCCCATGACCCATGACCATTTTCAGTACAGGTAGTGAACCAAATTAGTATGCATAGAAAGGTCTTATCATCAGCTACCTTTCTGCCAAATTTGGTTGAAAAGTACTGCAAAAATCCTGATGAAACAAAAAATAAATAGACATTTTTCACATCATTTGCATGTCTATTTTGACCTTGACCTTTCCAAGCGAGCATGCATAGAAGGTCTTACCATCAGGTAATGGTGTACCAAGTTTTGGATGGAAGTTGTAAACAGTATTTGAGAAGAAACGATTTTTGTCTTAAAATGACTATATGTGACCTATTTCCTCATCTCTTGTGACCCTTGACCTTTCCGAGGGGTCATCCAAATTAGTATGCATAGAAATTCTTACTATCATTGACCTTTCCGAGGGGTCATCCAAATTAGTATGCATAGGACAGGTCTTACTATTAGGTATCTCTGTACCAAGTTTGGGTTGGATTGTGAACAGTATTTGAGAAATAAGATGAGGATTTCATCCCAAAGTCTGCCGTATTGTTTGGAGCTCAGATGCGTTTTTCTCTTAGGAACGTTCAGAGTTGTTCATATTTTAGGCTTATAATGCTGATCCATTCCCCTTCTCTCTAAGCCAACCTCTCAACAACACACACGTCGGCGCACACAAATAAAGACGGAGACATGGCGCTTCCCGCCATTAGTACGCTCTGTGGGCTCATGCAGCGGCCTGAATTCTGAATTAGAAAAACGGCACGTGCAGCAAAATGACGTCACTATAAGCTTCACATCATGGCATCGCTAGTCCCAAGATGCCCTGTGAGGAATTTGATGTTTCATGTCACTCATCCGAAAGGCATGCAGCCTCTTCCAGGGCTGAATGTTTTGTTCCAGATAGCCTCTTCCAGGGCTGACTGTTTGATTGGAGTATATTGTGGCTCCAAAACTTGCAAAAATGAATTAATTCTTATTGAAAAAGTTGAAGAGGTAAAACACTGGACTACAAATTCGTTCAATATCTCCCTTTAATCTAGCTGTATGCAAAGTATGTTGTAAGAATTTTTTTTTAAATATGGACAAAAAATGTGGATCGACCGCTTTTTGTGAAACTGCCATTTTCTTGTCAACGCGTAACATAATTAAACAAGATGGGACCCCAGCCCAAAGTTATTTGTATATTTAAGCTTATCCTTCTGATCCATCTCCTTTTACTCCAGCCCACGCTCTGATCAACACACACTGGCACACAGAAATAAAGACGGACACACTGCGATTCCCACCATTCATAAGCTCTGTGGTGTGGTGTAGCATAGCTATTCTGAAGAAGAATAATAACTTGAGCAGCGAAATAACGTCACTTCAAGCTTCACGTCATGGCATCATTAGTCCCACGACGTCGTGTTCATAGTGATGACTTGATGTTATACGTCACTCATCGCAGTACTAACATTTTACGTATTGGAGGATCCAACTTTGCAATTTTCTTGCTGATTTTCACACCTAGGGCTTAGAGGTCACAATTTTACCTAATCCTACCTCAAAGCCAGGACAAACAGCAGGCTTATGCGAACACCGTTTATGAAAAATCATGCGGATATTAAAGAGAAGATAGTTGTTTTTTCATTTAAAAAGATGAAAGTTATGTTAGCTGTTTTACAATGACTCCGAAAAAGTGGTGCAGAAAATTACCTGATTTTCACACCTAGGGCTTACATGTCACAATTGACTTAATTGTACCCGACAGCCAAGACGAACTGTAGGCTTATGTAAATACCATTTATGAAAAATCATGCGATTATTAATGAGAAGATTGATTTTTTTCATAGAAAAGATTCAATTGTTTTAAGATTAATCCCAAATAATTCATGAAATTAATCCCCAAAATGTGAAAATATTTGTTTACAAAAATATTTAATTATCACTCAAAAACAAAAAGTTCTAGAGGTACCATACAATATCTTCCTTTTATCTAGCTATATGCAAAATATTTAGTAAACATTAAACAAATTCTGGACGGACAGATGGCCACTCGCCCAAGGACTCACTTTCGCTATCACATCTGAGCCAAAACCACTGTTTCCATCACGATTATAAATGTTGCGGTTACAAAAGCAAGAATTTGCATACAGAAATAATGTGTGCCACACACTACAAGCAAACTAAATATTGCAATACAGGTTTGACTAACTTCTGCGATTATGAATAAAGCATGCAAGTGTAAAGAATGTTTTCTATCTAGTCTAATGCAGGCAACCATATATGATGCAATGCTAAAACACACAAAAATAATGGCAAAGTTAAAAATGAGCAAAACATTTGTGCAAGAAGTCCTATAACAAGAAACATGACATACAATTCTTAGACGTGTGCAGGCCCATGACTTTAAACTTTATGGCTTCAAACCCTAAGCAGGCCCAAAGTAACAGAAAAGCACACACATGATAATTGATTTCACGCCTGTCTTAAACAAATCATTTTCATTGCTTTCTCTTTGTAAAAGAAGGGAAACAGGTGGGGGAAGAGTGAGGCTCTTATCTGGTTACTTTTTTCTGAAAGGTCATGAGTCTGCTCTGTGACAAGACCCCTCAATACACAAAAGAAAATATGGCAGAAGAAAATCAAACTGCTGAACAACAAGAAAGGCAAAGCCCATATGGCTCACATGTATGACCAATCCATATAAGTGTGACCTTTGTGACCTTGACCTTTTCAATAGGTTACTGAAATGACCAAGAGTTTAAATGCCTAAACATGAGTAAAGAATTCGCTTTTGTACCAGTGAAATTTATGCATTTTTCTCACATTTGTCAACCCTCCATGACCCTTGACCTATGTGAGGGGTCAACTAAATTAATATGCTTTGAAAGGTGTTATCGTCAGCTACCTTTATGCCAAATTTGATTAAAAAAATTTGCAAAAACCATTGATAAAAACTACAATTTTATCAAAAACTGGTGCACACACTTGCCAACCTCCTGTGACCCTTGACCTTTCCAAGGGGTCATCCAAATTAGTATGCATAGAAAGGCCTTATCATCAGGTATCTCTATGCCAGGTTTGGGTTTGAAGTTGAAAACAGTCTTTGACAAAAAAAAAAGTTTTTGTCAAAATATCGCCATTCTTTACCCCTTTGTGGTCTCCCCCCCCCCCCCCCCAATAACCCTTGACCTTTGCTAGAGGACCAGGAAATTAGTATGCATATAAGGTCTTATTTCATCAGCTACCTTCGTGCCAAATCTGACTGAAAAGTTGGGGGAAAAATTGATAAAAACTACAATTCTAACAAAAAAATTGACATTTTTCACACATTTGCAGACCTCCTGTGACTTTTGAACTTTCCGAGGGGTCATCCAAATTAGTATGTACAGAAGGTCTTACCATCAGGCATCTCTGTACCCAAGTTTGGGCTTGAAGTTGAAAATAGTTTTTGAGGAGAAACAATTTTTGTCAAAATATGGCCATTCTGGACACATCTTTGACCCCCCCTGTGACCTTGACCTTTGAGAGAGGTCACTGAAATTGGTATGTTTAAAAAGGTCTTACCACAAAGTACTCTTGGGCCAAGTTTGAAGTCTGAGGCTTGAATAGACTCCCTGAAAATGTCAACGTCAAAGTTTACCACAAATGCCGGACGCCTGACAGATGACGGGTGGCCCATTACATAGACTCACTTTTGATATTGCACGTGAGCCAAACAACATTTAACACATTTCTGCCCAAAGGTTGAAACTCCCCAATGCAGCGTTGTCAGCCAAAAACTTAAAAAGAAGTTCTAGAAGACCGATCAACCATGATAGTTCAAGAGTGATGCCAGAATAGCTCAGGGCCAAAAGACGCCAAGAAATTTTGGCACAAACCTCAAACCATCATGGTTGATCTACATCTTGAAGAATTTCAGGGCTGAATGAGTTAAATAAAAAGCATTTAAATAAACAGAGTAAAAGCAGTCAGCGCCTTACTGGGTAGAACATTTCCCGCCACAACATAGGAAGCAGTGGACACTATAGGCACTGAGTATGTTACAGGGTCACGCGCGCTGCTGGCGAAAGCGGGACCAGCTAACCGGCCCTGAAAAGTGCTTGGGGGCGTGGCGGGAGGCGTGGCCGCCACTTCCGTACCTAGGGACACACAGACACACCCACCATATACCATGATGATAATTGGTCCTATACTCTAGGACCAGTATCATAACTGATCCTGGTAGATAGCAAATCTAATAACCAAAAATTTTCAGGATAGTTTGCAGATTTCTTCATCCAACTGCAACTGTAATTTTTTTTATAACTGATGACACACATGTCTGAGCAATTCACGATTTCATCTATTTTATATCAGATTCAAATTCAATTCTATTTCTAGGTTATGAAATGAATTTTTTTCTAAAAAGTATAATGATCAGCCTGAACACATATATATATGTTCATTCACTGCATTTAAAATATTATCCTGTACCTGACAAGACACTACTGATTAAGCTGAGCCGCCTAGCAGTATTTGTCGGCATACATTAAATTCTAGTACTTGGATCGAGCAAAACATATCAAAGAAGCTGACAGTTCAATGCACTTTAAAAGATATGAAGCTATCAAACAAAAACAATAACAACAAAACATGTACCAGCCAAAAAAAGCAAAGATGGAAAGACTTACAGAAAGCTGCTACATCACTGTCTACATAAGCATACATATTACCTATATGCAAACTACATTAAGTGTCAACATAAAAAATAAAGAAAAATTAAGTACATCCAGCTGCATGTTCAGTAATAGTATCAAAAGTTTCATCTGCACTAAACAACTGTACTGGTTGCATGCTATTAACCTGTAATCATTTCTTTACAAAAACTGTCTTGAAGGAAAAAAGTTTACTTTAAAATGACCTGCTCCAGGCAATAATCTGAGTAAAGCTCTTGAAAGAAAGAGGTTTACATGTACTCTAATGTGACCTGCTGAGAATCGAAGCCAGCTGAATAGCAGATCCCTATGATGTCAACAAGTTTACTTGCACTCAAGAACCTAGCTTACAGCAGCAATGCTCAATGTGCACAAACATTAAATCTCATAAGTAAATAATACAGAAAATCATGAAAATATTGCCAACTGTTGCACCTCTTCAATATTTATTATCTCTTTCGAAACATTAAGTGAAAAATATCTAATGGATTTAATTAACTTTTAATCTAGAATTCTACACAACGTAAGGTTCAAGTAGTTTAGTAGAAAAGTACTGTAAACTAAAAATGAATGATTCCTGAACTTGTGTACTGAAGTGCATTACAGTGGGTGTAAAGAAATACAACATAATGATAATCTGTGAGAAACATAATGCAAAGAGCACAATCAGCTATGATAACTGTTAGTACAAAACACACACTGCCAATATTTCAAACTCACTGTCAACTGGAATACCAAGCTGCTGAAGTGTGTATTCTGCAGCATAGATTTTAGCCTCATCCACTGTGCGACAAAGTTTGTCTGGTTGAAAAGGACCTGCATTTTGGTTAAGCAGAGCTGGCACAGTTACCTAAACAAGAACGTGAACAAGAAGGCAAACATTACCAACACAAGAGGAAGTCCAGATGTTTTCTGACACAAGGCACATTAGAAAGTCCCTCAATTTTTCACTCATAAGATGTGTTGCCATAAAGCAACATAACAGCGGAGTGAAAGCGATGAAAACAGCAACAGAAATCGCAAACATAACTAGAGAGCAAGGAAAGAATGAGTGTTACCACATGTGACAAGACAGGCGCATCAAAACAGAGGGGCCCGCATGCGACAGCAACCTGACAACATTTTATCACCCAAAGGAGCCCAAAAATTTGTTATTTTGCTGCAATTCTGCATGAAGGCAGCGTGGCTCTAAGTAAGCAACATTTTTGTAGCAGTTCTAAACAACTTAAATCTTTGTGCGATTCTGCCAGTCTACATAGAAGCAAAGCTTTTTTTCCACCTGCCACTCGACTATGTTTTATCATGTCCAATACTGCACTGCCACACCATTTACTGTATGGATACATAGCTTTCGGCTTTTGGTTCTTGGCTCGCAAGAATGAAATTATAGATCCCAATAGTTAGTAAGTCCCCCCCAAAATGTTATGTTATGTTATGTTATGTTGTTATGTTACAGAGAGTCAAATTTTGCTTGATACAGTGCCGATGTACAGTTATTTGATTACGATACCAAAAACACAATGTCTGAGGTGCCAGCCAAGGACATTTTTTATTTGGGTCAAGTAATCACATCACAGGGTTTTCAGCACTATATCAAGCAAAATTTGCTCACGTGCATGACCGATCCCTGCAGGGCACTGTGCAAGGAGGACGAAGGAGAGGAAGACAGAGGAAAAGATGGGAGGAGAATATCTCAGAGTGGACAGGACTGAGGCTGGGCGATACGCTAAGAATGGCAGAGAACAGAGTGGAATGGGGGTGATGCCCCAACAGTCGGCAAGACTACAGGATATAGATAGATAGATAGATGACCAATCCATATATTAAGTGTGACCTTTACCTTTCCAACAGGTCACTGAAATAAGCAAGTGTTCAAGTGTCTAAACATAAGTAAAGGGTTGGCTTTTTGTACCAGCGAAATCTGAGTTTCCTCAAAATATGCATTTTTCACAAATTTTGTTGACCCTCCATGACCCTTGACGTCTGTGAGGAGTCAACTAAAATTAGTATGCATAGAAAGGTGTTATCATCAGCTACCTTTATGTCAAATCTGATTGAAAAGTTTGCAACAACTTTGGAAAAAACCTACAGTTCTAGTTTTCATACACTTGCCAACCTCATGTGACCCTTGACCTTTCCAAGGGGTCATCCAAATTAGTATGCATAGAAAGGCCTTATCATCAGGTATCTCCATACCAAGTTTGGGTTTGAAGTTAAAAATAGTATCTGAGTAAAAACAGTTTTTGGCAAAATATGGCTATATTTTACCCCTTTCTGGACCCCCCACCCCCACCCCCCACCCCTGACCCTTGACCTTTGCAAGGGAACCAGTAAATTAGTATCCCTAGAAAGGTCTTCTAATCAGCTATCTTTGTGCCAAACCAGACTGAAAAGCTGGAAAAGACTATAATTCTATCAAAAACTGTCATTTTTCACACATTTGCCGACCTCTTGTGACCCTTGAACTTTCCGAGGGGTCATCCAAATTAGTATGCATAGAAAGGTCTTACCATCAGGCATCTTTAAGTTGAAAATAGTATTTGAGGAGAAACAATTTTTGTCCAAAATATGGTAATTTTTTACCCCTTTTCTGGAGCCCATGTGACCTTGACCTTTGAGAGAGACCATTGAAATTGGTTATGTTAAGAAAGGTTTACCACAAAGTACCCTTGGGCCAAGTTTGATGTCTGAGGCTTGAATAGTTTCCTAGAAAATGCCAATGTTGAAGTTTACCACGGATGACAGACGACAAACGATGGATGGCCCATTACATAGACTCACTTTTGCTATCGCAAATGAGCCAAAAATGCCTCCAGGTTTGTCAATTTAGTCCTTTTTCAGGTTATCACTTCCATTAGAAATGCTAGCGGACATTTTATCAGTTTTACTAATGCGGTGATACATTTGCTTGTTTGCTGCAGTCTGTTCTCCAGTTGTGTGTATGGAAAAGAAATTTCGAAAATAAGCACTAGTGGGCATAAGGAGCTTGTTCATGTAGCAGGCATAAGCAGCTTGTTCGTGTACAAGTATATTCTGTGTTTTCATTGTGACAAATGCATGAATTGATTGATTGTACATTGCTTAACGTCCCGACAGCAACAAGGCTTTCTCAGGACGTGCCTGCACTGCTTGTGAAAAAAAAATAAACAGAAAATTGAATGTATGTCGCCAGCCGGTCAAATACATTAAATAAACCTACAACATGGGGCATAAATAAAGCTAAGACCATTTAGCAACACACATCCAATATCAAGAGCTACAGGCAGTGCAGACAGTAGGGAGAGTTTTAAAAAGGCAAATACAGGTGAATGGACAAAGGGTAGACAGAAACACATGCCCCAGAATAGAGAGAAAAACCCACCCTGTGGGGCTGACCAGGGTGACCCTGGGAACTAAAAAATACCTAACCCCACCCAAGTCCCCCAGGGCAGACCCGGGTGGGGCACAAATGCATGAAGCTAGATTATATCGTTTTGGCCTGCAAGAGCATTTGGAAAGGAAAGTATATCAAGCAAATTCATGAATATTAATTTGCTTATTATACAATATATCAGTAAATGTGTCAAAGAAAAGAAAACTTTAATCATGGAGTTAGTACATACATGTACTTACATAACACACAAGTTCTCTTCATGCTGCTGCCCTCACACACACACACACACACACACACACACACACACACACACACACACACACACACACACTTTCTTTACCTTGAAGAGGAAGAGCTGGATCTCCTCCTGGCCTGTCATGCCCCTTTGCATGGTGGACAGCAAGTGGTACACTGGCATCCCAAGGCCATTCTTCTGACAAAAATCTTCCAGAACCTGAAGTATCATATTTAAATCTTTCCAAATCTCACAGCACAAAAACCATATCTCACACCACAAAACGCATATGTTGACCTAGAAACATAACCAGCTCTTAAACTCTAAGGAAATACAGGTCAGCCTAAGAATATCCCGATACCTAGGTCTGGCAGCCCAAAAATGAGACCACTTTATTAAGTCATTTCTATTTATAGAAGGGACTTTTTGGATGGGACCTTGTGGAGCGCATTCAATAGCATGCTCATGACATCATAGGTGGGCACACTTTAACGTTGACAATAAAGTAATAAGACAAAAAATGTATGAAGTCTAGCTACAGAAAGCAGTTTTGGCATGAAGCACCATATGTATGTGTGTGTATTTTTGCAAACATGAGTATCTCGGTGTTCATGTACATACACACTTAAAACTGGAAAAAATACTTCCCTTAAGGTGCATCTGAGAGAGCCTTCAAGCATATTTAAATTAATCAGCTCATTGAAGAGAAAAATAGCCGTTTCCAGAAAGCCATTAACCCAGATTTAGAGAAAAACAAGGGTTATTATAGTCACTTAAAAATTTGGATATAGCTAGCATTAATAATGCCATTAGATAGTTTCATTAACCAGCAACTTTGTCATCACACATACACTGAAGCGATGTTCTCTCTCTCTCCTCTCTCTCACGCAAACAGACGCACTGACTGAGAAGAGCATGTGGCAGTATACCTTGCACAGGTAAACTAAGTCAACAAGTAGAAGAAAACTGCACTGTTCTAGTTTTGAAACCACTTTTTTTTTTCTTACAAGTTAAGATAACAAGAAAGGCAAAGCCCTTATGGCTCACGTGTATGACCAATCCATGCATGTGACAATAAGGGATGGCTTCTGCACCAACAAAATTTAATCAGTTTTCACACATCTGTAAAACCCCAGCGACCCTTGACCTTTGCGATGAGTCAACTAAATTAGGATACATAGGAAGGTCTTATCATCAGATACCCTTGTGTCAAATTTGATTGAAAAGTTTGCAAAAATATTGATAATAACTATAATTCTGATGCCAAGAGTGTTACACAGGTAACAATATGTCTGTTACAGTTCATCTCTTTAATTGAGAGTTATGTGTTATTTAATTATTTCAATGAGTGAATGATGATGCCATGTGTTGCATGGGCAGACAGCGAATTTCCCCATGAGGGATTAATAAAGTATTATTGTATTGTATTGTACTGTATTGTATTGTAAATTCTATCAAAAATTGGTATTTTATACACTTTTGCCGACCTCTCTTGACCCTCTTTTGCCAATCGGTCATCCAAATTAGTATGCATAGATAGGTCTTACCATCAGGTATCTCTGTACCAAGTTTTGGATTTGAAATTATGAATAGTAATTGAGAAAAAAACATTTCTTGTCAAAATATGGCTATTTTTTTACCCATTTCCTGAGCTCTTGTGACCCTTGACCTTTCCGAGGGGTCATCCAAATTAGTATGCATAGATAAGTCTTACCATCATGTATCTCTGCAACAAGTTTGGGTTTGAAGTTGTGAATAGTTTTTGAGAAAAAAACATCTTTTGTCAAAATACGGCTATTTTGGACCTACTTCTGGAGTTCTTGTGACCCTTGACCTTTCCAAGGGATCAACCAAATTAGTATGTATAGAAAGGTCTTACCATCAGGTATCTTTGTACCAAGTTTGGGTTTGAAGTTGTGAATAGTATTTGAGAAAAATAAATTATGTCAAAATATAGCTATTTTTGGTCTATTTCCTCATCCCCTGTGACCTTGACCTTTGTGAGAGGTCACTCAAATTGGTACGTTTAGAAAGGTCTTGTCACAAAGTATCCTTGGGCCAAGTTTGGATACTGTGGCTTGAATAGTCTCCAAGAAAATGCTAACGTTAAAGTTTACCACAGACGCCGCCGGACGACGCCAGACGGACGACCACTGGCCCAGAACATAGACTCACTTTTGCTTCGCACGCGAGCCAAAAAATGAAGTTAAGCCATGACAAATGACATTATCCAAACCAATGACATTATCCAAACCAATGACATTATCCAAATCAATGACACAAACCTTACTGAGGAATCAGATAGTGAGGCCAGTCTGCAAGCGTGCTGTGCTAAAAGTGTGAAAATGCATGTGAGCTCATTTAGAAGGGACTTTGTGGGCAAGGTTAATCCCATCTTGTTCATGTGTTTGGTGCGGGGGGGGGGGGGGGGGGGGGGGGGGGGGGGGGGGGGGGGGAGGGGGGGGGGGGTGGGGGGGGGTTCTCTGTAGTTGCATGTAACAGTAGGTAAAAAATATTTTTTAATACATTTTATAAAAACACAGCTTGTAAGCAAATAGTACTTGGGCTATGATCAGCCTTTGTTAGCCCAAGCATAAGCTAAGAGGACGTATTAATATCCCAAAGTGTCCAATGTTCACATCGCCGAAGTTTCTTCATGAAGTGGGCATCATCAAAATCTTGCAGCTTATTATGTCGAAGCATTCTCTTTCCCCGCAGTCCACAGAGGGCCACTATATTGCAGCACCTTTCCTCGCATGCTGGCTTCACTTAAGTTTTCTCTCGATAATGCTGCCCATACTATCACATTTTCAGTGTTGTTTTGGTGTGGTGTGGATGCCTTAGGTATATACTTTTGTCGTTGTGTAAGCACCTCAGTTTTTATTAATCTGCCATTTTACGTCCAGCAGTGTAACACTGTATTCCTATCTCCTGCTGAAAGTGTATGAAAACCAACTGTAGATAGCCTTGGGCCCTGGCACTGGCAGTATTACTTGTGTATCCAGGATCAGTCGTATTCTATCCTTAACACTAACTTGACTGGCCATCTCACATTTCCTCGGCAATAACCGAGTCGTAATTTCACTGAACAACGCCAAGCAGCTGACTAATTCACCATTTTGAGTGTACCTCATTTGAATAGCCTCAGTTTTACCAACCAAGCATAAGCAGCAGAGACTGAAGTGACCATAGTAGCTGTGCCAAAGTCTCCGATGTTCCCATCGGACACTTCACCAAGTAAAACTTTGGGATATAAGCAAGGCTGACATCCAAGCACCTGTTGTTAGGGTATCCCAAGCCATAGGCCTGTTAGTATTACCTCACTTTCAGATATGTATTTCGGTACACAGAATATTGCGGCTGACCTGTAACAACTCTAATGTCAACACAGAATTGAAGAAATGATATTCAGGCAAGCAGGCTAGAAGGATCAAATACATACACAGTGTACATGAACTTTGATTCGCTTCAGGAAGTAAAGCATCTAGCGACTGAGAGACGAGCACAAACTAATTACTTATTTGATGACCGTTTTTCATAAAATAAACTTATGTTTGCCCCAAAGCAAAATTTAGTTTCACAGTGTGTGTTCTGCGTTAACTGCATTGACATTATAATGGCAATGATGTACACATAATTATGGCACACAACAGAATGCAAAAAAGATTAAGCGGATAACGTAGTGGAAAGTTAGTTTCCACGAAGATACTTCTTTGTTAAAGTATATGTATAAAGACTACAGTGAACAGAACATGAAAAACCATTTTAGTTTCAGATAAGATATCAGGACATGCAGACATACAAAAGAAACATGTTCACAATATATATATATATATATATATATATATATATATATATATATATATATATATATATATATATATATATATATATATATATATATATGTTATATATATATATATATATATATATATATATATATATATATATATATATATATATATATATATATATATATATATATATACCAGTAAAACAAAGAACAGACAAACGACAGAAACACAGTTAAAGAAAAGTGTACAAGTGCTAACTACTACACTTTGCAACTACAAGCCACCAAATCATCCGTATTGAAATCAAGCAGCGGAAAGATGAGATACATTACTTTGCAAAGCACTGTACATGATATCAGAAAAGTAGAAAGACAGACAAATTTGTATCATACTTCCTGTACTGAAGAAAAAGAAAAGCTATCCAACAGACAATACATGGCTATTCGCACGACATTGTGAAACTCAATGGAAAGGACACACTACTGACTAACTACAATTTATATTCTCCAAAGAGACCCTGTCTATACCGTTACAGACTATTAGCATTAATTACAAAGCAGAGTATAGGTTCAGCAATGACTGCACAAGCTAGTAGGGCGGTATACACGCATACCTGAACGGAGGATTTGATGGATTGTGGTTTTAGTGTGATGGGGTTAGTAGGTATCAACTCCATGCCCGGAACCAGATCATACAGACGCCCCTAGGATCGTAGAGAATTACTCACAGATCACACTGTACTCCAAAAATATAGTTACATTGCTCATATTTACACACCTAACTCCCTTGTGCATGAAGCCAAAAGTATTCTTTGTAGTACTGGTGGCTGCATGCACATAGCAGGATTAAATCTAACAACAAGAAGAAAGGCTCTTATGGCTCACATGTATGACCGATTTACATGCGTGACCTTTGAGACAATAAGTAAAGAGATTGGTTCTGCACCAGCAAAAGCCATGTTTTCTCAAAATTTAAGCATTTTTCACATATCTGTCAACCCCATGAGCCTTGACCTTTGCAATGAGTTTACTAAATTAGTATCCATGGGAAGGTCTTATCATCAGCTACCTTTCTGTCAAATTAGATTGAAAAGTTTGCAAAAATGTTGCTAATAACTACAATTCTATCAAAAATTGGCATTTTACACAAATTTGCTGACCTCTTGTGACCCTTGACTTTTATAAGGGGACATACAAATAAGGTGTGTATAGAATAGATAGGTCTTACCACCAGAAACCTCTGTTCCAAATTTGGGTTTGAAGTTGTGAATAGTATAGTATTTGAAAAAAAAATCTTTTGTCAAAATATGGCTATTTTTTATCTATTTCCTAATCTCTTGTGACCCTTGACCTTTCCGAGAGATCATCCAAATCGGTATGCACAGAAAGGTATCTTTATACCAAGTTTGGGCTTGAGAAAAAATAAATGTCAAAATATCTATTTTCACCCAATTTCCTGATTCCCTGTGACCTTGACCTTAGAGAGAGGTCACACAAATCAGTATGTTTAGAAAGGTCTTGCCACAAAGAATCCGTGGGCCAAGTGCCAAGACTGAGGCTTGAATAGTCTCCCAGAAAATGACAATGTTACAATCTATCACTGACAACGGCAGGCGATGATGTCGGACAGAAAATCACTGGCCCAGAACACAGACTCACTTTTGCTTCACACGTGAGCCAAAAACAAGACTGTAAGTTTAAGTTCAAGTATAACAATAAATTTGCTGACTCTGTGTTAATACTGCAAAAAGCAAACCAACACAATCATTCATGTTTAACCCTCTTATGCATGCAACCACCGGTACTGTTTACGGTATTAGCGGCTGCAAGCGCTAGAGTGTCAAACAAAAATACTGAACTAGCATGCTTGAATATAGATTAAAACTGCTAACAAGAATCTAATAAAACAATTACAATGAAAGAACAATCCAGAACTCATGCCTACCACAGCTGGATTTCTGCGGAATGGCCCCAGACCACGTGCTGGACCTCCAACATACAGACGGGACCCACCAGCCCCTCGCGACCCCGCAGCACCGCGTCCCCTTCCACGCATTGCACCACGGAGTGCCAGCGCTCCTCTGCCAAACGGTGGCTGTAATGCCAGAGCAGCGCCTCTCCCAAACGGTGGCATTTGCTCATATTCACCATAGCCATAGACCTGAAATATGATGTTTTTTCAACACCCTGAAATTAAAGTGACCTACTCCAGGCTATCTATCTATCTATCTATATCCCGTAGTCTTGCCGACCGTTGGGGCACCACTGATGACTTAACAACCAGCTCCCTCCATTCCAGTAAAGGGTTAGTAGTTTGCAATATCCTCCTTATAAATGCTCGTAGCATGTCTTACATTAATTATGCTGTTCAAAAGGGCCAACTCAAATTATGACTGTCACAAAATGAAAAACTTTTCTGCTCTTCTTCTCCTTTGTACACAGGAGAGGTCTTTCTGTTACACTCTAAAGGCAGTGAAAAACCTCTGGTACATCTGCTTATTCAAATGGATTGTAAAAAGAAGATAAAAAGACAACACTGATAAACCATTGCATCAGCCAATTTTAGCAATGGAGCAGATCGCTGTTATGTGGTTGTCAATAATGTGTGTCATCCAAACAATGCTGAACACACTGTGGGAGCCCTTGGACAAAATCCCGAAATTTGTGTGTTGTCTTCTAAAGATGACAAAAATATACATTAATACTAAATCAAGAGAGCGAACCACCATGACAGTGCAAGGTGGTGCTAGAATAGCTTGGTGCCATGAGGAATCGAAGCTTCTCTGGCAGTACCTCTGAATCATTTGAATCATCATGTTCAGCTGTCATGTTTTCTGGCAGTACCTCTAAATCATCATGTTCAGCTGTCATGTCAGGGTATCAGCAACAACTACCTAACCACTATTTAATCATTTGTACTAAAGGTCTCTGTTATTCACATTAGTTTAGTTTATTCCATTTGGTCATTCATTGCTGTTTTTGATATGTTTAGACGATTGACAGTAGAAGTGGCTCATAGTATATTTGACATTTTCTCACAATGGAAACTTCTGATCACACAAACACAAAATCTGTATTGCCACAGAAGAGACCTTTACTGGAGTGTGCAATATCAAATGACAAACTCCAAACAAATCTATGCCATAATGATTCGGGCGGAAAATCCCTATAGTTATAAGATTTAGTTGAACCAGGTAATATGCTCAAAATTCTTAAAGGCCCACTACCACCTAACTGTTCAAAGATATACTTGTGCAACAGATGGCTACAAAACGCTATACACAGGTCTGTAGTTATGGTTCATTTAGAGACAGGACAATCCAGTTCAACACACGTCATATTTATACCAAGTAACCTGACAATGACTCCACTCTATTCTATAAACACAATGCTATCAGTGTGAGAAACAGCTACAAATAGATTGACATGCTAACGGCTGCACAGAATAGATACGTGCAATTGTGCGTGCTTTTGTTGCGTGTCCCAAATGCTGTTAAAGTTCATTAGGTGTGTAGACAAGGCATAATAAACACAAATGGTGCTGAAATGCAGAGAGGGGGAATATGGGAGTTTTAGAGAATCTTCTTTGGCCCTCATTTTTCTATGTTATTCGCTCACAAAAACGCACACGACCTTGCCTTTCCTTTTTCTCAAATTCCTTTTATTTTTCTCTGTAATTAGATATATAAAGAAAGAACTGAATCTTCATTAACACTATGACTGAGAATTTAAGGGGTTAACTCAGTCATAGTGTTAATAATACTTCAAATCCCCTCCCCCCCCCCCCCCCCCCCCCCCCCATAGACAAAACGCCCGATCAAACCAGTGCTTGTAACCCGAAGCAATTACATATAATACATAAACACCTCATGCCTACGCTTGACTGGTTTTGAAAGACCCCCACTTCAATTCAGGTAAGATATGAATAGACCTGTTCTGAAAATAGCAATTATTCGCATTTTCTTGTCGGGACGAGATTGCCTTTTGAAACCGGGATCGAAATCTTTTTGAATAGATTGATTTGCACCCCACCCGTTAGGGTATTCACCGCGCCTGTCTCGCTATTCATACAGGAATTTTTAATTTTTCCAATTATGTGTTCACCCGTTTTGATTTGCCATTAAATGTAAATAACTAACACCCACACACACAGTCATTCCCACCCCTTACACTGAGAGAGGCTCGTTATAAAGTCAGTAATCATACTCCTTTACCCCGCTCTGTTTTATGTCTGTGCTTATAACAACATTACAATCACTGACGAAAGATTTTGGACGGGTTGACTGGAATTTTTCAAAAAACCCACTCTTTGTATAAACACCATGAAGTCTTTACAGACACAGAGTTAAAATGAGTTTGCAACCTGTTGGAAAACAGAGAAAGTCTTTAAGTTAAGATCCGACTTGTTTTTTATGTCGAGGGGGGGGGGGGGGGGGTGTTTACTGTTGACTGTTATTTCTACACATGTTGAATCGGGCATGATCAAGCCAGTTTGAACTTGTAACGCATGCACTGACAAAGGGTGTTTGCTCGTTATAACTACATTTTAAAGGCTTTGAACTTGATGTTGTCACAGTAATTGATTTGCCGCTCCTTGAATACATGCAGTGCGCGTCATCAGTGCTGTTTTATCTCTCTGCCTTGTTAGACTGTCTGGTTTGCTGATTTTATTCCGCACGTTTTGCACATTTCAAAATCAAGCACGATCAAGCCAGTTTAAACATGACTGTTGGCGTGCCTTGGAACTAATGCGTGTTAAGATATTCTCTAGTATAAAACCAAACCCCAGAGCTAAGTTTAGTCAATCATGACACAATATTCTGGAAGAGGTGCGATTGCACAAGTCTGTCTTCTTCGTAAGCAGTCGTGTGCTCGTCATGAAAAAGTGTCTCGTTTAAAAGAAGTATTGGAGAAACTTAATGTTAATGTACAGGAGTTAAACACAAGCTTAAATAATATTGAAGAAGAGATGAAACCTATTGCTGATGCAATAATTGCGTGTGAGGAAGGAAAGGACTTTAAGTCAATGCCAGCCATGATAAAAGAATATGGCAAACTTGAGGAAAAGATAGCAAAAATTAAAAAAGCTATTTTTCAAGAGGAGCAAAAGATGAGATTAAAACAAAAGGATTTACAGATGAATGAAATGGTTGAAAATAATATCAATGGCAAAATACTGCAATTAGAACAAGAACACCCAACACTTCAAAAATTGTTTGCAATTATTAAACAGAGAAAACAAGAAAAAGCAGCAACAGCAAGTGGAAACAATACATAAATAACGGAGTAGTTCCACGACTGCTTACGAAGAACCGAAATTTAAACAACTACATTGCTCTCGGCTTTTGTTATCAAATTTTACACACCACAGATTTACACACCGCAGAATATTTTTATCTTAGTGCGGTGTGTTGGAAAAACACTTTCACGTGATATGCGTTTACACAACGCAGCCCGGGAGTGTCATGTTCGAGTGTTTTTCTTAGGGATGTACCACAGCTCAGCATACAAACACACACAAAACTACATCCGAGAGCAATTACATGTTTGGCTTGACATGTGGTCTTTGGTACAAAATAGGTGACCACTAAAAATTTTTCATTTTCTTTGAGCTGTCAAAGGTTTCTGACCTTTCTGATGAGACTGATTAAGTCGAAACAGCTCCTCGTTTCAAAGGTAAGTGCTTTTTTATTTCACTTATTATTAAAAATATATTTTATTATAAAATGAACACAGATGAAATATTATTATTAAATGATATCAGCGCTGTAGAAAACATAGACTTAGATTCGAAAAGGGAACGACTTTTATCTGTAGTGGTTTCTGGTCATTCAAAATCTTATCTCGGAAAGCAATATTCAACTGAAGATATACTATCCCTCACGGCTGCTGATTTATTTAAACTTCATTTTAAATATGAACAACACATGGCTTCACTAATGACCCGTGATTTGAGCAAATCAATTGTCTGCTTATATTCAAAAGCTGTGAGTTACGCTCTCCCTGTAGACATTGAAAATCTCACAAATGACCTCGAGAGTAACCCCATTGTAACGAGTGCAATTGGTAAATTAGCTTGCCTTTTATTCTACAGATTTGGTAATTTGCTGGCTCCTCTGGTAACATTAATTGTAACTAGCAGCCATGTAGATTTTACGAAATTAAATTTTTTTGTTGATAAAAATGGACGACCAACAGACGACCCCCCAAACGACCCCACAGATGAACCCTGTTTCGGACCCTGTCCAGACTCCGATTCACGCAGTGACAAAAATTAAAAATGAAGGGAGGGTTCAGTCAGGTAAACGTTTAGCTGAATGGAACAAGCAGAAAAAGTTACAGCTACAGGCGCTAACAGAAAAGGCTCATGTAAGTGACCCGCCGTCAACACCGCCGGTAGGACCGGTAGGACTGGTAGGACCGTCAGGACTGGCACCCCTGTCACACCCACATCAAAGTGAAAGACCTTCAACACAGTCTAATTCTGAAACAGCAAGATATGCAGTTGCCGCATTTGTTGTCGGATCTGGTTTTGTAGCTTACCAATTATACAAAAAATACAAGCCACAGACTCGAACAGTGTCCAAAAAATTAAACACTCCATCATCAAAAACAGAAGTCGCCACATTACCAACAATACCCAAAGTTGTCGACCCATTTCATATGCAGTAATAAATTTATTATTTTAATTTTTTCTTGCCTAAGAAATGAATGACTCAAAGAATTTAATGAATCTTGTGTATCACTCTGCAGTAATCAGTGCATTAGCAGTAGCGTTTTCTATGCTGGGAAAAAATCTACTCAAAATGAAATCACCAGACCTCAGTAGACTCGATTTCGAAGACAGCGCTAAGCTAATTGTAGTTGTAACAGCATCAATCGCCACGAAAGACCTTCTTGTTAAACAGGGAATTATTCCCGAAAATGTTTCTATGTAAATAAAAATAATATGGCGACGATAGCTATTATGGTGGGAGGAGCGATGGTCAACGCTCTGGCGTTTAGCGGCTCTAATTATCTCTTTTCTAAAATGGGTAGAGAACAATCTGCAGAAGAAATAAAGCGTCATAATGAAGCGTCAGAAAAATTAGCACAGGCAGAACAGGATTACGAAAAGAATAGAATTGAGAAACTTGATTTCATCAATGAAAAACTCAGGCTAGAAGGTCACGCACAACATACGTTTTCAAATACAGACGACGCAATCCGTGAGTATTTTTTAGTCACGGGTGAAGATATGTCTATACCGAAACCAAAACTAAGTGACTACTATCAACCAAGCCCAGAACAAAGAAACGGGGAGATAATCTTTGTTCTAGTGGGAATGATATTTGTTTATTTTACTGGAGTTTTCATTGCTAGAAAAAATGGCAGCCGAAAATAAACTATCGAAAATATATTACTCACCATCAGGGTATTATAAAGGAGCAACCGCTATTCAGAAATTACATGCCGCTGTGGGCGGAGATATAACACTCAATCAAGTCAAGCAATGGTTACAGAGACAGGCAATTTGGCAAATTTATCTCCCTGCTCCAAGAAAGATAACGAGACCTCATTTTGAGAACACAACACCTAATGACACGCACCAAATGGACCTCCTGTTTCTTCCGCATGACACAATAAGAAAGAAACGATACAAGTACGCTTTGACTGTTGTAGACATTGCTTCAAGGTATAAAGACGCTGAACCCATATCTGACAAAACAGCCAGTACAGTTGCTACTGCTTTATCAAAAATATATAGTCGTGGCCCTTTAAGATACCCCAGACTAGTGCAGGTCGATGACGGATCTGAATTTAAGGGCGCAGTTAATCAGTTATTTGCTAAGCATGGCGTACTGGTCAGACGCGGCATTCCAGGTGTGCACAGATCACAGGCAATTGTAGAGAACTTTAACAAACAGTTATCAGAAAGACTTTTCAGTTACCAGTATTCTAAGGAACTCATGCATGACACCCGTAACACGGAGTGGGTACAAAGGTTACCACATGTGATAAAAGCAATGAACAATGAAGGACACCCAAAACCTGCTGATGCTATTAAATTGAAAACAATTACAGAGCCAAAAACAATGACAACCCCAGCACAGGCACCAGACACAAGTTTATTTACTAAACAGGTAAGATATTTATATCAACCAGGTGAAGCTGAGAATGACATCAGGCGCAGGACGACAGACCCCATATGGTCAACATCCGTTCATAATATAAAAAAAATAATTCCCGGCGCAGACGCAACAATATATTACCTGTATGACCCTGCACCCCAGAGGGCATTTGTCAGAGAAGAATTACAGATTATTCCCCCAGACACCGTTACTCATTTCAGTAACTAAGTCGTCAATTAATTCATCAACCAGTTCATCACAAATGTCTTCAGATAACTTGAGCCTGTAATGACCTGGTGCATAAGCTTTTTCCTTAGTGTGAAACACTCTTTTCGTGTCTCCAACTGCAAGTGATTTCTTATGTGTTTGAATTATTTCAAGATTATGTTTGTTTGATCTCAGTGACTTGTTTGGATAATCAGGCATTAATGCACCATCTAACACTTGCTTGTAATGTTCATGACGTATTTCTTTATTTTTTATTGCTGTTTTCTTGATACCTTTGGCTTTTGACTGACTACCTTTCTGGTGCAGTATAGAATACATTTTTGATCTCAGTCCAACGTACTCAACTATTGGCACACCATTTAGTTCATCCTTAAACTTACCAGGCACTTTCTTGTTTTGTGTGCTAAACAGTGGATGATCTTTAGGATAGTCAGACGTGTCATACATGTGTAACTCTGTTTTCATGTCTTCATAAAAGTCTTCAGTACACACATCAATAATCATAGAGTCAGTGTCAGTGTATAACAATCGACAGTCAGGATACTTTAATTTGAAGTAATCATAATAAAATTCAAGCATCACCAGTTTTGACAATTCAAGAATTGCCATACCAATGAATACTGGCTTGTCCAGTTTAACAATCTTTTTTTTGAGTGACACTGCATACAATGATGAATGAAATTCTTTGTACCCTGTGTACTGTGGCTTGCCTGTAAGTTTAATTGCACCCAATTCAGTTGTGACCAGTCTCACATCTTTTCTATGATGAGGATTTTCCATAGTCTTGCCAAAACAGGCATTGTTCATAAGCTTAAAGAAGTCTTTGTCAAATGCAGTGTTGCCGTCTCTGGCACGAAGGGTTGTGTTCTTCATTATGTAATCTTTCATGAAAGCACTCTGATCAAATTGAATTCCTCTGTGAACTTTCTTTAGTACTAACCCGTGTCTGATGTAAAACTGCAGCAAGCGGTAGTGACAAACGTAATTGAATTTGTCATTTAGATTTGGCACAAGCTTAGTGTCTTCTTTTTTCCCCGTCATACTCATTTTCTCAACAGCCAACGGATAATCATTATGGTAATCGTGTAGATGGTGTGGGTACTCTAGGTCTACTTCAAAGATCCAACCCTTCGCGTCGTTTCGGTCAAGATTCATAATATTGTTTGTTAACCCTGACTCTGTTATGTCATACTGTGACAAATCATACAGACAAAAGTTTTTCAAAGGCAATAATTCACACATTGCGAACCCATACAAATTGTTAGCGTCAAGGTACGTAATGAATGACCTTGACCCAGGGCTTGAGGGGTCAAAGTCCGGGCCGTCCAAATATTTGTTGTTGGCTCTGGCGTAATTGTTCGATGCAATACTAATCCCTCCCCTCAATCCACGTTCCACCATTTCACCCATCGTACGATCAGACAACAGGTCTATAAATATCTTACTGGATTTCAAAAATGCATCCCATGTCATGCCAGGACTAGTGATGTAACAAGCAGGGTCAAGTCTGTAGTGTAACAAACCCTTCTCACGGTAACTTTCAAATACATCTGCTAGCAAGCAAACGTCAGCTTTCAAGTACTGGTCGTGGTAGTCACCAATTGTCTGACACCCCAACTTCCCCCACGCATCAAGTGCATGTTGATATTCAGAGTCAGAAATACCTTTTCCAGTTAGTGTAGAATAAAATTTCTCTTTTGGTGGCAGTCTTGTTTCTTCAAACACAACCCAGTGATCAATGTACTCATATGGATAGACACCTTTCTTAATCAAGTCTGGCTCAAAATATTTACTTGTTATTGGATACTCAGTCAGCCCTTCTGCCAGACTAGCAAGACCTAAAGACAAATGTTGCATGGAGTCATAAAATGCTAATTTATCTAACCTAAAAGTCAAGTACTTTTCAGTTGTCTGGGCAATACAACTTATGTTTTTGTATGACTCATCTACAGCCTGCATGATGATGTGTGAATCATATCCTTTGAGATTGTGGAAAAAGATTGGTAACTTGTATGTCTTAGGATCTATTTTTAATAACAAGTTACAATCACCATGTGCAGCTCCTCTGTAACGCCCAGTTATGTGATCGTGGTCACGAACTTTATCACCACCTAAAGGTTGTTCACAAATCCAACACGTCTCAGCTGTATCAAATTTCAGTTTGTCTTCTTCTGTCATCACCAAAGGCATCTGACATGTTGTGAGATACTGTACTACCTGACTATACAGATGTCTCATTTCTGTTAAAAACAGACAAGCTGCATTTTCACCTCTGTAGATAACAGGCTCTGAATGAAGACCGTCTGACCTAACAATAATGTATCCAAAAGAACACACCACTTGGTCACTTAGTTTTATAGTCTTTGGTAATGACTCTGGAACAGGACCTTCAAATTGAACAACCAGGGATTCAAAATCAGCGTATACTACAAACGGCAATTTTTGCTGATTCCCATAGTTCTTAAAATACACTTGACTACCAGGATCTGGGTACTTAAGTACAGTTTGTATGTCATCAGCTGACCTGCAGTGTAAAACATGTTTGTGCGCTACGTTTATGGAGGAGAATCTCTGTAAACATCTCTTACAAACTTCCTGTTTGCCATTGTGTTTTGTTGTATGTGAATGAATTAGACGTGACATATTCCTGATAATTGTGTAGTGGAAGTTATTGTCATCGCCGATTAGCAACATGTCAACATGTTTATCTTCTGACTGCCCATATGTTGGGGCAATTGGAGATACTCTAATTGGCTGTAACTTGTTCTCAGCATTATTATCCCACACATACACATTCACAGATATACCAGGATTTAGTTTTTCAAACAAGTCTATGTCCTCTATTTTAACAGGGGACTCAATGCCACTAAAGTTGAGTTCATTTACAAATTTGATGTAGTTAGATACGCGATCAGGTCTTGACCTCACAAAGTGTAGTTTAGCAAGTACGCACCACATGAAACAGAAATTGTCATTGTTCTGTATGTTGACGACTGCCTTCTTGTTCGAAACTTCTGTTGGCAGTGGCAACCATGCTTTACCTAATATGGGATGATACCTAGACTGCTTTAATTGTAGTTCATGTACATGCCCTTCGTGCCAGCCAGACCCCTTCATTTTTGCACTGTCAATCGCCTGGAGAAAGTCTGGTAATAGTCTGTCTCTAAACACGTTCTCTACCTCCGGTTCTCTTCTTGTGTTAACAGTGTGTTGTCTTGTTGATATGTACGATACAATCACCTCGCCGTCCACCCTAGTGAATTCGATTTTCGCAACAATTTGAATCTTCACACTGCCTGTAAGAAGATTTTGTTGTATGACAGAAAAAGAGTTTTCTATTGATTCGTAAACATTATTAGTATTTGATATAGGTAAGTTTGTTGTGTGAAACACGTTTCTTAAACTAGATGAGCCAGGGTTTTGAACATTGTCCGTCATTTTTATTTGACCGACAAAATAATAAATGAAAAAATATTAACGTTAACTCTGCTGGCTCACCTTGTGTAATACCACTTTATTAACTGTAACACTGTCAATATAAACATTTAGTTTGCGCAGTTGTTTAAATATGCTATAACAAACTTCCCCTAACCAGTTATAGTTGGTATCAACAACTTTAAAAGTAGGTGTCTTTAAATCAACTGACATGTGCTCCACATTTGGATGCTCATCGACATAAACCAAAGTCACACTATATGAAACATATATTTCTGATGGTGCTGAAAGGCTTATGTAAGTCTGTTTGGGTGATATTAAGTCAGTAAAGTGCATAACATCTTTGAAAAGGTGTGTGAGATCAAGCACCTGTATGATTTGTCCGTCTGTCATTTTTATTGGACAAACAAATGTATAAATTAATTTACATCAATTTACTAACCCATACCCTGTGGGCTGATCTGTCTTTAAAATGAGCTTTAGATGCTTAGTTGATTTCAGTTTATTTTTTACATCATCTCGTTCATGCTTATTTGGGATGACATCATTCTCTCTGAGACAGTCTTCGAAGCTGTCACGATCCTTACAGTAAAACAAACAGATAAACTTTAACTGTTCTCGAAAATCTTTTAGTACAGCATTATATTTCTGAGTGAGAATCCATACACTGACATTTGCGTGTCTGCCACTGAAGGCAAGTTCTGCTAGAGTGTTTCTCTTCTTGACAATGTCTTTCTCTGCAGAACAGTCATCAACAATAAACAATGTTGACTGCCCTTCAAATTGCTTGTAAAAATATTGTAGGTAGTCATTCAGTTTTTTCTCAGGGTCAACTAAGTATATGTTGTTGTCAGTCCAAATGAATAAACGGTTGTGATAAGCTTTGTTGTGTTTGATTGTAGGACAAAATATTACAATGTTTTCAAAATGGTGTATGTATCTTGTTTGTAATAAGTCAAGTACGAATTGAGTTTTCCCACACCCTGTGGCACCAACAAATAAGCCACAGTGTGGATCAAGGGTCATTAAGCTACGGTTCATTTTAATACACAATATAATTTTAATATATGTGTCCACTCAGTCTGCTTTCTGCAATATTGAGTTGTGCATCATATATCAGGTACAAATATATGTTTATGGCTGCAGCAGTTTCAACCTTCTTTTGTATCTGAATTGTTATTCCATCACTACCATTCTCGACAGTTCGTCCTGACCCATGAAGATAATCGTCGTCTGTACTACGAAGATCTAACCAAAGTGCGTATTTGTTTGTAAGGTATTGTCCGATCCTAACATCATACAGATGAAGATCTTTGCACGCAATGTTTGCTGGTTTATCTCTAATCCTTCCACCCGCAAAATACTTTGTGGTTTCGTCATAGTGTTGATAAGGCAGCATTCCTGAAGCGTACACTTGATTAGGGCGGCCTTCAATTGTGCAGGACAAATGTGTAATCTTAGGATTGTAGAATTTTTCTGAATCTCTTTTGTATGGACTCACCGGTTCAACAAACAACATAAGAATACCTTTCAGTGACCTGGCAGGTGTGTTTAAGTTTAAGTTCCACATTGGGTCACTCTTGTCTTTGGGAATTAAACTATGTCTAATCACCCTGTCATAATAAATTGGAAGTCTTGACTGGTACTGATTTTGTATGAGTCTGGCTAGTTCAATATGTGTGACAATTTCATATTCCAAGGAAATGTTAGAGATCTTGTATGTTGCATCTGTGGCAGATGATTTTATAACTTTGGAGTAGTCATTGAAAGTTAGTTCAAAGCTCAGACGGTCATTCAGTGCCCCTTGGTAATAAGGCAAATGAGCTGTGAGGATTTCAAACTCAAGTGGAATGTAAAATCTGGTTCCATATGTTTCTGCTAATATAACTTCCTTTGGTACCCCAGTAGTTACCTTATCTCCAGCATTGATTCGAAGTTTACCAACATTATCAGACTGTATACCTTGGTAAACACGGTCTTCTCGTTCTTCTCTTGTGAGCCAAAGATCTTTGTAACAGTAAAATACATCTGAGTCGTCAAGACTAAACACTTCCTGCCCTTCAAGTTTTACTTTAATAGTTCTAACAATTGCTCTGCCAAGATTGTCAACCAGTGTTCTGTTCACATCTGCGTCTGATGATAGTTCAATATTAAAAGCAAGACGTGCAGTGCCAGGAACAATAACGTCACTGGGACCTAGGTTTGGAAACTTGACTGTAAGTGTTTGGTTCTGGTCTATGGTACTTGGATTGTTCGTGATGACTATCGATTGTCTTATGCCCTTAACACCCAGGGGCTCACGTAGTTTTCTGTATGGGTCTAACTTTGATCCGTAAGACTGTGTCATTTTTATTATGCACAATAAAAAATAATAAATTAATAAAACAATGGCAGCAGGAGGATTTAATCATGAAGATTTTGAAATGGATGACACGTATGATTTTGGTAATACAACAGATATGTCAGATATGACTGGTACAAGAAATATTTACAGTTTACGTCACGAACTTTTAGAAACCAAAGTGAACTCATTTTATGATCATGTTGGTGGCCGCCCAGACAACGTAGATCCTAATCAGTTTGAACTTGATGGCAAGGGTCATTTATATTTAAATACTGTTGACAAAGGAAAAGTACTATTGACTAACAAAAAAGACCCTAGTAGGTTTAGGGCTTTAAGTACAATAAAAAATGAAGGTGGTGTTGGTGCCTTGCGTCAACTTGGTATTGGTGGGTCTCCTGTCACGCCAAGACTGGCTAGTGTTCTTCACAACACGCAAACAAAGTTGCCAACAGGGCAAGAGATTGAAATGGCACCAGTAACAAGCCTACCAGAAATAGCAAACACTGTGATACAAGAAACCTCATTTACTGAAGGGCAAATAAATGACGCTTTGAAAACAATAGATGATCCACCTTTGTCAATGAGGGAGATTATGGGATTGGATAAATCACTGCAGACAATAAGAGGTGAGATGGTTAATAATCTTGCCAAACTGGGAGAACTTGATAAACACATTGAACGTGAAAAGGAGAAACTGGCTACAGCAGACAATGGGAATCTTGACACAGAAATGAAAGAAAGAATACAGCACAGATTAAATGATTTGCAGATAGAAAGATCAGGACGGTTAGAAACAATTAGTATTGGAAGACAAAAACTAAAATCACAGGTCAACAGAATTAGAGAAACTATTCAGAAAATACTTCACGAAGACACTACTCTGGCTGAGAGACTTAAAACACTTTTCAGAGAGCAGGGTATTACAATTGCTAGTTTAATTACTGCTCTTGGGTTTATTATCAGCACTGTAGTGCTGGCTGTCTCCGGTGCTGGGGTTGGTGGGGGTGCACCGCCACCCCCGGGCCCACCGGCTCCCACAGATCCAAAAGATTTACAGTCGTGGGTAAAGAAACAGTTGTCTCACATATCAGACTTGCTTAAGAAATTGGCTCTGAAAGCAGTAGACACGTTGCCTGGCATTTTAGGCTCTGTTGTCAGCTGGTTGATTAGTACAGCGGCAAAGGCAGTTGGGTTTATGGCAGAGCATGTGTGGGTATTTTTGGTGACAGTAGGAGGGTTAATGGCGGGTTATTTAATGAAACAGATAAAGAAGTAATACTCCTAGCCCTGTTAATCCTATTACTAATGCAGTTCGTTCTGACTCATGTGTGTCAGGGGTTGTTACTGACTGTATGGGTACCAGTGGTGGGGCAGGGGAAGTAACCTCCTGTAATGATTTTAATGACAGTACATGCGCAGTTGTTGCTCCTAAGTTTACACTTTTATTGAGTCCTAATTTCTGACCAACACCTGCAACAATGATTTCATTATTATAATTTGTTATTGTACCCATTTGGAGTTGAAGGTCAGATGGTAACATGTATAACCCAGTGCCAACTACAAAGTCAACTTTCGATCTGGCATATCTGAGTACGTTTTGGTAGCGTTGTATGCTAGATGGGAGATCGACTGTTGAGTTAATTGAATCTTCAAGATTAGCGAGAAACTGTTTTTGAGATTCAAATATTCCACTTCCATTAAGAATATTCGATTTTGTTAGTGATTGTGCGCCTAGTATGCACCAGACATATGTTCTGATAGACTCATTGACGCGCTCGACTCCCGCTTGAGTAAACCCGTCAGATTTATCTAAAATAAATGTGGTCCAGGCATTAGACTGCTTCTGCTCTATTGATCCTAACCAGACTTCAGATTTTGATGAGAATGAAGTGTAACCAGGGTAATAATCTTGAGGGTATTGTCTGTGACTCATAGCGTAATAAAGTGTACCCATGCCTTTGTGATCATCAAGTTTTTGTGTGAAGTCATACTTAGTGCCAGGGTTAATGTTAAATTCATTACAGATGCGTTCAAATGCTTTCATATCCATGGGGTTGTTAAACCTGTTGAAACTAGATTCAGTGGGCAGTGGTGTATGCAGTTCTGACAGTATACGTCTAAGCTGGTAGTAAGTGTGGAAACGATACACAGATCTAATCAGTTTGTTTGAGTGATTCAAATGATCTGTGAATGAAACACCACAGCCTGTAGTTGAACATAGTATTGCAAAGTTGAGTTGGTTTTGAAACATCTGTAGTGGACTTGAAGACCACTTTCTTACAGTAGAGTCGTCTGTTATTGGAGGGTTTAGGTAATGGTCAAATGGATTCGGTACTTTCACTTGAAATAAATCTTGTTCTGATACAGCTATGTCAAGCTGATTTAGTTGAATTATTTTCTGTTCATAAGTAGGTGCAACATTATATTTGGCATTCACATTGAATTGAAATGCGTTTGTAGTGGTGATGGTTGGCGATTTAAATTCCATCCTTTTTTATATGAGATAATAAAAATGTTTATTACCTTAACAAATCTTGACACAAGCAAACCAGTGTGGTTAACTAATGGGATTGATAATCGGGATGGTAGCAAGGCTGCAGCTATCCATGAATTGTTCTACACAGTAAAATGGTTTAATGTAGAAGATAATATATATAATAAAGTAATTTTTGATGGTAAGACTGAAGCTATACCACCTGGGTATTATGACTTTTGTACTATAGCTGAATGGTTTCAAAGTAAATTTAAAATTAAAGCAACTTTAAATCCAGCTAACCTACTTGTTACATTAGAATTTTTGACACAAAATTGGTTAAGGATCTCAGATAGATTTGCATATTTACTTGGATTTTATATTGATGAAGATTGGTGGAGAACAGATGATTTAGATGAAGCTATGTCTGGTATTATAACAATGAAGACAAAAAGACTTAAAATAACTGGAAAACGCCCTGTCAATTTGTCAGTACACACAGTGCTAAATGTTTATTTGAAAGAACTAAACACATCTGAGAATGTTCACAATGGAAAGCCTTCAACTTTGTTGAGATGTTTACCAACTGGAACTGCTCCGTATTGTGAAAGTGTAGTTGTTAGATTTCCTAATTTGCAGTTTAAGAAATTAGGTTCTAGTTTCTTTGAGTCACTGAGTATATCTGTAACTAATCAGGATGACAAACCAGTTCTTATGCATGATTTTAGTGTTGTGTTGGAAATTAAATAATTTTATTTTTGTTTATAAAAAATGAGTGGTGGTCCAAAGTTGAGAATCATACCAGTTGCGTGTCCAGTAACAGAGTTGAAAGATTTGGCAGACGTACAGGATTTTGAGAAGGAAGGGGATGTTGGAGAAATATATGGTTTTGAACTTGATTCAAATGGCATGTACAAGAGGAAAGTAATTGTTGACATGAAAGATGGTGAAAAACAGATTCCTAAACTTGGACAGCTACGTGATGTTACTGTACCTACTCCACCTGTAAATAATTCGCCTTACAACTTAATACATGTGGGAAATAAGTGGGTGGTTTCACCTGTGCCTGTTCCACCACCCACAATTGACTGGGACATAAAGTTGGAATTTATTAGTCCTTATGTATACACTGATGACGAAGGCGCCTTAGTGTTTAGAAAGGTTGTTAACTCGGGGCCGCTTATTGTAAGCCTTGTTCCAAGTTTTGCCCCAGACAACAATAGCAGAGAAAAACTGAAAGTTGAAAATTATGAGAGACGGCGGTATCTTCTTACAGCTAGAAAGGGTAGATCAGATACTTCTGTTGTGTTTATGCCAGCAAGCTTAGTCATGGCTAGAGAAGTGACAATAGTATTTGAAATTATCATGAAATCTGTTGCTACTGCTAAAGAGGCTCAAATTGCGCAGGGAATTAAACTTACATGGGACGAAACAGTAACAGAATCATCAAAGGTCTTTATTGCTATTACAAAAAATAATGATGTTATTAATGTTTCGAGCAGTGTTCCAGCTGTCAAGGTGGTGGTCGACAAAACAACTTTTGTTCGTCTAACTTACATAAACCTTGAACACATTGATCTTGTTGCATTTTATTATGCCAGCAAATTGTATACTTTTGAAGAGTTGCAAAATGTAATTGCTGATTAAATAAAAAAAAATATTTGTGAATAAAAAAAATGGTAAACTTCTATCCACAACTACCGACGCTTGAGCCGACTGAAACAAATGTGATGACTAAAACAACACTTGCGCCTGATCCACATATGCCAATTGCTTCAGATAAAACATTACAGGCAGATGCATTCAGATTAAATAATATTACAGAAGCTTTGAAATATTTGGAGAGTGAGGAGGCGAAATATTCACGGTGCAAAAGACGGTATAAGACCGTTTTTAATTCTGTTCAAAACACTTCTATGGCTATTGGTGCAGTTTCAGCTTCATGTTCTGTAGGGGGCATTGTTTTGTTCGCCACAGGAATTGGGAGTTTGGCTGGAATAGCAATTGAGGGTCTAAGCGTCGCTACATGCCTAGCATGCTTTGGTTTGGAGGCCTTGAACAAGAGGTTTCACACGAAATTAGAAAAACATGAAGCATTGAGTACTTTGGCGGGTGCAAAGCTGAGCAGTCTTAAACTTATTATCAGTAAGGCATTGAACGATAATTTTATTGATGACGAGGAATTTAAACGAGTCCAGGATGATTTAAATAATTACAAAAAACAGAAGTCTGAAATCCAGAATAAAATGCGCAGTCAATCTCCCGTAAATGTTGAAGAACTGAAGGCTAGTTTTTTAGCGGAAGGAAAAAAGATAGGTGTTCAGGAAACCACAGAAAAGCTACACAATCTTTTAAACAAATAAAAATCAGATTTGGTAATCGTTTATTAATGTCATACACTTCACAGAGAGATGTCATGCCACTTACACAGTTTAGGCCTGCACCATCTGCACCACCAGAATATTATTGAGAAAAAAGTTTTCCGGTGCCCTTGTGTCTTGGTAAAAAAGACTTAGTATACGTGACTAGAGTCAAGTTGTTATTAAGTACTTGCAAGTAATTAGGGTAAGTAATTAATAAGTTCTTAATGTAAGTAGTTAATAAGTTCCTATTGTAACTCACTTTAAGGTAACCTTTAAGTGAGTTGTGACTTATTGTTTTTACTTGGTATTTTCTTATCCAGCTGTTTTTTCAGTGCCTGTATAGTGTAATAACCACCAGTTGATTTTCTAATTCCTCAGAAACCACATGAGTACATTAAGCCCACTTGTACAAATCCCCCTCTTTTGAAAAGTAATATGTCCCCCTGTTGATCTTTGACACAACTTAGCGATTTGAAAGGGTGTAGCTATAAAAGCCATTGACGGGTGAGAGTCTTTTCAAAATGCGGCTCGTGTCTGAATTGAAAAGGAATGGAATGCGGCCGCGGCGTGAGGCAACACAAAAGGCGATCAACCGTGACACCACCTGGCAGCTCATGCTTACTATAAAATTGTACTGACATGAGTGTCTGTAAGTGTGTGTGTGTGTGTTTGTGTGTGTGTGTGTGTGTGTTTGTGTGTGTGTGTTTGTGTGTGTGTACGTCTGTTTGTTTGTGTGTGTGTACGTCTGTTTGATTGTGTGTTTGTTTGTTTGTTTGTTTGTTTGTTTGTTTGTTTGTGTGTGTGTTTTGTCTGTGCGTCTGTGTGTGTGTGTTAAATATTACTTGTTAGTTTCTTATCAAAACAGTATAACCACCGTCTGATTTTTCGGGAACCAGCCATTGAGTAAATATGAAGTCAATTTCGAAACTCTTCTTGTCACCTCTCAGCAAATAGCCTTTTCAAAGCTGTAGAGCCGGTTTATTCATAGAGTGTTCCCTTACTAAGTTGAATAGCGGCGCCCTACTGTGTCGGCGCGTTGGCTGTTGGCCATTTGCATTTAATGGCAAATCGAACGGGTGAACACATAATTGAAAAAATTATAAATTCCCGTATGAATAGCGACTCAGGTGCGGTGCATACCGATCTGATTCAAAAAATTTTGATCCCGGTTTCAAAAGGCAATCTCGTCCCGACAAGAAAATGCG
Source organism: Semisulcospira habei (assembly GCA_036245525.1). Classification (NCBI taxonomy): domain Eukaryota; kingdom Metazoa; phylum Mollusca; class Gastropoda; family Semisulcospiridae; genus Semisulcospira; species Semisulcospira habei. The sequence goes on from BTPG01000006.1 coordinate 66,818,881, forward strand.
AATAATTGCTATTTTCAGAACAGGTCTATTCATATCTTACCTGAATTGAAGTGGGGGTCTTTCAAAACCAGTCAAGCGTAGGCATGAGGTGTTTATGTATTATATGTAATTGCTTCGGGTTACAAGCACTGGTTTGATCGGGCGTTTTGTCTATGGGGGGGGGGGGGGGGGGGGGGGGGGGGGGAGGGGATTTGAAGTATTATTAACACTATGACTGAGTTAACCCCTTAAATTCTCAGTCATAGTGTTAATGAAGATTCAGTTCTTTCTTTATATATCTAATTACAGAGAAAAATAAAAGGAATTTGAGAAAAAGGAAAGGCAAGGTCGTGTGCGTTTTTGTGAGCGAATAACATAGAAAAATGAGGGCCAAAGAAGATTCTCTAAAACTCCCATATTCCCCCTCTCTAATGCATCTCCATAATTACCCGTAATGGTACTTTCACATCAAAATCAGAAGTGAACCAGTGAACTATGGAAGTAGCCTTGGCAAGAAAAAGTTTAAACCAGAAAGGCAAAGCCATTAGGCAAAGCCTTTATGGCTCACGTCTATGACCAATGCACATAATTATGTGTGACCTTTGTGACAATAAGTAAAGGGCTGGTTTCAGCACCAGCAAAACTCATGTTTTCTCAAAATTTAAGCATTTTTCAAATTTCACCCATCTGTCAAACCCCTGTGACCCTTGACTTTTGTGATGGGTCAACTGAATAAGTATGCATAGAAATATCTTACCATCAGCAAACTACATACCAAATTTGATTGAAAAGTTTACCAAAACTTTGAAAACAACAAAACAATTCTAATAACAACAAAAAATGGCATTTTTCACAGATTTTTAATTTCTTGTGACCTTGACCTTCTGAGGGGGTCATCCAAATTAGTATGCATAGACATTTTTTACCATCAGGTATTCTCTGTACCAAGTTTAAATTTGAAAATAGTATTCAAGAAAAAAAAATTGTCAACATATGGCTCTTTCAAACACATTTTGGGATCCTTGACGTTTGTGATGGGTCAACTACCATCAGCCATCATCAGCTACCTTTTAAGCCAAATTTGACTGAAAACTTTACCAAAATGTTGGTAATAACTACAATTCTATCAAAACTTGACATTTTAAACACATTTGCTGACCTCCTGTGACCCTAGACCTTTCTGAGGGGTCATCCTAATTAGTATGCATGGATATGTCTTGCCATCAGGTATCTTTTACCAAGTTTGGGTTTGAAGTTGTGAATAGTATTTGAGGGAGAAAAAAAAAACATCTTTTGTAAAACTATGGCTATTTTTCACCTATTTCTGGACCTCTTGTGACCTTGTCCCTTCAAAGAACTCACTGAAATTTATATGTTTAGACAGGTCTTGCCATTGTGCATAGCAAGTGTGAGTTTGAAGTTGTGAATAGTATTTGAGAAAAAACATCTTTTGTCAAAATATGGCTATTCTGGACTTATTTCCTGGGCTCTTGTCACCCTTGACCTTTCCGAGGGTTCATCCAAATTGGTATACATAGATAGGTCTTACCATCAGGTATCTCTGTAGTAAGTTTGGGTTTGAAGTTGTGAATAGTACCATTGGGCAGAGTTTGAAGACTGTGGCTTAGTCTCTAAGAAAATGCCAACGTTAAAGTTTACCAGATGACGGACAGACCAACAACCACATTACAAAGACTCACTTTGCTATCACATGTGAGCCAAAAAGTGACTTCAAGCAGCAAAGCACCCTATTCAATACAAGGCTTGCAGTCCAAAGGCATTGTGACAACTTTACATCCAGTTTCCAGACAAAGTACACAAAAAATGACCACCGGTCAACAGGCTACATTCAATGATGGAATATGCATTGACAGATGGTGTCTTCTTGCCATATTGCATGACTGGCAAAGACTGAAAGAGTAATAAATATGCTTCACATGCAAAAGAAAGTGAAATTAACTTTTTACTAGTTTACAGAACTTCTCATACTAAGCACCAACTGAATACAAGCATGACAACAAAAACAACAAAGCCCTCACAGCTCACATGCAGGACCAATCAACATAATTAATCTGACCTTAGTGACCTTGACCTTTCTAGCAGGTCAATGACACAAGTGTCTAACATAGGTAAAGGGTTGGCTTTTTTTACCTGCACAATCCATACATGTATTTTCTCAAAATATATGCATTTTTCACTTTACTCAACTTCCTGAGACCTTTGATGTGAACCAAATCTGTATGCATAGAAAGGTCTTATCATCAGCTGCCTTTCTGTCAAATCTTGTTTGAAAAGTTTAGCAAAATTGCTGATAAAAAACTAAAATTCCATCACTCAAAAATTGTCATTTTTCAGATCATTTGCTGATCTATTGTGACCCTTTCCAAGACGTCATCCAAATTAGCATGCATCGGAAAGTCTTACAATCAGAAATCTCTGTACAATTTAAGCCATCAGATAGAAAGTGACCCCCCCCCCCCCCCCCTGCCCCCACCTCCTATGGGGGATTGGAGACCACATTTTTTAGGAAGCCTATCACATATGATGCCAAACCATAGGTGTTTGCCCAAATTAAATACCAGAACACGTACTAAAGTCATATTTTCCTTCTTTAGGCCCTATATTTTGTTTTTGGGGTAAGGTTGGTGTTAAAGATGCAGTTACAGTAAAAAAAAAAAAAAAAAAAAGCACGCAGAACTAAATAACTGGTATCCAGGGGTTCACCCTCCCATCTCCCCCCCCCCCCTCCCACACACACACACCAAAGATTCTTTAAAATGCTATAACAAAGTCCCTTCATGAGAAGTTTGGACACCCCCCCCCCCCCCTTCTGCACCAGCAAAATCAATGTTTTCTCAAAATGTAAGCATCTTTCACACATCTGTCAACCCCCATGACCCTTGACCTTTGCAATGAGTCAACTAAATTAGTATGCATAGGAAGGTCTTATCAGCTACCTTTGTGCCAAGTTTGATTGAAAAATTTGCAAAAATGTTGATAATACCTACATTTTTATCCAAAATTTGCATTTTACACACACTTGACAGCCTCGTGATCATTGACCTTTCCGAGGGGTCATCCAAATTAATATGCATAGCTAGGTCTTACCACCAGGTATCTCTGTACCAAATTTGTGTTTAAAGTTGTGAATAGTATTTGAGAAAAAAAACATTTTTTGGTCAAAATATGGCTATTTTTTTACCCATCTTCTGAGCTCTTGTGACCCTTAACCTTTCCGAGGGATCAACCAAATTAGTATGCATAGAAAGGTCTTCCCATCAGGTATCTCTGTAACAAGTGTGGGTTTGAAGTTGTGAATTGTATTTCATTTTGAGAAAAACATCTTTTGTCAAAATATGGCTATTCTGGACCTATGTCCTGACCTCTTGTGACCCTTGACCTTTCTGAGCGGTCATCCAAATTAGTATGCATAGACAGGTCTTACCATCTGGTATCTCTGTAGTAAGTTTGGGTTTTAAGTTGTGAATAGTAATTAGTATTTGAGAAAAAATAAATTATGTCAAAATATAGCTATTTTTGACTATTTCCGGATCCCCTATGATCTTGACCTTTGTGAGAGGTCACTCGAATTGGTATGTTTAGAAAGGTCTTGCCACAAAGTATCCCAAGGCCAAGTTTGAAGACTTTAGCTTGAATAGTCTCTGAGAAAATGCCAACGTTAAAGTTTACCACAGATGGAGGACGGCCAACAGACCGCCGTTGGCCCAGAACATACTCAATCCAGACCAAAAAGGTGACTGCCAAGCGTGTAATATGCAAAGAAGTACCCAACGGAGAAAGAAACACGCTTAGAAAAGACGGGTACAACACAATTAATAAATTGTGTTGTACCCGTCTTTTCTAAGCGTGTTTCTTTCTCCGTTGGGTACTTCAGAACATACTCACTTTTGCTTCGCACATGAGCCAAAAAGGGCAAAATGCCTTTTAGCACAGTAATAGTACTGTTTTTACCGACAGCGTCTGTGTGGTTAGTTCTTTTTGTGTCGGACTAGTCTTGGATTGAGAATCTATCAATCAGGATGTTACATGCTGCTATGATCTGCCATAATAGTATATTTTTATTAGGATCATAGATAGCTTAGTTCACTACTGACATAGCCTAGAAGTAAACTTCGGAATATATCTAGGCAAGGTGAGCATTTTATGTGTTGCTCCTCATGATCATAACAGAAAAGACACATCCCTAAACTGCTGTTTCGATTCCACAAGCCCACATTTTAATCCCTTACTTCAACCACCCATTCTATTTCAGCATGACACACCAACATACACACACGTATGCACGCACGCACCGTGGCACACACACACACACACATGAAAGTCATTGCAATGAAACTGGTATTAGAATCCCGGCATTCATCCGCCAGTTTGTCAGCGACGTAAGGTAGACAGATGTTTTGTGAAGCTCGTATTACAGGCCCCCTACACCACTTTTTCTTTCATTTTATTCTGATTTGGGCAGCACAACTGTCGTCAGACATAAGTGTAGCCTCAGTATTAAACTAATTAGAAACACTGCAAGCTCTGTGTGTGTGAGTGTGTGTGTTTACTGCCCCTTTCCAGCTCACCCACCCCTCCCCACCCCACCCCCCACCCCAACCTCCATCCCCACCCTCACCCCACCCCACCCCATTCTCACCCACCTGCCTCCTTTTTTTAAAATTTATGCCCAGCATAGACATAGTACTCACACTCTTAGCATATAAACTGACTAATTTCCACCACACTTCAAGCCTGAAAATTTAGCTATAAAATAACAAGAAAGGCAAAGACCTTATGGCTCACGCGTATGACCGATCCACACATGTGACAATAAGAAAAGCCTTTAAGGGATGGCTTCTGCACTAACAAAATCCATGTTTTATCAAAATTTAATCAGTTTTCACACAGCTGTCAAACCCCCATGACCCTTGACCTTTGCGATGAATCAACTAAATTAGGATACATAGGAAGGTCTTATCATCAGCTACCCTTGTGCCAAATTTGCCTGAAAATTTTCCAGAAATGTTGATAATAACTACAATTATTGGCATTTTATACACATTTGTTGACCTCTTGAGACCCTTGACCTTTTCCGAGGGGGTCATCCAAATTACAATGCACAGGTAGGTCTTACCATCAGGTATCACTGTACCAAGTTTGGGTATGAAGTTGTGAATAGTAATTGAGAGAAAACATTTCTTGTCAAAATATGGCTATTTTTTACATATTTCCTGAGCTCGTGTGACCCTTGACCCTTCTGAGAGGTCATCCAAATTAGTATGCATAGATAGGTCTTACCATCAGGTATCTCTGTAGCAAGTTTGAGTTTGAAGTTGTGAATAGCATTGAGAAAAAATATATCTTTTGTCAAAATGTGGCGATTTTGGACCTATTTCTTGAGCTCTTGTGACCCTTGACCTTTCTGAGGGGTCAACCAAATTAGTATGCATGGAAAGGTCTTACCATCAGGTATCTTTGTATCAAGTTTGGGTTTGAAGTTGTGAACAGTATTTGAGAAAAAAACATCTTTCGTAAAAATATGGCAATTTTGGGCCTATTTCCTGAGCTTTTGTGACCCTTGACCTTTCCGAGGGCTCAACCAAATTAGTGTGTGTATAAATGTCTTACCATCAGGTATCTTTTTTGGGGTTTGAAGTTGAAAATAGTATTTGTGAAAAAATTATTTATGTCCCCAAATAGCTATTTTGGAAATATTTTCTGATCCCCCGTGACCTTGACCTTTGTGAGAGGTCACTGAAATTGGTATGTTTAGAAAGGTCTTGCCACAAAGTATACTTGGGCCAAGTTGGAGGACTGCAGCTTGAATAGTCTCCGAGAAAATGCCAACATTAAAGTTTACCACGGACGACAGTGGACGGACAATGGACGGATGACCACTGGCCCAGAACATAGACTCACTTTTGCTTTGCACGTGAGCCAAAAATTTGTATTCTGAAAACATAATGAAAATCCATTCATTTTAAGCTTACGGCACTATTATATGACTTCACCAGATTTTACAAACTGCTTAAATATGAAGTGCACATATATTACTTTAAGTGTTTTAGAATACAAAAAGTCTTTTGTGTGCATTTAAATTTACTAATCATGGAAGAAGTGCATCAGAACACCGCGCCTAAAAAATGGTGCCATACTCATAAAGTCCAAATATGGAATGCTGCGACATCGTCACATATAAAAAAGAATATAATAAAGTTTACTATTTTCTGCATGTCTGATAAGACGGGCACGCCGATACAAAACAATAAGTATTTTCTTGTAATTATCATAGCTTTACTGTCCATCTAGTACCCCTACCCCCAAAAATTATAACCTGTTGGGGTGGGGGTGGTTTTGGTCAAACTGAGTTATTTCGATACGGTGTTTATTTTGGGCAAACACCTAGGAAGCTATGTGGTTCTGGATAGACTTATAGACAAACGTAGTCTCCGATCCCCTGCAAAGAGTGAAGGATGGGTCTAAGGGGGGGGGGGGGGGGGGGGGGGGGGGGTCTACGGAAGGCCAAAGGTCTATTTGGGATAAAAGTTATAAAATAGTATTTGAGAAAAGACAATCCTGTTAAAAAATGGCTATTTTGTGACCTATTTCCTGATCTCTTGTGACCCTTGACAGTGGTCCTCCAAATTAGTATGATAGGAATGTCTTACCAACAAGTATCTGCGTACCAAGTTTTGCTTTAAGGTATGGATGGCATTTGAGAAAAACATATATCAAATTTTGGCTATTTTTTACTGTAAAAAAGGTCACTGGAAATGTATACATGTTTAGAAAGGTCTTGCCACAAAGTATCGTTGGGCCAAGCTTGAAGACTGTGGCTTGAATAGTCAAAAAAAAATGCCAACATTAAAGTTTACCATGGACACTGGCCCAGGACACAGACTCACATTTGCTAAAGTACCTATACTTTAGCCAAAAATGGTACTCATCCAGACAGGTTCACTGGAAATCAAGGAAACTGTACCAATTTCGGTGTGGGCCATCCAAATGATGATTCTTAACAACAACAACAAAACAAAGAAAAAAACTGCAAAGGCAACGACTATAAATAAGAAAGAGGAAATAAACCAAAACAAAAACGATGTTGATTTTGTACACTTTTCAATGAACTCCAGTCTACCATGGCTTGTTGCACTGCTAATGCCTCAAGCAGTTTCAATCCAACATCTCCGGCATCCTGTATAAATCCAATATTGAATAAGCACAGATGCATTGATTACTGGCAGTGGGGTATCACCTGCTGTACAGTCTAGTGTACCTGTGCAAACTCCACATGCCAGTAACAATGAAGGGTCAACACCGCTACATTTAGTTGACAATCTACTCAGCACAAATCCATCCATCTAGAATCAGGCGTGAATAAACCTAGTCTAGATCTTAACTGCTTCTTTTTCACCAAACTTGTTTAGTTGGGTTGATACAACTTACAAGTCTATCCCCATTGATGGTGGATGGATTTATGTTTAGTGCAGAATCACACTGAGTAGAGTTGCATCTAAATGTAGGTTGAATCCCCACAGCACGAATCTCTTAATCTGCAGAGGGCAGATTCACACCTGGGTGGATGCACCACAGTTGATTTGAACTTGATAGGCCCATTGCTGGACAGATTTGCACTTAAATACCTGTAACCAGAAATAGTACAAAAGAGAGATTGCTCATTCTCACGTTAAAAGTGGTCTCATTATTTATGCACATCTGTCAAGTCTCCCGATTTCGGTGGGAGACTCCAATTTTGCAAACCAGCTCCCACTTTCTCCCAACCTCCCAGTTTCTCCCCCTTTCATGACTTTTCCTCCTGACTTGACTTGAGAAAACTTGAATCATACAAAACCTTATATTATCTCGTTGGTACTGGTAGTCTTCTTTTCTTTCAGCCATTTTGAAACAAAGGGAGGCCACACTCATGCTCTGTTTACTTATGGTTACTTCTGGTTTTTATTTGATCCAAACCAAAGAAATCGTCTACCGCTCCTAAAAAGACAATCACAGGCAAAATGCATATGTATCTAAAGGTGAGAAAAGAAATCGTGGAAGTTACGTGCAAAATGCTTTTAAACAAAATATTCAGGGCTGAGTGCAGAACCCAACAGTAAGTCTTACCACAGACATTTTTCTTTGTCTCTGGTCTTACTTACAGGGAAACTATTCCAAACACAGGTGGCTGTAGGCATAAAGATAAACTGCATGAATGTCCTTTCCAATCAGGTTAGAAGAATTTGAGTGTCATAAAAGCAAGGAAGATCGTTTCTATTCTCAAGAATTACATTTTCTCAAAGAGTATCAGTGTCTCCTGAAATTTTCTCAAGGAGTATCAGTGTCTCCTTGATAAAATTTCATTGAATCTGTGTCAGGTTATTGAACGTGTGCTCTTTTCTGCATGTTCTGGTTTCAGTGTGCACATCAGACAGCAGCACCAGATTTAGAGATATGAATTAATACAAATAAAATCACATTATTTTAAAGGATTTTCACATAAAATGAAATATTTATTATTTTAAATGGATCAGTGGCAGCTAATTGTAAAAATGCAATACTGAAACACACATGTATACAAAAGTAATAATCTGAATATAATGTTAGGACATTTTTTATGTTGATAGTTAGTCTTTTTGTCTACCACATTGATAATACAGTAGACTTTGAAATGGGGCTGGTTGGAGTGCATTCCGGAGCATGCACATGATGTATTCGGCAAAGAATTAACAAGATAAAAATGACGTCACGTTCAGCTACGCAAACCTTCCTAGAGAACATCTTTTGGGCACCAAAGCACTGCGCGAGCGTGCGTGTGCGCCTGCGTGTGTGTGTGTGTGTGTGTGTGTGTGTGTGTGTGTGTGTGTGTGTGTGTGTGTGTGTGTGTGTGTGTGTGTGTGTGTGTGTGTGTGTGTGTGTGTGTGTGACAGGGACTAGAGCCCGCGTTTGAGGACGGACAAACTTGAAATTTTAGGATATTGTCCCTAAAAGAATTATCGAGACCTTTTTACGATTTTTTTTTATCAAGATGCTAATTGGTGAAAAAATGACCATTTCACAAAAACCGGTTGATCCACACTGGAGTCCGTAATTTTTCTTATTTTTACTAGATATTTTGTAGATGGCTCGATAAAAGGGAGATATTGAATGAGTTCGTTAACCAGCAGTGTACCTCTAGAACTTTTTGAGTGATAATTAAATATTTTTTGATAAAAATATATTTTCATGATTTTGGGATTAATTTCACGAATTATGTGGGTTAATCTTAAAACAATTGAATCTTTTTTACGACAAAAACAATCTTCTCATTAGTAATCACATCATTTTTCATACACGGTATTTACATAAGTCTACAGTTTGTCTCGGCTGTCACAGTCAGGTACGATTAGGTGAATTGTGACCTGTATGCCCTAGATGTGAAAATCAGACAATTTTCTGCACCCCTTCTTCGGAGACATTTTCGGAGTCATTTGTAAAACATCTAACATAACTTTAATTTTTCTTTTACGAAAAAATAAATATTCTCATTAATACCAGCCGTGTGTCCATCTTTATTTATGTGTGCCAGTGTGTTTGGATCAGAGGGTGGGTTAGAGTATGAGATGGATTCCTGTCCCTACATGAGCCCACAAAGCATACCATGGCGGGAAGCCCCATGTGTCTGTCTTTATTTGTGTGCGAACACCTGTTCACAAGCTGACAAGATGTGGTGAATATGCCTCATTTTCCCAATACATATTTACTGGTTTCTATGCCAATCTGACAATTATCACAATTTACATACTTATTGTATGCCGATGTGACGAGCTGTGTTTTGTATATGTGTTAATATTATATTTTATTACGTCACCCCTCTGGTCAATGGTCAATACATTGTAGCATGATTTTGCGCGGCCGGTTGCCACCGAGCTGCCGAGTGTGGGTTCTGGCAGAGGTGACCTACTTAGCCCCAGTCTTAGTGATTTTCCTTTTGGCCGTCCCATCTAAATTTAGCTGGAAGTGACCAATCATTTAATTAGACCAGTGGTAGACATCGACCTTGCTGAACGCAACCAGGGAAGAACCAGTCTTGCTTGCTGGCACCCCGTTGGAGGAGGTGGAGTCCTTCACCTATCTCGGGAGCATCATAGACAAAAAAGGCGGCACTGATGCAGATGTCAGAGCATGAATCGGTAAAGCCAGAGCAGCCTTTCTCCAGTTGAAAAAAGTGTGGAGTTCCAGAGAGCTGTCACAACACACCAAAGTCCGGATTTTCAACTCCAATGTAAAAGCAGTTCTCCTATATGGAGCAGAGACATGGAGATTGACAAAAACCACAGTCAACAGAGTACAGACCTTCATGAACAGTTGCCTTAGAAGAATTTTGAAAATCCACTGACCAGAGAAGATCAGCAACGTCAGACTCTGGGAGAGAACAGAGCAGATAACAGCAGAGAATGAAATTGGGCGAAGAAGATGGGGATGGATCGGTCACAGTCTGAGAAAGCCAGCTTCCAGTATCACTAGGCAGGCATTGTCATGGAACCCCCAGGGAAAGAGAAAAAGAGGTAGGCCGAGAAACTCCTGGCGTCGAGACCTCCAAGCAGACATCAAGAGACTGGGAACCACCTGGAGTAGAATCGAAGGAGAAGCACAGGACAGGAGTTGCTGGAGGTCTCTCGTCGACGGCCTATACCCGGGTAGGGGTGACAGGCGTAAGTAAGACATCGACCTTGACCCAGTAGCGCCCCCTCGTGGTAGCGTCTCCACGCGAAGAACGCATTTGTTGTAACGCTACGACGGAAGCAAGACCTAATTGAGCAACGAATTACCTACACAAGTTTTGTCGAACTGGGCCTCTGTGTACTGCCTCCTTGGTGGAGAAATAAAAACATCTTCACAAGGCGCAACATGGCCTCCCTGTCTCTTTTGTTATAATCCGCCCCACCACACCTGAAGACACACTGTTTCCATTACAATTTACTACTAGCAACAGTGAGTCGTCAGCGCAGCTTTCCTTGTAAAAGTCAGTGTGTCACTAAGCCGCCATGCACACGCACCCCTGCCAGCTGGCTTCATTTTTCATACTTGCGCTTGTGAGCAAGTGAGCAATCTCTTTTGTACCATCTCTGCTGTGACTCACTCTAGCGAGCTCATAAAACCCAAATTATCAAATATACACTTAAGTGAAAGGTGACATTTTCTTCAGCACTTCAGTATCACTTTTAGTTTTACTTGTTTCCAAAATATAACATCAAAAAATTAAAAAATATAGAGAACTAAAGCAAAAATTTTAGAAAAATTACCTACACTGAATACATGCATTATTAGTTCTTGTGTAAGCTGCTGAACATGTCCGACAAGAAAGGCAAAACCCTTACGGCTCATTTGTATGACCTATTTGCATGTGTGGTCTTTGTGACAATAAGAAAAGAGCTGCCAGAAATATCCATGTTCTCTCAAAATTTAAGCATTTTTCACATCAACCCCCCCCCCCCCACCTCTTCCTCCCCCCCCTCCCCGTACCCCCCCCCCCTCCCTCCTCTCTGATAACTATATACAAGGCTATCACAAATTGGCATTTTACACACATTTGCTGACCTTTTGTGACCCTTGATCTTTCTAAGGGATCATTCAAATTACTATGCACAAATATTAGGTATCTCCGTACCAAGTTTGGGCTTGAAGTTGTGAATAGTATTTGAGAAAAAAACATCTTTTGTCAAAATATGGTTATTTTTTACCTATTTCCTATCTCTTGTGACCTTGTGAACATGTTTATTAGCCTTGACCTGTAACAGCATGCTTTGAAAGGTTTATTATTGACCACCTTTGTGCAAAGTTGAATGAAAAGTTTGCAAAAGTGCCAATAGAAACTAAGATCCCATCAAAAATAGACATTTTTCACACATCTGCTTATCTTTTATGACCCTTGATCTTTGAGAGGGGTCACCCAAATTAGTATGCATATCAGGTATTTCTGTACTTAAGCTAACAACAGTGTTCAAGAAAATGCACTTTTGGTCAAAATATTTACCGACCCTGTGACTTTGACCTTTGAGCAATGTCAAAATGGGTATGTTTAAAAGGTCTTGCCACGAAGTATTCTTGGGCCATGTTTGAAGCCTGTGGCTTGCACATGGTCACTAAGAAAATGTTGACGTTAAAGATTACCACAGATGACAGACAACAGATGGCTCAGTACATGGCTCACTTTTGCTATCACACATGAGCCAAAAAGCTGCTGACTCCAGAAGTTTAAATTCATACTAATTACTATATACAATTTTTAAAAAAATTGAACCGGACATGCAAAATCACTTACGTCAAGACAACTGCTGGAATCCTATAGAGAAAAAGCATTATCAAACATTACATAAGACTCAAGAGACACAGAATCACTTTGAATAAATATCAGTTTAAAGGAAGCAGTATTTACTTACAACAAAGTCAAAATAAAGCATGGCACATTCACTGGCCACATACATCACATGACAATATATAAATGACTTTTCTTGTCTACCAATTTGAAAATACGGTAGACTTCGAAATGATGCTGGTCTAAGCGTGTTCCATAGAATGCACATGATGTGCTGGGCGGGTGGACCCTGAATTCTGGCAAAGAAGTAACACAATAAAAATTACGTCATGTCTAGCTACAAGCTAACCGTGCCACTGAACCTACATTTGGCGGGAAGCGCCATGTGTATGTGTGTGTGTGTATTATATGTAGACATGAGTATCTCTGGTGTTTGTGTACATACAGGCCTGAAACTTTAGAAAATGCTTTGATCGAAACATATTTCCTCCGAGCATATTTAAATTGGATGACTCGTTAAAGACAAAAATTGCTGTTTATATAAAGTCAGTTGACCCCCATTTAAGCCCGTAATTTTCATTCTGTTCACTTGGAATTTAGGATATAGCTAGCTTGAAGACAGACACTGAATGACTTTGTTAACCAGAGTTGTACCTTTTCAACATTTTTCTTAAAAGTAATTCATTGCAGAAAAAAACTAAAAAGAATTCTCAACTTCTAGAGAAGGATCAGACAGTAATGGTGATGTAAAGGCGCCAAACACATCAGTGTTACACAATGTTCCTATATTGTCACTCAGCACCAGACACATCAGTGTTATACCAGACAGTAATGGTGATGTAAAGGCGCCAAACACATCAGTGTTACACAATGTTCCTATATTGTCACTCAGCACCAGACACATCAGTGTTATACATGAATTGATGCAATGCTCCCTTTCTCTGACAATCTACTTGCTGGAGGAAGACACCCTCTGTTTTTCTTATGATGTAGACCGGTGGGTGTTTTGTGCAAAAAGTGGTTACATACACGCAAGCTCGTATAAAAGAGACTTTGTGAGCTGTTTCATCCAATCTTGTTTAATTAGGTTACACGTTGACAAGAAAATGACCATTTCACAAAAACCAGTTGATCCGCATTTATTTTAAGTAATTTGTGTTATTCTTACAAGATATTTTGCATACAGCTAGATTAAAGGGAGATATTGAATGAATTCGTAATCCAGCATTGTACTCCTTCAACCTTTTGAATAATAATTAATTCATTTTTGCACATTTTGGACCCACTTTATACTCACATCAGCCCTGGAAAAGGCTGTGTGGAAGAAAACCGTCAGCCCTGCATGCCATTCGGACTAGTGACATAAAACATCAAATTCGTCATTGTGTACACGGCATCATGGGACTAGCGATGCAGACATGAAGTCTATAGTGACATCTTTTTCCTGCTCATGATATACTTCTTCTTCAGAATTCCTGTCGCTACATCAGCCCACTAAGCGTACTAATGGTGGGAAGCGACACATGTCCATCTTTATTTGTGTGCGCTGGTGTTTGTTGATCAGAGGTTGGGTTAGAGAGGGCGACACACAGGCAGCTTGGCGTCTTCAGTGATCCATATTTATTCTTTCACTACTTGCTTTACCATCAACACTGCACCTCAAGCCTTATGGTTTCAATGTATGGAGTGAATGGTCTAAATTTCAAAGGAATGAACATCTGTCATAATGTGGGTTTTACTTTCTTGTACTATTTGGGTTTTTTTTTAAGTTTTAGTATTATAAAGCGCTTAGAGCATCATTAATCTGGAGGTAAAGCACTATATAAATGTACTTACTTACTTACGCCTGTCACCCCTACCCGGGTATAGGCCGTCGACGAGAGACCTCCAGCGACTCCTGTCCTGTGCTTCTCCTTCGATTCTACTCCAGGTGGTTCCCAGTCTCTTGATGTCTGCTTGGAGGTCTCGACGCCAGGAATTTCTCGGCCTACCTCTTTTCCTCTTTCCCTGGGGGTTCCATGACAATGCCTGCCTAGTGATACTGGAAGCTGGCTTTCTCAGACTGTGACCGATCCATCCCCATCTTCTTCGCCCAATTTCATTCTCTGCTGTTACCTGCTCTGTTCTCTCCCAGAGTCTGACGTTGCTGATCTTCTCTGGTCAGTGGATTTTCAAAATTCTTCTAAGGCAACTGTTCATGAAGGTCTGTACTCTGTTGACTGTGGTTTTTGTCAATCTCCAAGTCTCTGCTCCATATAGGAGAACTGCTTTTACATTGGAGTTGAAAATCCGGACTTTGGTGTGTTGTGACAGCTCTCTGGAACTCCACACTTTTTTCAACTGGAGAAAGGCTGCTCTGGCTTTACCGATTCGTGCTCTGACATCTGCATCAGTGCCGCCTTTTTTGTCTATGATGCTCCCGAGATAGGTGAAGGACTCCACCTCCTCCAACGGGGTGCCAGCAAGCAAGACTGGTTCTTCCCTGGTTGCGTTCAGCCTCATTGTCTTTGTTTTCTGTTTGTGAATGGTGAGGCCCACTTGGGACGAGGTGTCAGCAAGCCTCGTGGTCTTGTCCTGCATTTGTTGATGAGTGTGGGACAGTAATGCCAAGTCGTCTGCAAAATCAAGGTCGTCAAGCTGTGTCCACAGTGTCCACTGTATTCCACTTCGTCTGTGCTCTGTGGTCATCATCATGACCCAGTCTATGGCCAGTAGGAAGAGGAACGGAGACAGCAGACACCCCTGCCTGACACCAGTTCTGACCTGCAGCTCCCTGGTGAACTGCCCTTCGTGGATCACGCGACATGTCAGCCATCGTAGCTGCTCTTGATCAGGCGGACGAGCTTTGTGGGTACACCGTAGTGTCGTAGGAGTTTCCACAGAGTCTCTCGGTCCACACTGTCAAATGCTTTCTCATAATCCACAAAGTTGACGTACAGCGGGGAGCTCCACTCCAGAGACTGTTCCACGATGATGCGGAGAGTGGCGATCTGGTCTGTACATGATCGGTTCTTCCTGAATCCTGCTTGCTGGTCTCTCAGCTGGGGGTCAACGGAGCTCTTCATTCTCTCCAGGATGATCCTGTTGAAGACCTTTCCTGGTACTGACAGCAAGGTGATTCCTCTATAGTTGGAACACTTGCTGAGGTCGCCTTTCTTGGGAAGCTTGATTAGGTACCCCTCCTTCTAGTCAGCCGGCATCACCTCCTCTTCCCAGATCTTTCCAAACAGTGGGTACAGCATCTCCACTGTTGTCTCTAGGTCTGCTTTCAGAGACTCCGCTGGGATGCCATCTGGGCCTGCTGCTTTGCCGTTCTTCAAAAATGCCACTGCTCTTCTGATCTCTTCCCGGCTGGGTCTGTCACAGCTGATGGGTAGGTCGGTCTCTGCCGGCTGGATGTCTGGGGGGTCGGGTGGGCTAGGTCTGTTCAGTAACTCTTCAAAATACTCGGCCCATCTGTCGAGTTGGTCTGCTCTGTCTGCAATAGGCTTGCCTTCTTTGTCTTTTACTGGTCTTTCTGTATGGCCATACTTGCCTGACAATCTTCTGGTAATGTCGTAGAGCTGTTTCATGTTGCCGCTGCCTGCTGCCTTTTCTGCCTCTGCTGCCAGGCTGTCTGTGTAGGCCCTCTTGTCTGCCCTGATGCTCCTCTTCACCTCGCGGTTGGCTTCCCAGTATTCCCCCTGTGCCCTTACTTTGGCTGCTCTCGTGCGACTGTTGTTGACAACTGCTTTCTTCTGCTTCCTCACTTCTATCTTCTTCAAGGTCTGTGCCGACAGCCAGTCCTTGTGATGGTGTTTCCTGAACCCTACAGTGTCTTTGCAGGTTGAGTTCAGCGCCTCTCTAACTGCCTTCCACTGCTGCTCTGTGGTGACCTCCTCCTCTTCATTTACTAGCTCCTGTAGCGCTTGAAACCGGTTGGACAGCACCAGTTTGAACTCTTCTCTAACTCCAGTTTCTCTCAGGAGGCCTACATTATAGCACTGTCTTCTTGTTGTCTCTGTGCAGCTTTTCTTTAGCTTGAGCTTCATTCTTAAGGTAAGCAGATGGTGGTCTGAGGCAACATCTGCTCCCCTCCTCACTCGAACATCTTGAAGGGATCTTCTAAATTTCTTGCTAATGCAGATATGACTAAGTGCCAAAAGGTGAGCAAAAAGTGAGTGATCTCTTTTGTGGGAAACTAAAATCTGTTTAAAAAGACATGTGTTGACTTTAACAAGTGCAATGTGTGTGTGAATGATTGAAGATATACTGGCAATAATTTCTGCACCTAATGTAAAGCCGTTTGGTGAGTATAGTGTAAAACGCCAGAATTCACCAATAAAAATCGGCCCGGGAAAGCGGACAACGATTTGAAGTCGGTCTTTTTTTTATCTCGCGTGTTTAAGCAACAATAACAAACCTGGTGCTAACCATGCCCATATGTTCAGGGAATGTTGATCTTATAATCCGTGTATTTCCAAGATTTGAAGGTAAGCCATGCTATTGTTTATTGCTCTTGAAAGTAGCCTCTGTCGGACGTCAGGTTTGTCGCAACAGAAGCATCTTAATTTCTGCGAACTTGTGCTAGAGAAAGGCAAGCTGACCCAAACCGGAAATGGCGTCATTGCGTTGTTTCGCTTTCGTTGAATATTTGATATGCTTCAAATTTGCTTTTCCGTCACAGTTTTCTAAGCTGGCAAAAAAATTGTGAGCGGCCAGTTTTTGTCGCAAGATCTGACGTTCAACTATTTGACAAATTTAACGAAGTTGTTTTGGTTTTTGGGGTCTACGACCGTCCGGTTATGACAGATGCATTATGGGCCACATTCCAGCGTGGTTGTTTTAAATGTCCGGTCTGTCAATGGTGAGCTACAACTCGTGACATTTTGTCGCAACCGTTTTCATAAATCTGACGTTCGATCACTTCTGACGTTCGACTGTAATTATAGACAATATTATGAGCCAAATGTTTATTTTATAAATATTGTAAGGGACCATTTTCAAGAGTTTGAATCGCCCGACACTCCAGTACCAACTTTAGGCAGTAGGTTAGAGAATGAAGATGATTTCTTGTGATAACAAGTTTTATTGCGACGACTGCTGCTGTAGCAACATTTGTTGCTGCAATCCCGACGTTCAACACATATGGATTGTAGAATTTTTGGGGGGAGAAGACACTGTTAAAATGAGCCATTATGGACAAACCAGTTGCATAGCCGTTAGGACCTTCTGAATCTGAGGGTCAGAGTTAAAATAATGCACTCGGCCTGTACACAGATGAAATTTATTTGAATATTTGTTTTCTTTTTACAGGCGCAGACTGTTTAGCACATCATGTTTTATCATGTATATTACATCAGAAAGTTGTATGCAGTTTGTTCTTCATATCTGTTTAGTTTGTTAAATAATGTGCTTGAAACTGGGGGAAAGGCTTTGTGTTTGTGGCTTCTGATAAGTATCCCGGGGATATCTGCTGCAATCCTGATGTTCGACCTACGTTACAAATTCTGGCCCTGACTGTCAATAAATATATTTGGGCAGCAAAGATGACTCTCATTGTGCTCTTCTGTGTGCATGTATTCCTGTGAGTGGTATACATAACACGGCAAAGTGTGTTTTTCTTGCTTGTAGGATATTTTAAAACTTAAAAAACTTTGTATCGTTACATTGTTGTGTAATGTTCTGTGCATCTACTGTGGGAAATCAGGGTATTTACCCGACCACATATAGTAGCGCACCTTCATGTTTGTGTATGTATGTTTCTCCTGCCCACTTCCTAAGTTCCGGAGAAAGACATGGGTTATATAAGAGACCTGATCCATTCGTTTTGAGGATGGAAATGATCGTCTTATTCTATACCTGCGTATTTCTCTGTGGGCTGGCGATTGGGTGCCTGATAGGCGGGGGCAGGGGATCTAACTGTTGTCTGTCCAGCGCTGTGATTCCCCTTGGTTTGCATACAATTCTGCCAGCGCTAGCCTCACCTATCTGGTTTGTGAGTATTTTAAAACTTGAATATGGTCGGATGTCAGGTATTGCAACACAAATCATGTTCAGGGATTAGAACATTCTAAGCCAAAGAGCACTAATTGTTTGGATAGGTCAATTTTGACCACTACTTATTATTTTAACTGTTTGGAAACAGATTTGTGTTTTTTATCCCACCAATTTAGAGGCACTGTGTCGCAATACCTGATGTCTGACATATCCAGATTTAAAATTTTTAACAGCCATTTTCTCAAAAACCATTTCAGATATTATCTTTTTCTTTTACAAACACATTACCAATACAGTGTACATCACCCAAATACATTTTCTGGTACTTTATGTCAAACTTTGATTTTCAACCCAGTTGTCCTCTTTGTGAGATCACCTTTTGGCACTTAGTCATATGGTCTATTTGGTTCTCTGTTGTATGGTCGGGTGAGACCCAAGATGCTTTGTTTATTCTTCTGTGTGGGAAGATACTGCCTCCAATGACAAGTCGGTTTAGAGCACAAAAGTCTACAAACCTCTCCCCGTTCTCACTCATCTCCAAGCCTAGTGCCTGTCTCCCCATCACCTCTTCGTATCCGGTGTTGTCCTCCCCTATTTTGGCATTAAAATCGCCCATGACGATGGTGATGTCTCGCTCCGCACATTTGTCCAAGGCACTCTGGAGTCGGTCGTAGAACTCTTGTTTCTCTTCCTCGTCACTTGTCATTAGTGGGCGCATAACACTGGATGACGTTCAGCTCGAGCTTTTTCTTGGTTCTAAAGGCTGATGTGATAATTCTTGGCCCAAGAGGTTCCCAGCCCATCAGCGCTCTCTGTGCCACTGGTGACAGCATAAATGCTACACCTTCTGTATGGGGGGCATTCTCCTCTTCATGACCTGAATACAGAATCATCTCCCCACTTAACAGCCTTTTCTGGCCAGACTGCATCCATCTGGCTTCACTGATACCTAGCAGGGAAAGGTTGTACTTTTGCATTTCCGCTGCTATCTGGGCGGCCTTGCCGCTCTGGTACATGGTCTTGACGTTCCATGTGCCCATGGTTGTATCCCTGGATAGAGAGAGGCGGCTCGGTCCTGTGGCTTCCGAAGACTTCCGGCTTTCACCACAGGACGTCATAAGTCTTCTGGTAGAAGAACCTTCCTCCTCCAGGAAAGGAATTACTGTTAGTCTTTTCGTCGGCGTTTTTGTAGCTATTTCCTTTTATGCAGGGTGGGGAAGCTACCCCCACGCCCAACCCCCTTACTAGGAGGACCAGGGGTTTTCTGTCGGGGTCACCTTCCCTTAGACCATGTTGGTTCACGGCACCTTATTTCATTCGGTGCACCCCTCTCACAAGGGACCCCCTATCCACCACCCAGGGGACGCGCCTCAACGCCATATGGTCCCAGCGCGAGGATATAAATGTACATTATTATATTATTAAAGGCAGCTGGCAGCAGCAACATGAAACAGCTCTACGACATTACCAGAAGATTGTCGGGTAAGTATGGCCATACAGAAAGACCAGTAAAAGACAAAGAAGGCAAGCCTATTGCAGACAGAGCAGACCAACTCGACAGATGGGCCGAGTATTTTGAAGAGTTATTGAACAGACCTAGCCCACCCGATCCCCCCGACATCCAGCCGGCAGAGACCGACCTACCCATCAGCTGTGACAGACCCAGCCGGGAAGAGATCAGAAAAGCAGTGGCATTTTTGAAGAATGGCAAAGCAGCAGGGCCAGATGGCATCCCAGCGGAGTCTCTGAAAGCAGACCTAGAGACAACAGTTGAGATGCTGTACCCACTGTTTGGAAAGATCTGGGAAGAGGAGGTGATGCCAGCTGACTGGAAGGAGGGGTACCTAATCAAGCTTCCCAAGAAAGGCGACCTCAGCAAGTGTTCCAACTACAGAGGAATCACCTTGCTGTCAGTACCAGGGAAGGTCTTCAACAGGATCATCCTAGAGAGAATGAAGAGCTCCGTTGACCCCCAGCTGAGAGACCAGCAAGCAGGATTCAGGAAGCTCCGATCATGTACAGACCAGATCGCCACTCTCCGCATCATCGTGGAACAGTCTCTGGAGTGGAGCTCCCCGCTGTACGTCAACTTTGTGGATTATGAGAAAGCATTTGACAGCGTGGACCGAGAGACTCTGTGGAAACTCCTACGACACTACGGTGTACCCACAAAGCTCGTCCGCCTGATCAAGAGCAGCTATGATGGCATGACATGTCGCGTGATCCACGAAGGGCAGTTCACCAGAGAGCTCCAGGTCAGAACTGGTGTCAGGCAGGGGTGTCTGCTGTCTCCGTTCCTCTTCCTACTGGCCATAGACTGGGTCATGAAGATGACCACAGAGCACAGACGAAGTGGAATACAGTGGACACTGTGGACACAGCTTGACGACCTCGATTTTGCAGACGACTTGGCATTACTGTCCCACACTCATCAACAAATGCAGGACAAGACCACGAGGCTTGCTGACATCTCGTCCCAAGTGGGCCTCACCATTCACAAACAGAAAACAAAGACAATGAGGCTGAACGCAACCAAGGAAGAACCAGTCTTGCTTGCTGGCACCCCGTTGGAGGAGGTGGAGTCCTTCACCTATCTCGGGAGCATCATAGACAAAAAAGGCGGCACTGATGCAGATGTCAGAGCACGAATCGGTAAAGCCAGAGCAGCCTTTCTCCAGTTGAAAAAAGTGTGGAGTTCCAGAGAGCTGTCACAACACACCAAAGTCCGGATTTTCAACTCCAATGTAAAAGCAGTTCTCCTATATGGAGCAGAGACATGGAGATTGACAAAAACCACAGTCAACAGAGTACAGACCTTCATGAACAGTTGCCTTAGAAGAATTTTGAAAATCCACTGGCCAGAGAAGATCAGCAACGTCAGACTCTGGGAGAGAACAGAGCAGATAACAGCAGAGAATGAAATTGGGCGAAGAAGATGGGGATGGATCGGTCACAGTCTGAGAAAGCCAGCTTCCAGTATCACTAGGCAGGCATTGTCATGGAACCCCCAGGGAAAGAGGAAAAGAGGTAGGCCGAGAAACTCCTGGCGTCGAGACCTCCAAGCAGACATCAAGAGACTGGGAACCACCTGGAGTAGAATCGAAGGAGAAGCACAGGACAGGAGTTGCTGGAGGTCTCTCGTCGACGGCCTATACCCGGGTAGGGGTGACAGGCTTAAGTAAGTAAGTAAGTATTATATTATTATTTATGATTGTTATTATATGGGGAAAAGATTTCAATTTTCACAATCCTTCGTTTTGTGAACAAGGATGTGGCATGTTTATGTTACACTTGAAAAAAAATGCCAACGTGTATACACGGGCCCTGATGCTGAAATTCCAAGATCTATGGAGTTGTCCTCTCAAGACTGACCATGATAGTTCAAGAGTGGTGCCAAAATAGCATGGTATCCATTGGCACCCTGAAACTATCACGGTCAATCAGACTCTTAGTGTACTGTGACCAGGCTCAATGAATTAATAACACAGTGAGACAGGATGCAGTCTATACAATCTGTCATAAAATCTTCAAATTATCATGAACTGTAAAATACCTGAAATCCCTTTGCTTTGGCAAGTCTCAAGTCATTCTTGTCCACTGGTTTTGCCAGCACCACCTCCACTTTGCTCCCCTCAATGCTTTTGCCTAGGAAAAACAAGGATGGCAAAGCCTTCAAGTTTAAGGCTCACATGCATGAACGATCCAGTTCTAACGTAAGGGTTGGCATTTGTACCTACAATGTTTTCTCAAAATTATTGCATTTTCCAGCTTTACACGTTTGTCAATCTTCCATGACCCTTGACCTCTGTGCATAGAGAACCACAATAATATGGTATACACAGAAAGGTCTTGTCAGCTACATTTGTGCCAAATTTGGTTGAAAAGTTTGCAAAAGTACTGAGAAAAAAAAATCTACTTTTTCCACATCATTTGCTGATCTCTTGTGACCCTCGACTTTATTATAAGTTATATATCTGTACCAAGTTTGGGTCTGAAGTTAGGAATAGTTCTTGAGGGGAAAAAATTATTTTGTCAAAATATGGCTTTTTGGGACCTATTTCCTGATCTCGTGACCCTTGACATTTCTGAGGGGTCATCCAATTTAGTATGCACAGAAAGGTCTTATCATCAGGTATCTTTCTACCAAGTTTAGGTTTGAAGTTGAGAATAGTATTTGAGAAAAAAACTAATTTTGTCAAATATGGATATTTTGTTTACCTATTTCCTGATCATGTGACCTTGACCTTTGAGAGAGGTCAATGAAATTGGTATGTTTAGAAAGGTCTTGCCACAAAGTATCATTGGGTCAAGTTTAAAGACTGTGGCAGAAACAGTCTCTGAAAAAATGCCAATGTTAAAGTTTAACATGGACGACGAACGACAGCGGATGCTGAACAGACAACCACTGGCCCAGAACATAAACTCACTTTTGCTTTGCATGTGAGCGAAAAATCACCATTACCAGAACTATACAGGTCTGTGAAAATCTAAACCCTTTGGCTGATGGTAGCACTGTTTGTCAAGGTGATTCCTTTCTCTCAAAAACAAGAAGGGCAAAGCCCATATGGCTCACGTGTATCGACCGATCCACACGTCTGACATAATGTTTCTTGTCGAAATATGGCTATTTTTTTACCTATTTCCTGAGCTCTTGTGACCCTTGACCTTTCCGAGGGGTCATCCAAATTAGCATGCATAGATAGGTCTTACCATCAGGTATCTCTGTAGCAAGTTTGGGTTTGAAGTTGTGAATAGTATTTGTGAAAAAACATTTTTTTGTAAAAATATGGTCATTTTGGACCTATTTCTTGAGCTCTTGTGACCCTTGACCTTTCCGAGGGATGAACCAAATTAGTGTGCATACAAAGGTCTTACCATCAGGTATATGTACCAAGTTTGGGTTTGAAGTTATGAATAGTATTTGAGAAAAAAGAAATTATGTCCCGAAATAGTTATTTTTCATATATTTCCTGAGCAACTGTGACCTTGACCTTGTGAGAGGTCACTGAAATTGGTATGTTTAGAAAGGTCTTGCCACAAAGTATCCTTGGGCCAAGTTTGAAGACTGTAGCTTGAATAGTCTCCGAGAAAATGCCAATGTTAAAGTTTTCCACAGTCGTTGGCGGACAGACGACGGAGAGACGACCACTGGCCCAGAACATAGACTCACTTTTGCTTCGCACATGAGCCAAAAAGCAGTACCATGGCGTGCAGGCATGCATGGGTGCCAGTGTGTACGTGTTTGCGTATCATGTCGGTGTTATCCATTTTTACTTTTAGTTGTTATATTTATACGTGATCATCCATATTGAAATTGCCTCTTCAGAGGAACAAATAATGCTGTTTGACTTGACTTGAAAGGGGTGAACCCATGCAGCCTAAACACATTACAACAAGATATTGATCAACCCAGTCCAACCAAAACAGTTCAAGTGTGCTGCCTAGCTATTTAGGCACCACCTGGAACAATCACGACCAATCAGTATTCAGTGTAGCATCGTCTTGACAGGACACCTCCCAAATTAGGAAATTAGGGCTTATTAAAAAAGTTGCAAACAAAGCTTCTATAAAACTGTAGTTTACATGTGATCCCTCTTCTTTCATCACTTGTCAAAGACAATGAGCATCACCACAAAGAGTCATTCAACCTAAATAAATAGAGTGCGCTTTAAGGTTGCTTGTCTTCTTTTCAACACATAGGTAGGTAGGTTGGTAGGTGAGTGTGTGTGTGTGTGTGTGTGTGTGTGTGTGTGTGTGTGTGTGTGTGTGTGTGTGTGTGTGTGTGTGTGTGTGTGTGTGTGCGTGAAGGGTGCGGGGGGGGGGGGGGGGGGGTGGGGGGGGGGGGGGGGGGCGGGGGAGGGAGTTGGGTAAGGGCAGGTGCCGAGAGCGGAAGGGCTGGCATTGGAGGAGTGTATGGGGATTAGGGGATAGGATGGAGTTTGTGGAGGGAGTGGCAGCTGCGTCAGAAGACAAAAAAGTAGTGTGAACTAAAGATTACATGGTTCTCTCAGAGTGGATACAAGGTGAGTTTTTGTTATCAGGCTTGTACACTATATGTCCCATGATCTGTAATCACTCGGAGTTGGACACAAATGAAAATGAAAAATCCCCGAGTTAAGTTAAATGCTAAGCTTGGGGACTGACAAAATTTATTAGTAAGGAATGCAAAATGCTAGTTAAACATCAATTGATCAGCAATGCAAGTCAGTGGCTCCCAGTAATGTGGATAATTTCAGTTGCCTGTAAATAATGTAGTCTAGCTCTAATCTTACTGACCTACTTCATAATGTACACATGAATGAAGTACAATATAAAAGGCACTGTAAAACTTTACAGAGCTCTGCTCTGATATGACTGTGTTAGACCTGAAGTAACCTTGACATTGTGCCAGACAACTCAAATATTTGCTGATAACGGGCAGAACACAGTACGCACCCATGACTATACACCACCTAACATATAACACACTATGTTACATGAACACAGCATTTTCCACTATTCTGAGATTACATTTAGATAGGTTATGGCACATAAGTGTATTACAATAGGATGGGTATCGTTAGCACTGCGTATCACAAGAACTACGTCTGGATAGCTAGTACTACCTGTGGATAGCTCTACAATCGCTAGAACTATGTGTTGACTTCACTACGATCGCTTGTACTATGTGTTGCTAGCATATATGTCCCTAGCACCACAGCTTCCAAAGAACTCAAGTCTGCGTGTCATTAGCACTACATGTTGACAGACTAAATTATTTTGGTTGTAGTGCTATCAACACGTAGAACTTTCTACTGACACATTCTAATTATCAGTAGCACACATACAAAGGAACGCTCACGAAGAGAAAGAGAGAGAATTAGAGATGAAACAAAATAAAATAACCAATGATACAATCGCTCTCTGTCTTTCCTCCATCGTCCATCCATTCCACCAAATATCCCTACATCACTCCCCTCCTTCCATTTCACAATCCATCCATTTCTCCATCCAAGAAGCACCACAGACAGAATTGCCTTTCAATGGATTCAGAATAGCTCTGCCGATTAGCACTAGGTCAACTGAGTACAAATGGCACTACAGATATTCAAAAGAGCGAGTAGAAAAATAATTACTGCATCATTTCATATTGAATTAGTTTCATTCTGTCATAAAAAATTTTTCCAAATCCCCTCCATTTTTGGATTCTGAACATAGATCATAAGCGTGAGTGCCTCTGATTGTTTTTAAATCCATAAAAGCATCCAGAAAGGTAGATAGATTCAATCAGAAGAAATCAGCATTTGATGATAAATTACATGTTCTTTGATAATGTACTCTGTTTCTGTCAAATAAAGACTGCTGAAGTCGACACTGCAACACCAGCCTTCACCAAACACAAATAATGCTTCATTGTGAAATTGTCATGCAATAGAACGAGAGATGTAAACCAGCCATTTTCACTAAAACATGTTATTATCATTTGGTTTTAACTGTTTTGCTACATTAAGAGCAATATTTGTACCATATAACCTTGAACTAAAATTTCTTCATGATCTCAAAGTTACTTTTTAAAACGTTAGAGCCTATACTAATATTCTAGTGCCCGATGTTCACATCGCCGATGTTGACATCACCAAGCTCTTTCCTCTTAATATGTCGAAGCATCCTCTTTGCCCCCAGTCCACAGTGAGAATCCATATTGCGGCGACTTCCCTCACATGCCGGCTCACACGGAATTTTCTCTCGATGATGCTGCCTATACTATTGCAATTATACTGTTGTTTTGGTTGGAGTGGGCACCATAGGCACCATGTAACCTCTGCATAATATACGTTTGTCGTGTAAGCCCCTCAGTTTTATTAATCTAACTTTTGTATCCGGCAGTGTAATGCTGTGTGCTGAACTCCAGGTCTGCTGAAAGCATCTGCAACTGACTGTAAAAAGCCCTTAGCCCTGGCAGTTTTATTAAGCATCAGTCCTGTTCCATCTTCAACACATTACTGGCTATCACACAAATCACGAAAAAGTCACAAGTAATTCCTCACCAGTAACCAAGACGTAATTTCACTGAACAAGTTAAAGCAGACAACAAGCCATTTTGAATGTCCCTGGTTTGAATAACCTTGGTTTGACCAACCAATCAAGTCGAGGAGGCCAAAGCAACTTCAACAAGCAAGTCCGTCAAAGTTCGAAGGCACTTCGATGGCTTCACTGAAGTGACCAAAGATGCTTCACTGAAGTCTCTGATGTGCCCTTTGGACACTTACGATGAAGAAAACTTCAATATACTAAGAAAGAACAAAACAGAATGTCTTTAAGAATATTGGTGGGAAAGTTGTGGGAGGTTAGCCGACAATGAGGAAGACAGAGGTGGGGACCGACTTAACAGTCTATATAACTTTATTAGAAATGCATTGTAGGTGCAGGAGATTTAGGGGAGCGGAGGGGCAGTGAGTGTGTAAAGTGGGGGAGAAGTGGAGGCACTGACAGGCACAGGAGTGGGGACCGACTTAGCAGTCTGTATAAGGAATTACGATACCGCCATTATCAGTTTCAACTGTAGGTCTATCGACATATAGTGTTACTGCTATGTAGTGCCAATGGTCAAGGGGTGTAGTTTTATCGACACGTAGTGCTATTGTGATGCAGACTTGTGTACTTTGGAAGGTCTAGGTCTATCGCTTTGTAGTTCCAACACCTTTAAGTCTAACGTCCGTAGTGCTATCGAGCTGTTCTGCTACTGACACATAGTTCCAACGGACGTAGTTCTATTGACGTGTAGTGTTTGTGATACGTAGTGCTAGCGGGATTCACCCTTACCACGTACTTTGGACAGGGAGGATCAAATGTTGCAGGACGTCCGTAGTCGCCATTAGTTACCATCCTAGTCAAATCTGGCAGTCCAAACAATGTTAGTGTGCATGCACTGTGAAATTTAATTCTGCCACTACCCTTCAAGTAACATCATGATTTGACAGAAAGCCCAACAAGAAATCTACTCGCATTTGGCAACATGCGAGTAGATTTGGTCCTCCCTGTTGAAGCAGCCTGTCTTGACATTTATCAGGGTCAATCTATAATTAGCATAAAATTTAAGTTACCTCTGATTTCACCACCGCTCACAACAAGAATAAATAAATATTCCCACGCTTAATCCAATCTCTCAGACACAAAAGGGTGCACTTTCAGCTTTCTGCACTGTACAATTACTTTATTTATAAACATTCAGGGAAATTCCAAATCTGCTCTGTGCAACACTGTAACTCTAAAGCTGAAGATGGCTAAAAGAAATATTAAAATCATTTTTAAAAGCCCTGTGCTGCCATAACTGTTCAAAGAAGCACGTCTGCCATATAATCATATGGTACAAACAAATGCTAAATATAGGTCTACCTACGGTTCATTTTGACACAGAAAAATCCAGTTCAGCATGTTTTCCTAATATCAAGTAACTGACAATGATTCAGCTCAACTGTTGTACAAGTAACACAGAGCTAACAAGAATGGCAAAGCCCTCAAGGCTCACGTGCAATGATCCTCATAATTAACAGCCTTTAATGTGACCTTGACCTTCCAACAGGTCAATGAAATGAGCAAGTCACGTTCAAGTGTTCTAAGATAAGGAAGAGTTGGCATTTGTACCTGCAAAATCCATGTTTTCTCTACATTTTTCACCTTTGTCCATCTCCCATGACTGTTGTCTTTTTTGAGTAGTGAACCAAATTAGTGCATAAAAAAGGTTTTATCATCAGCTACCTTTCTGCCAAATCTGGCTGAAAAGTTTTGCAAAATTCCTGATAAAAACTAAAATTCTACAAAAACAAGAAAGGCAAAGCCCTTATGGCTCATGTGTATGACCAATACACTCACGAGTGGCCTCTGTGACAATAAGTAAAGGGCCTGCTTCTGCACCAACAAAATCCAGTTTTCTCAAAATGTAAGAATTGTTCATACATCTGTCAAACCTCCATGACCCTTGACCTTTGCGATGAGTTGACTAAATTATATGATGCATAGAAATGTCTTGCCATCAGCAAACTTCACACCAAATTTGATTGAAAAGTTTGCCACAAAGTACCCTTGGGCCAAGTTTGAAGACTGTGGCTGGGGAATAGTCTCCCAAAAATGCCAACATTAAAGTTTACCACGGATGACCATTGGCCCAGAAGGTAAGACTCACTTTTGCTTCGCATGTGGGCCAAACATTTATTGACATGCTAACAGCTGCTGTAGAATAAACAAGTGCTATTTTTCGCGTGTGTTTGCTGCGTGCCCAAACTGCCGCAGAAGTTCATTAGGTGCATCGACAAGACATAACAAACGTGAATGGTGCTGAAATTTGTCCTCAGATTTACATGTTATTGGTACTTTAGCAAGCCACATTTTCATTACCAAAACTAAATTATAGCATTCCAACATCTCAACAATGTTGCATTAACTGGAAGTGATCAAACAACCTGTAACTAACCATTGATTTCGTTCATTGCCTTGATGGCATCCTCTCGATGCTGGAAATGGACAAAAGCATAATCTCTGATCTTTTTCACCCGGTCAATGGCAGTTCCTCGACCACCTGCAGCCCTGCTGAATACTTCCTTGAGTGTCTCTTCAGTTGTCGACAGCATTAAATTGCGAACGTACAGTATCTTCACCTGGAAAAGAAAACCAAATGATAACTTTGTCCCATGTAATTTTATTATTGTATTACATTATTACAAGCTAAACTTTAGGATCCGATCAAGAAGATCAATGTCAGAGGTAAAACTCGAGGGTTTTAGCCTAACTGGAAATACAATGATGTTCTCTTCAACCTTTCAAATATATATAAGCACAAAGTATACCCTTAAAAGCGCCCCAAGCTCAGAGTCTGTGATGTAGAAATTCGGGGGACACAATCTCAGTGCTTTCAACTGTCAGTTAGCTAGCTTGCAAACGGCACACACATGGAAATTTCTCTCTAACTCATTGACACACCTGGAAATTTCTCTCTAACTATAAGGTAGTGTCTAATTTTAAACATTTTGAGTTATTCTTTTGTATGAAATAGGTACCATAGGTCTCACACAACACATGCATTGTACAAGTTATTTTGCGGCATAACACTTTCAATTTTCATTTAAATCTGACTTTTTGTTTCCATTATGATCAGTTCATACACCCTAATGGCCTAATGTAGGGCCTTCGCTAGGGAATTAAAAATATATTATTTTTCTATCAAGTTTTTAAGGGTTTTATGTGTATGAAATTGGTACCACATAACACCTGCAGTTATTTTTGTTGTGTAACCCCCTAAACTGTTCATCTCTCAGTATTTTTGTGCTTTAAGGTTGGACTGAAAATGAAGATTGGGGTTTGTCTGGATTTACATGTGATGTTACATGAGCGCAAAGAAGGAAGGCAGAGTGGTGACAAAACTTTAGGTGACACGCTGTCCATGTGATATAAATGGCCATTGACCTTTCAAAAGCGCACTGATATAAGGCCTACTTTTCAATTAATTGATCTCGCACCGACTGGTGTCTGCTACTACGAGTTTACCATAAAGTGACTTAATTGTTTCTCTTTTATCATTAAAATAAAAAGAAAAAAAGCAAGTACTCACTCCAGAGGTAATGAACCGAGTGACGCATATGTTCGGTAGGTTATTTCAATCGTACTTGTGTGTCCAGTGAATATGCACATGTGTAACTACGCGTCATTTCTATGCAGACATGTTACCACAAATCCATCCTCCCTGTTACTGAACATTCCAACACACTGAAGGAAGGATGACGTCATAATTGAAGCGCAGCGTGTTCTGTGCTGCATCCTATTTCCACATCAAACTGTACAAGTAGTCATCAGTTTGACCTCAAATCCATTGGCATTGCATGAAAGAGTTGGTCTCACTTCAATACACGGAGCGAAAAAACAAACAAATGTACACCAAAGAAAAGAGCTTAATAGCTGGAGTGTTTTATGAGGTGTGTGGATGGTTTGCAGGCATTGATCTAATTATTCCGAATGTGCGGATGCGAATGTCATATGCATGTGTGAGTGAAGCTGTCTCGGCACCAAGACTTCTGACAGTCACAAGTAAGTCAGTGTCTCTCTTTTTTTTAATGTCTCTTATGTGGTAGTGAATCCAGACAAATATGTTCTTTAGATCCGTAACAAAATTGTGGCATTTGGTCACATCTTGACTCTCACGAATAAACTCAACGCTTCCCTTTAATATTTTTCTAGCAACAGTCATGATGTGACCAAAAGCCATTATTTTGTCTCAGATCTAAAAAAATTAACAATGCTTGTACTGATAAATGTTTTTGGCCAAAGATATATTTGGGGGTAAAACATTTTGGTATATATGTGATGAGCAGACTCCCGCTGCCTTGAGAACGGACAACCAGAGGGAAAAAGGCAAGCAGAGCTAGGCTAAAGAGAAAAGTGTAAAGAGTCTGAAAGAAAGAAAAGCACTTTTAGAAAAGTCTACTAGAAATATGTAATTTCCTTGAATACAATTGTTTCACTTAACAGTTAATTCTTCGCAAAATATCCTAAAGGTCCAAAGAACATGGATACAAAGTAGTGTCAGCAAGAGGCATCTGTAGAGATCTTCATAAGCAACTATGGTGGCTCATGAGGATCTGCGTCTTTTGCAGCTGGATCATATTTACTTTTTTAATTAATTGTGGAAAATTGCCAAATTGCCTTGAAACATCACATCAAGATTATGGACTCTCCTACCCAAACTAACTACAAGATACCTGGAAAACCTAACACACTAAAACATATATATTATATAAAGTCTTTTACAATACTGAAATAAAAAATTGTCAACTTTAGTCAGGTGACATGTTCAACTTCAATCATTCAGGTGGTGTCGGGTTTTTTTCTTCAGCCCTAACCAGTGTCATGTTGAATTATTCAGAGTTCAAAGGTCCGTAATTTGTCCTAGATCACAACACCTAGTCCCAATCCAAGTTATAGAGAATGTGAAACTTTGCAGGAAACAGTCAAAATCAGGGGAAAAAAATAGAAAAGGCAAAGAAAATTATCCACTTACCTACCCAATAAACTTTAAAAGTTTGATTATTTCTCCCTCTCTCTCCTACCCACTGAATAACAAGAAAGGCAAAGCCCTTAAGGCTCACCTGTATGACCGATTATATGTGTGACCTTTGTGACAATAAGTAAAGGGCTGGCTTCAGCACCAGCAAAATACACGTTTTCGCAAAATGTAAGCATTTTTTACATATCTGTCAAACCCCCATGACCCATGACCTTTGCAATGAGTCGACTAAATTAGTATGCATAGAAATGTCTTCCCATCAGCAAACTTCACGCCAAATTTGATTGAAACACTTGCCAAAACGTTTAAAAAAAACTACAATTCTGCCCCAAAATTGCATTTTTCACATATATATATATATTTACCCACCTGTTGTGACCCTTGACCTTTCTGAGGGGTCATCCAAATTAGTATGCATAGATAGGTCTTACCCTCAGGTATCTCTGTATCAAGTTTGGGTTTGAAGTGAAGAGTATTTGTCAAAATATGGCATTATTGACCTTTGTGATGGGTCAACTAAACTTAGTTATTAGTATTCATCCATATGACAGGATAATCATCCACTGCCTTTGGCTAGTTTGAGCCAAATCTGATTGAAAACATTACAAAAATGATAAAAACTACAATTCTAACACAAAAAATTTGCATTTTTCACATATTTACTGATCTCTTGTGACCCTTGACCTTTCTGATGGGTCATCCAAATTAGTATGCATAGATAGGTCTTACCATCAGGTATCTCTGAACCAAGTTTGGGTTAGAAGTTGAAAGTAGTATTCAAGAAAAAACATTTTTTTGTCAAAATGTGGCATTTTTTACAACTATTTTTGGATCATCCCATGACCTTTGTGATGGGTCAACTAAACTGGTATGCATGTGATGGGCTTATCATCAACTACCTTCGAGCCAAATCTGATTAAAAACTTTACAAAAATGTTGATAAAAACTACAATTCTAACAAAAATTGGCATTTTATACACATTAGCCGACCTCTTCTGACCCTTGATCTTTCTGAGGGGTCATCAAATTAGTATGCATAGATAGGTCTTACCATCAGAAATCTTTAAACCAAGTTTGGGTTTGAAGTTGTGAATAGTATTTCAGAAAAAAAAAACTTTTCTCAAAATATACCTATTTTTCACCTATTTCTTGATCTCGTGAGACCCTTGACCTTTCGGAGCGATCAACCAAATAGTATGCATTATTGCATAGTAAGGTCTTACCATCAGGTATCTTTGTGCCAAGTCTGGGTTTAAAGTTGTGAATAGTATTTGAGAACAAATCAATTTTGTCAAAATGTATGGCTGTTTTTGAACTATTTCCTCACCCCTATGACCTTGGGCTTGACTTTGGGACAGTTACTCAAATTAGTATGCTTAGAAAGGTCTGGCCACAAAGTATCCTTGGGCCAATTTTGATGGCTTGAATAGTCTCAGAGAAAATGCCAACGTTAAAGTTTACCACGGACAACGGTGGACAGACGAACACTGGGCTGGACTGAATATGGATTCACTTTTGCTTAGCATGCGAGACAAAATTGTCTAATGACCTAATTACACTATGGGGCAGCAGTGCTTGGTCACATTTATAACTGAGTAAAACAAGGTCACCCAACTGATTTACAAGTAGGTCAAGGTTCTGTCAAAGATGTATAAGTCTAACATTAAATTTCAACCTAGTTCACTGTGCACGTGGACAAACCGTTTAGGCTGTTTAAAAGTGTCAATTGACGCAATGTTCTTTCTTTTAACCAACATTACTATACTAGGTGCCGCCACTTACAAAGTCGCCACTTCTTATACTTTAGAATGTACCCGGTTCTTCCACTTAAGTTCTTGTCGTCTGCCCCACGCAGTACTGAGTCATCGCCGGATTGGACAGATTGATGACCAATCAATTTCTCGAGTAACGGGATCGAAAAGAGAAAAAAAATGTAAGAAATGGCCTACTTATCTAAAGGAATTTGTTTGTAATAAAATAAAATAAACATACCGTTGCCATTGTGTCCTCGTCTACATCTTGCTCAGGTTCTGCCCAGTCCACCGCAATCTGATGACCCCACAGCTGTATACGTCCAGGAATCAGTTTTCTCCTTGCCATGGCAGCGCTTCTGTGCGACTCGTACTCCACAAATGCGAAACCCCTATTCTTTGATTTGTCGACGGCACTAGGATACACGATAACATCAACAACACCTTCAGTCACTTTCACCATTTCTGCAAGAATATCTTCACGGTTCTTATTTTTTGGAATCCCTCCAACGAACAGACGGCAGTTGTCCACACTGCTGCAGACTCCGAGCAGACGACCCTTTTTTATCTCAAAATTATTTAGTTCTTTAATTGCGCGTTTGGCATCT
Source organism: Semisulcospira habei (assembly GCA_036245525.1). Classification (NCBI taxonomy): domain Eukaryota; kingdom Metazoa; phylum Mollusca; class Gastropoda; family Semisulcospiridae; genus Semisulcospira; species Semisulcospira habei. The sequence goes on from BTPG01000006.1 coordinate 66,852,526, forward strand.
GTTCTGTTCGTGTACATACAGAACGCATAGCCCCTGTTCGATCCACTAAAATCCATCATGAGCCGAAACTCGTAGATCTTGCCGGCTTTCTCAAAAACCGGCACAAGTTCGTCCTCGTAGACATCTCGAGGAATCTTCCCGATGAAGATCTCGCATCCACGCGGGGGTGGTGGTCCTTCCCAACCAGGAGGTGGCCCGAATTTTCTCTGTCCATTCTCTTGGACCATGGGATAGCCAGTCTTCTCAATCAGCGCAAGCAGCGCAGCTTCGTTCGGAGCGCCTTTCAGGCCCTGGGACGCCTCCATATCTGTGTACGATTGTAAATAGCGCGTCATTTTCAATCACTGGACTTCCCAACTTCTGCTGTAAAAATTGCGCATGCGTAGTTCGTTATGGCCAATGGTTTCGAGAGCTTCTATGCAAATGACACCCGACCCCGTAAGCCACGCCTCCCTTGACAAGCGAGGTCGTGGAGATAAACAAACCTTATCGCAAAACTGCACTAGCGTTCGTTCTAGACCCTTTGTTTCAGCGATACTCAGTTTTCCCTATCAACATCCCGCTGTCGCTTATACATCAGTTCTTTTCCGGGCCTCAGTATATAAGCTCAAAGATCTTCTCACGGTACTGAGAGTCCGACATAGCTCAGGCGGTTAAACGTCGGAGCAGGAGAGCGAAGGGAATCGCCGGGTCGTGGGTTTGAATCCCGTCCTGGTCCCGGTAGCTGGACTCACAATCCAGGGTGGAAAAACGGATTTGTTCAATAGCATTTCCGTTGAAAGGTCCTGGTAAATCAAAGTGGCATAGTTGGAGTGCGCCTGAGTTGATCAGTGTTCAGGTCGTACTCCATAGGCAATAGATTTCCCTGTCCCCCATCACCCGCCCGTCAGGGCCGTCCATGATCACCTCGGTGCTGTGGACGTTAAACCCGAACGAACTAACACGGTACTGAGAGAGTCCGAAATAGCTCAGGCGGTTAAACGTCAGAGCAGGAGAGCGAAGGGAATCGCCGGGTCGTGGGTTTGAATCCCGTCCCGGCCCCGGTAGCTGGACTCACAATCCAGGGGAAAAAAACGGATTTGTTCAATAGCATGTCTGCTGAAAGGTCCTGGTAAATCAAAGTGGCACAGTTGGAGTGCGCCTGAGTTGATCAGCGTTCAGGTCGTACTCCATAGGCAATAGATTTCCCTGTCCCCCATAACCCGCCCGTCAGGGCCGTCCATGATCACCTCGGTGCTGTGGACGTTAAACCCGAACTAACCGATCACGGTACTGAAGTGTCGAGTGCCGCCCTTACGTTTTAACTCATGACTAATCAATTGGTAACTATCATTGGAACAAGTAAGTTATACACACGACTGATTTCTCAAAGATACACGTGAGGTGTGGCGGAAAAAAATCATGATAACGCTGTCGCATTAGTGCGCGATTGACAGGCTCAGTTATACTGACTCGTACTGAATGGCCCAAGAAACGGTGCCGGCAGACAACTGGCACTTCCTGTTGGATTACTGACTTTTAGGGTGCAAAACAATGTGCCGGTCGACCACCACCACCCAGCTTGACTAACATTTCCATTTAATTCACGTCATAAAACTGATTATGAGTCGCACTCCGTATGTCACTCAAGGTTAAACTCCGACAGTTTCTTGGAGTTGCACTGTGGGCAAGTATATATATATATAGGCCAACACAAAAACTCACAGACTAACACAGCTCAACTCTGAACATGTGGGTTCTCTTACACGCACGCACATTATTAACGGCGAAGAGGTGACTGATACACTGAAAAATTCAGACTGTCTTAACAACTAAAACTCATTCATTCTCACGTATACGTTTAGTCACGGATTCTGTTCAATTATACACGTGGAAACGAATATGACATGTCTCATTTGGTCATGTCAACTAGCTGACAAGTTCCCAGCGTACAGTGACTTGGATTGAATATATTACTGATAGTCACTGAACTGATCAACGAGCATTCTTTAAAATGCCTACAAAGTAACTTACGCACGGCGGCACAGGCATTGCCTATCGACATCCCGCAATTGGCGCTGGTCATGTCATGTAACCGCGTGCATTTTTCACTGGTGGCCGACCATGCCGTTATTTCAGGAATAAAACCACTGAGCTGAATACTAACGTTAGTATTCAGCTCAGTGAATAAAACTGATACCGCCAGTGTAAAGCCGCCATTTACTGATCCCCCACTCCTCAGCACACCCGGCGGCCGCCACTCTATCCGACTCTGGCCAATCAGACTCTCACTCGACCTTCAGAACTCCCTCAATAAAAACGGCGGGAGGACATGGGTCCGAGGTCCGCAATAATGATTAAATCAGGAAACGTGAGTAGCTCGGCCGGAACATCAGAGCATAAATGTCTGCACAGTTCCGTTGTAAAAATGATGGACGTTTACCTGGTATGGTGATCACTCGGTTTCAACAGTCTTACTTTCCTACCGTGGCCGCTCCATGCAGGGGAGGGGGGCGGGGGATTGCTACATTAACTTTGACCGCGTTGTGCAGATTTTCAAGAATGCCGCTTAATACACTAAAGCAATCTGATGACTTTTCACTGGACCCGATCTCACCGTTTGTGGTAGGTATGTGCTCGTGCACGTTGTCTCTCTCGGGTACAGTCAATTCAAGTTCGTCACCGTGTCCGCTCTGTTCCACTTTCAACGTGTAGTGTTGACATTGTAATAAACCTACAGTAGGTACGGACGGCAGATAGAGGCACACCATCAGCTTTCTCCTTCTGTCTGCGAGAGGCATAGATTCTCATGTGCCCCTGTGGCTGCAGGGGCTCACGAGAATCAATGCCTTTTTCAACTTTGCCGAACTGATGAAGGATTGATTACATTTAGTTAAAATCCTCAAAGAGGCTAAGTCATTTGGGGCCAACTTTGAACTAGTGATAGGGTAGAGAGAGCGCGGATCAAGAGTCGAGATGGACCAGTTATTGCACGGCGTCACATGGAATACTACAGTGCCAGCTGAACTACCGCAGGCTCATTCAGCTGGGGGACACAGATGAAAATTGTAACAACAACTTGCCCAGATCTTCATATGCCCAAGAAGCTGCAAGGTGCTGTGTCTAAGTATGCAACTTGTTCACAAGGTGGTGTTTGCTGTAGAATACAGTGTGGGTTAATGTTTACATTTGGGTGTTGTGTATCTTCATGGCCTCGTAACAGCAGACGCCTTTCATCTGCAAGAGAAATAGACTCTCTTGCGCGCCTTTCGGCTTCAGCTCATGAGAATCTATGCCACTTGTTAGAAGAGCTGAACCCTTTTACATCACCAGATTAAGGGATTCGAGATCTGTTGGCGGGCACTAGCGGTAAAACGAAAGGGACAGAATGCATGTACAAGCATTGGAAGCTAGTAAATTTTAATTCAGACGAAATAGCTGGCGGTACTGCCGCTAATGTTAACCCATTTAGCCCCAACGCCCTACAGCAAGAGATGGATCGGCCATGATAATTCAAGGGTAGTGCCAGATTAGCATGGCGTCAACTGGCGCCAAGCTCACTGGCACTACCCTTGAATTATCATGATCGATCCTTCTCCTGCAACTCAGTGGTGCGTAGTCGTTGGATGACACCTCGGGCAAAATGTGGGAAATGCGGCCGTGGTGTTAAGTGAGTTAAAACCATACACACGCGCACGAACACGCCGGGATACTTGGCAGTCATAAACGATTTCACTGAAGTGCCTGTGACTAAAACGAGGCATCGGCGAAGAAAGGCGGTGTCACAGGCGGTATAAGGGTGATTGGCAACTGATTGCTCACAAACCGCTGCAGAAACAGTAATTCGGCCGCTTGTCCGCTTGGCGTTCAGTTTACGCAGCGTCTGGTCAGTCTCAGTTACAGCACCCCAATGCGCAAAAGGCCATCGGGCCGACGTCGGCCGCCGTTGGCCCGGGCACGGCCGTGGCGCGGACCCGGGCAACGGCGGCCGATATCGGCCTGATGGCCGTTGCGCACTGGGATTATGTCAGATGTGTCCAAATTAGAAGATACATGTTACTCATAAATCCGCGTCTCCTGATCATGGATCATATACGCAGAATAAAGTGTAAGGTTTTGATTGATCCATGTTATAGCTTCTGGTAACACTTGGATCAAACAAACATTTTAGTCTTCTGTGAAAGTGAATAACCGGTAGTACAGCCGAGTATCTCAGTTTCACTGAGGTAATTAATAGACCGAACCACTCTCTTGGCGGGAAGACTTTGGCGGCTCCGCCGGCCCTTTAGTCGGGTCCGGCTAGCTTGCTACGCGTGCGTCACGGAAAATAGCGCGAGTGTAGACTGCTAGTATAGTAAAGCGTGCTACCCCCTATTCAACGTTGATTTTTTCTCTCTATTTTTTAGGATGGCATATCTTCTAAAGTATACCATTATAGGAGCTGTAAAAATAATCAGTACAAACTGAGTATTGTGTTTAATCAGTACAACACTTGGGGATATTGTCAGTCTAGAGCTTATATAGTTATGCGACCGGCCCAAACAGCATTTTATGAAATGCACAGATCATCTCATTTTCGCCAAATTGTGATTTTTCATCAATTGTGAAAGATAGAGCTTTGAAATTTTGCATGACTACACATTCGTTTTGCAGGAGCGGATCAGTTACCTTGAGGGGGGGAGGGGGGGAGTTTCCAGCGTTTTGTTGGAACCTTCAACCTGACACAAAAGGCCTCCCCGACGCTAGACCTTGCTTCCATGGGCCGAAAAATAGAAAAGTAGGAGGTGAGGGGGTGGGGGGTGGTAGGGAGAAGGTGCGTGCGTGTGTTAAGACTCTCATCATTCACCAAAATATCAAACAACCGGAGGGGGGGGGGGAGTCCAAACATCCCAAAAAGGGACTTTGTGATAGCATTTTAAAGAATTTTGGGTCTGAAGGGGGTTTCTGGAACCCCCTAGGATCCACCCCCCCCCCCCCCCCCAGATCCGCCCCTGGTATGTACTCTTTCTAAATGTAATATCGGTTTTTATCTATGTAAGTCTTAAATTAAGGATGATCCTACCCATATGTAGGCATACCTAGTCTCTAAACAAAATTTGTGTGCAGGCACAATACTTTTCTGTGTGCACATCAACCACTAGCAGAAACAAAATCTGAACATTTCAGTCTGTCTGAAAACATTTCTTTTCCCCCCTGAGAACCACCGCTAGTGCTAGTCTGTTAACATCATTTAGGCATCTCTCACCCCAGCCATACGGGGTCAGCATACATGCATAAATGCTTCACACACAACTGACAGATCGACCATCCAATTTTGCAGACCAAATGTACAATGTACATACAAGCGATCTTGTCAGTCTATGAAGAATATTCAATTCAATTCAATTCAAAAAACTTTATTGATCCCTTAGAGGGAAATTACAATTATAGTGGAATGCTCAAAATCTGAAATTTATCTTTCGAGTATAATTACCAGTAGTAACGTCTTGTGAATCTCTTAGGGTTCAGTTGACCATAATTATGGCCGTCTGCAGTCATGAGTGAAAGGTTTCAGGAATGGAAGCCGGAACTGCACATCTGGATATCGATCAGGGTCTCAGGAATATGACTTACATTCCAAATTGCGACATTGCTTTCAGGCATCTCCAGTATGGCTGAAATCGGCTAAAAGAACAGAAAACACAGACGGATGCATCAAGCAACGAATTTTGTTTGTTTTGCCAGAGCTCGGCATGGAATCCAGAAGCACATGGTTATACAGCGCGCTGATTGGTCAAAGGGCTCTGCAGTTTGAGTGACATTTCAGGCAAAGAGTGGATCAGTCTATTAGGCTACTCCTTGTTCGGCAAGAGGCGTAATTTTCATGAACCCTGACAGCCACATGGGCTCAGGAGATGCCTCTTGATCTCTGCTCAGTCTTAAACAGTCACAACACAGATGCCAAATTGTCTCTTTTTATGCCGCTGAGTACACAGCTAGTTGCCGGGGCTGCTCTGTGGTCGACCATGGTACATCTATTCTCGTCATAAAGTGTTAAGAAACTAATGTTGAAACTCATGCTCTTGAGTATAAAATATATGCATCAATGCTCGAAGTCTAATGATGATAGACAAACCTTTTGCCTACGGAAGATATATATAGTGCATTGTATTTCTGTATGTATGTCTATTTTGAAAAAGCGTAAATATATTAAACTGTATTATTAGGCCTTTCAAATCGTGTTTCTTTCTTTCATGGGATTTTTTGTCTACTTAAAGTTAACAGTATTTTTGCCAGCCATAACTTACTTGATGGATCGCGTTGCGAACACTGACACAGGTTGCATTCCTCGATCTGCTGCCTTAGCGGTAATAGCGGATCGAGGGAGGTAACCCGTGTTGTATATGGCCTGCTTATACCTCTCGGCGGATCGGGGGAGGTAACCCGTGTTTTGTCTGGGGAATATCCTAATGTTCACCCTATGCTGCTTATACGTCTCTGTTCACGACTCATGAAGTCCAAAGAAAACTTTTCAGTAGTAGTAATTTGTGCGCCATATAGCATGTGTGAATTTTTTAAAATTATATTTAGTATGGTTATCGTTTGTTTTGTTGTTGGGTTTTTGTATTGTTTGTTGTTGTGGGTTTTTTGTTGTTGTTTTTTTGGGGGGTTTGTTTGTTTTTTGTCAAGTTGTCGTTTTGTTTGTTTGGGCTTTTGTTGTTGTTGTTTTTTTTGGGGGGAGAATTTTTAATTGTTGTTTTGTTTGCGTTGCGCTGTTGGTGATTGCATGTGTTGTTGTTACTGTGGGGTTCCTGTTTGTTTTTCATGCTTTTGTGGGTGTTTTTTTTAAAGGGGGGAGGGGGGGGGGGTAGCACAGTTGACTAGTTTGGTCTGTCATGTCTGTGTTTAGACCGATACTGTCAGTCGTATCTCGCTGTCGGAATTTGATTTGCATCAAAGTAAAAACGCAGACGACTTAGGGTATCGTGTTTGGGGTAGTGGTCAGGGTGGGTGGGGGATGCGAGTACCCAATGCTCAAGGGCCATCGGCCCGATGGTCTTTTGCGCGCGGCATTAGGTATGTGCGCGTAGTCCGGCTCCAGTCCATCAGTGACCGCCCGGCCAAACAATCTGTCTTCGTCCAGGAGGCATAGAATCATTGTATCAGCTCTTGCAGGTGCAGACTCAAGAATCAGTGCCTCTTCATACAAAGGAAACTTCGGTTAAGCAAGTGACTGCTGGGGCCTCGAATCAGTTACCTCGAGGGGGTGGGGTGGGGCCGGGTTCACCAACTTTTTGTTTGAGACCTTTGACCTGACACAAAAGGCCCCCCGATGCGCGTGTCAGGTCTCACACGGCCAATCGCCGAAATATCAACAACTGACAAAACTTGAAAAGCAACGGGGGAGGGACGGGGGGGGGGGGGGGGGGGGGAGGCGGGGTCCCAAACTCCAAAATGAAGAGATCGGCGGCTGGAGGAGGGACTGAGTGGGGGAGGAGTTGAGAGCATGGGCCAGTTGCATGAGCGAGCTTAGTCCTGCACCAGCCACTAAGCCAGGTGCGACGCCATATGGGCCAGTTGCATGAGCGATCTTAGTCCTGCACAGCCACTAAGCAAGGTGCGCCGCCAGCTTAGTGGCTGTGCAGGACTAAGCTCGCTCATGCAACTAGGCGGCGCACCTTGCAGCGGCTGGTGCAGGACTAAAAGCTCGCTCATGCAACTGGCCCTAGGCGAATACAAGGCGGTGAAGATGACACAGAGTCGGTCACAGTTCAAGGGGAGACACCGCCTGTTGGCTGTCAAATGCTGGGTTAAAGTACCAAAGATCCTAAATCAGAGGATCTTTGATTTTACTCCCTCAGTACTCTACTGATGGCCTCGCGTACGTGTGCGCAGCACGTGCGAACAACAGCCATTGGAAAGCTCGGAAAACCCGATGTTTTTTCCCACCACCCTCCCCATGCTCCTACCCTCCCCCACCCCCACCCTCTCACTCATCCCTCCTCAAACCGTTTTCTTCCCTGCTTTTGCATGTGTACTGATGCATTCACGAATGGCATTCACTTGTTTCAGAATTTCAGATTTTTCAAGTTACTTATTTCTTTAACTTGTAACATTTTTTTTTCACGGGGGAGGGTAGGGGGCAGGGGGGTGGGGTGGGTTGGATTGGACCGTCTGTATTATCCCCCCGAGAACAAACAAACGGAAACATTTCAGAGCCGCATGCTTGTCGGTGATTATTTGTAGTCTTCAACTGTGGCGAACATAATTATATAACTAACGAGCAAAAGAAATGCGACAATATTGGAATCATCGGAAACACTCTAGTGCTTCCGATGATTCCCCAAAAATGTTGTATTTCTTTTGCTCGTCAGCATATCACAGAAAATCGGGTTGTAATGTGTTCTTGATTTCAGTTCACGTTTAGTTCTCTCTCTCTCTCTCTCTCTCTCTCTCTCTCTCTCTCTCTCTCTCTCTCTCTCTCTCTCTCTCTCTCTCTCTCTCTCTCTCTCTCTCTCTCTCTCTCATATCTCGAAGACAGAAAACAAATGGTGTACGCCCATGGAAGATACTCTAAGCAAGGAAATGTAAAATACGGCGTCCCCCAGGGATCTATTTTGGGCCCTCTTCTATTCATACTATTTATTAATGATCTACCGTTGCATATCACTAATTCTGACGTTAATTGTAATCTATTTGCTGACGATACGAGTCTTCATGTTTCTGGCAAAAAAACGACAGACATTAGCCATAGTTTACAATGCAGTCTCAATGAGGTATCTGACTGGTGTAGACAGAACCATATGGTTCTTCACCCAGCAAAAACAAAGAGTATCTTAATCGTCACGCGACAAAAACATCAACGCCGACTACAGCCATTACAATTACAATTAAACGCTGAACCTGTTGAACAAGTCACTGAGCGTAAATTCTTAGGAATACATGTTGACGAACAACTGTGCTGGGAGACCCATATAAATGCTGTTTGTAAGACCATTGCTAAAAACACTTTCTTATTGTCCCAGCTTAGACATGTAACGGATACAAATACCCGTAAATTGTTTTTTCATGCTCATATAAAGTCACATGTTGATTATGTCTCCACAGTGTGGGACGGCTGCAGTGATGTCCACATGAAGAGATTAAACTCCATATACAAAAGAGCTGTAAAAATGATAGATAGCCGCCCCATCCCTACCACAGACAAATTTAGACATTTAAACATTCTCGGTCTGCGTCAGCAACTTACATTAAACAAATGCGTCTTTATGCATAAGATACTGAATAATATGACACCCCAGTATCTAATCAGTAAATTTATATCTCACCAAGAACGTGAACGGACCTCAAGAAACAATACCTTACCCCTACCACTGCCAAGAATTGACCTTTTTAAAACTAGTATGTCATTCTCTGGTCCGTTTGCTTGGAATTCTATCCCTGCACATTTGAAAACTATTACCTCACCAGGAAGTTTTAAAACAAAACTTTTTGATTACCTGATGAGTCAGACTTAGTACGTTTCTCAGGTACTGTAATATTTCCTGTACCTCATGTATTTCATACAGATGGTTTTTATATGTGTGTGCGCATGTGTGTGTGTGCTCGTGTTTGTTTGTGCGTGTGGGTGTATGTGTGAGCGGCGCGCGCGCGTGCGTGCGTGTGTGCATGTGTGTGTGATGAGTATTATTATTTTTTCTGTATATAATGATGCTATTGGGTTTTGTATGTACATATATATTTTATAGTTTCCCTTCCTTTTTATCCTGTAGTTAGCAACGGCAAGTTTGTAAAATGACGATTTGTTTTCTGTCAAAACTTTTTGCCGTTGAAAAATAAAGTTTCATCATCTCTCTCTCTCTCTCTCTCTCTCTCTCTCTCTCTCTCTCTCTCTCTCTCTCTCTCTCTCTCTCTCTCTCTCTCTCTCTCTCTCTCTCTCTCTCTCTCTCTCTCTCTCTCTGATTCCTATTGCAGCCAGTGCGCTAAACAGTACACGTACATACACTAACACTCGTAGTCCAAAAGCTAGCCCGATCTACCGTGCACCCCCCCTCCCCCCCCCCCAAACCACCCCAGTACTCAATAAGATGGGTTTCAAGGTGTACCTTAGTATGTCCTGAAATGTTTAAGCCATGTTCCCCTAAAATTCTTAGGAACACACCAGAGATGTAGCCGATGGCGCAAAAGTACCCCTATTCACGCTCTTCGCGGATGCTAAAATGAAGTTGAGAAACATTTTCCTCTAAATAAATCAGAATTCATTGCAGAAACCCAAATCAGGCAATATTATGTTAAGGCACACCTTCTGCGTCCTCTGCCAGAAACAGGAATGAAAAAATATTGCATCTCTGGCTCACAGTGAAGGTATTCAAGTTGTGCACCCATTAAACGGCCATTTCCATGAAATCGCAAAAAAAAAAAAAAAAAGACAAAAATAATATGTCAGATGCCTTCAGACATTTTCTATAGCACTGGCAGTCCATTTCCAGGCTTACATCATTAAAACAGGCTGTCACAATTATTATAAACTTGACTAGGTGATGCTGTGATCACTGTGAGTGCCACAGTGGTTGATTTTGTATCCCTACCCCCAAGTTTAAAAATACACAAAATTAATTAGAAAAAAAATTACTAAATTTATTCCATTTCATTTTGACCTCTCTTTACCTATTAAGTTTCAATAATGTGAGCATAAAGTGCAAGAAAATAAGGCATCCTTTATGGTACATTTGTGGTGAATGATAGCTTTTTCCCATTTAAAATTGCCGAAATTTTGTATACAACTGATAGGTCTTTTTTTTAGGTTTTATTGGTTAGGATAGAGTACCACAGTTACTCCCAACCTGATTTTATGATGCTGTGATGCATTTAGGGGCCACAGTGGCTAAATCTCCTGTAAAGAAACCAAGACACTACAGCAACAAAGTGATTGGCAACAGCAGAATGGCGACTGCAGCCCGTGGGCAGACGACTCCAACAAGCTGAACAGGGAGAGCCAGGGCATCATCTTCCATCTACACACCGATCACTCAGTCTGGACTCATCTCGTGAGACTGGGTTATGCGGAAACAGTCCTATGCGAATGTGGCGTAGAAAATCATTCTCATTAGCACATTCTCCAGACCTGTCCATACAAAGAAGCGGTCCGCTGGCAGTTCTGTCCGGAAGTCATGCCCCTGTACACCAAACTCTGAAAACATGTTAACGAGCTCTGGACAGCTCACTTATTAGTGGCCAGAACAATATAAGATTTAAAGACGGCCATCAAGGAATTGAACATAACAGAAGAAGAAGGCAAAAAAATGGGGGTGGAAGTGGTGATCTCCTGGTGGACATGTGGAAACTAAGTATTTTGATAACATTGTTTTTGCTGTTAGGAACCATGAAACTTTATTACGCATATTCATGTTTACCCATTTCTAGACGAACATAAATAAAAAAAAAACGTGGAGACCTTACTAGACCCACCTTACGCTAGGTAAAATATCACCTAAAAGACCAGCCAGTTAAAAATAGTTACAATTAAATTGATGGGTCAAATTGAAATTAATGAAATGATCACAAATTTGTATGCTCAATATGCATACTTTTAAAAGAAAACTGGCAACAAAAAAATATTTAAACAGAGGAGTATGACTTCAGCAATTTTAATGATCATGTTGCGTTCCTTTGCGTACTGGTAAAATGGGGGTAGGGCAGCAGATTCAGCCACTGTGGTCCCTAAATGCATCACACCATCATAAAATCAGGTTGGGAGTAACTGTGGTACTCTATCCTAACCAATAAAACCTATATAAAAAAAAAGACCTATCAGTTGTATACAAAATAACTGGGGCATCGGAAACAACGAACAATTCCCAATTAGGCAATTTTTTTTAAAAGCTATCATTCACCACGAATGTACCGTAAAGGATGCCGACTTTCCTTATTTTCTTGCACTTTATGCTCACATTATTGAAACTTAATAGGTAAAGATAGGTCAAAATGAAATGGAATAACTTTAGTAATTTTTTTCTAATTAATTTTGTGTACTTTTAAACTTGGGGGTAGGAATACAAAATCAACCACTGTGGCACTCACAGTGATCACCTAGTCAAGTTTATAATAGTTGTGACAGCCTGTTTTAATGATGTAAGCCTGAAAATGGACTGCCAGTGCTATAGAAAATGTCTGAAGGCATCCGACACATTATTTTTGTCTTTTTTTGCGATTTCATGGAAATGGCCGTTAACTGGGTGCGCAAAATACCTTCACTGTGAGCCAGAAATTTAATATTTTTTCATTCTGTTTTTTATGTGTGCAGAGTACGTAGAAGGTGCGCCTTAACATAATATTGCCTGATTTGGGCTTCTGGAATGAATTCTGATTTATTTAGAGGAAAATGTTTCTCAACTTCATTTTAGCATCCGCGAAGAGCGTGAATGGGGGTACCCTTGCGCCATCGGCTATATCTCTGGTGTGTTCCTAAGGATTTTAGGGGAACATGGCTTAAACATCTCAGGACATACTAAGGTACACTTTGAAACCATCTTATTGAGTACTGGGGGGTTGGGGGGGTGCACGGTAGCTAGGACTAGCTTATGGAGTATCGAACATACTTTTGTTTACTGATTAGATAACTTATGATAACTGCACTGATAATAGTTAACCTTCTTTGACCTAGTTATTCCGCTCATGATTAAAAACTCGCTCAACAACGAGAAATAGTATTATTAGTAGTCCTTCTAACACTCGTATTTATCATGATGACTACTGCTGTAAAATGCAAGTGGGCGGTTACCGCTGTCGTACTTTTCTTCTTCACTGTCATCGTCACCGTCACAGCCGCGACCCCGCCTCACATTATTTTCGTTGTCGCGGATGATTTGGGTGAGTTTTACCTAGTAGTCAACACTTGCAGCAATAGTAGTGTTACGGTTGTTAGTTTGGGGTTTAAACAGTTCAGTGCGAGTTGACGCAGACGCGGCGCAAAATCCATGTTTCTGGGACAGCTAGGTTTTTCCCCCCATAGAATTAACGAAGACTGCAGATTGTGTTTCTTTAATATTCGTTAATTCAACACCAAAGAACCCTAGCTGTCCCAGAAACATGGATTCAAAGTGGTGCCAGCAAGAGGCATAGATCCTCATGAGCCCTCGCAACTGCGGGGGCTCATGAGAATCTATACCTCTTGCAGTTGGGTGATTTTTCAAGTCCCTTCTATTTATAGACGGGACTTTTTAGAACGGGTCGCGGTTGGGCGAATTTAACATGTCCATGATGTCAAAGGCGGGCAGGCTAAACCTCTAACAATTGAAGTAACAAAATACAAATTACGTCATGTCTAGTTACGCTAACCTCGCTGCTGAACGTACATTTGGAGCGAAGCGCCGTATGTATGTGCGTATGTATGTATGTGTGTGCGTATGTATGTAAACAAGAGAATCTCCGATATTTCTGTACACACAAGCTTGAAACTTGGCGAAATACTTTCTTAAGTGGGTGGCTAAGAGAGCCTCCGAGCATATTGTAACTGAATGTCTCATTGAAGACATAAACAACTGAGGAAGTCGGTTGACCCAGAGTCTCGGTGTAATTTGTGTCATATTTACGTGAACTTTTGCATGCAGCTATTTTGGATAAAGACATTGGATGAGTTCGTTAGCCAGGTTTGTATCCTTTCAACCTCTTTAGTCAAACTTAATTCTTTTCAGAATATGATTAAAACAGTTTGGGGTTGTTTTTTTTAATTACAAAAAAAAAATTCACTTCTTGAGAAAGTCAGACAGTGCCGGTGACGTAAAAGAAGCAACTCCGTCACCACGCAGACACTGATGCTATAAATATATATGAGGCAATTCTCTCTCTCTCTCTCTCTCTCTCTCTCTCTCTCTCTCTCTCTCTCTCTCTCTCTCTCTCTCTCTCTCTCTCTCTCTCTCTCTCTCTCTCTCTCGATCTCTCTCTCGATCTCATTAACCACTCAATCTTACTAAAGAAGTTACCTTTATATCACATTGACTCAAATGCAGTCGCTTTTCTCTCGTCCTATCTCTTAGACAGAACGCAGAAAGTATTCTTAAATGGTAAATACTCAGCGGAAGGACTGGTGACCCATGGTGTTCCTCAGGGATCCACCCTAGGACCGTTATTATTCAACATCTTTATAAATGACCTTCCACTGGCAATATCACACCCCGACACAAACTGTTAACTATTTGCTGATGATACATCATTACATGTATCTGATAAAAAATGTTTCAACTGTGAGCGCTGTCCTCCAACATAGTTTAGATGAAGTGTCAACTTGGTGTGAAGAAAATCATATGATTATTAGTATTCCTAAAACGAAAAGTATGTTGGTGACGACACGCCAAAAGCATCAACGTGGTTTGCAACCCCTTGAGCTGTCCCTTCACTCTCAGCCCATAGAGCAAGTATCAAAACATCGTTTGTTAGGAGTGACAGTCGACGAACAGCTCAGTTGGGTGCCTCACATAGAAACTCCCTGTAAAACTATTTCGAAGAATCTCTTTTTATTATCCAAATTAAGTCGTATAGTTGACATTGATGCTCGAAAGCTATTCTTTAACGCACACATCAAGACACATTGCAATTATGCTTCCAATATCTGGGACGGCTGTGGAGACATTCATTTGAAAAAAATTAATTCCCTTTACCGGCGAGGTATTAAGCTTATTCTTCCTGGTTCGTCCCCTACTGATGAAAGACTGAAGGCCCTTAATATCCTACCACTCAGTAAACAATTGGAACTTAATAGATGCTTACTTGTGCAAAAAAATCTAAACGATGCCGCCCCTCCCTATCTCCGTGAGCTGTTTTCCCACACGAATAGAGAGAACACGAGGAACAGCTTACTCCATCTCCCAAAACCCAGAATCGACATCTTCAAATCTAGCATATCATTTTCCGGTGCTAAGTCATGGAATAACTTGCCCTCTCATTTAAAGTCTATTTCAAAGTTATTTATCTTCAGAGCTCGCGTCCATAAACATCTGCTGTCGATGTGAATGTTCTACCTTTCTGCTTAGTATGTTGCTCCAGCACAGCAGATTGCTGCAGATTATGTAATAGTTTGACTGTCTGCATTAACATGTCAGGTTCATACAAGTATATATATTGTTTTAATTCCTTTTGTATTTTACTTTTTATTATTTTTTTTTCTCTGATGGTGGGGGGTGGTGGGGGGATGGGTCTTTTTACTTATATATGTTTTATCTTTTGCTGTATTGTCTGATGTATTTTTATATGTGTAGAGTAGCATGACAGGTTGGAAGATAGGCATTGCTATACCTAAAACTTTTTATCCTGAATAAAAACGTTTCATCATCATCATCATCATCATCTCTCTCTCTCTCTCTCTCTCTCTCTCTCTCTCTCTCTCTCTCTCTCTCTCTCTCTCTCTCTCTCTCTCTCTCTCTCTCTCTCTCTCTCTCTCTCTCTCTCTCTCTCTCTCTCTCTCTCTCTCTCTCTCTCTCTCTCTCTCACACACACACACACACTCACGTTAAATATAAAATTACGTAAAAACAAAAAAATACGTCATGACAAATGACGTTTGACAAACCAATGACACATATGCGCGCATCTCCAAGAGGCATAGATCCGCAAGTGCCCGGAGGGCGCATGAACATCTATACCTCTTGATGATGCTTGCAGCGCGCGCATGCACGCACGCACACGCATAAATACACATCGACACGCTTTCAGAAGAGCATGCAAGTGTACTTAGTATAGCATGTAGCTAGGTAAAGTCAACCTGATTTCCCTCAAATTATAGGAAGACTGAAATTGTACAGTGAAATTCTAGTTTTGTCACCATTTTCCCAAGTCTTGAAGCGAAAGCGAATCTCATATCACGTTAATTATAAAATTACGTTAAAAAAAAAAAACGTCATGACAAATGACGTTTGACAAACCATAGACGCGTATGCACTGCGCGCGCCCCTTCTAGAGTTCACTATGACGCATTGGCACATCTGCGATGCTTTTTCAGGAGATATTTCAACATCAGATTCAAGTCAAAGACAAAAGGTAGAGACCCTTGACAGCGAAGACAGCTCTCATATAGAAGAGATTTTGTGAGTTATGGTTCATCCCATCTCGTTTCATTTTCTTCGCGGGCACTGAACGGTACCAGAATGAAAATAGACGGTCCTGACGGGCGGCTCAGATGGGGAGGGGGTGGGGGGGACGTCGATTGCCTATAAAGTACGACCTGAACTCTGATAAATTCAGGCGCACTGCAACTGTGACACATATCCTGATTTACCAGGATTTTCAACGGACACGCTATGGCACAAGCTCGTCTTTGTCTACCGCATTGAAATACGGTAGACTTTAGGATGGGGCTGGTCGGAGCACGTTTCAATGTCGTGGCATACAGATGACGAACATAGGCGGGCACACATCAGACTCTGACAGTGAAGTAACACGATAAAAATTACGTCATGCCTAGCTACGCTAACCGCGCTGTTGAACGTACATATGAACGGGAAGCGCCGTGCATGTGTGTGTGTGTGTGTGTGTGTGTGTGTGTGTGCGTGGTGTGTACTTGTGTGTGTGTCGGTGTGTGTGTGTCGGTGTGTGTGTGTGTGTGTGTGTGTGTGTGTGTGTGTGTGTGTGTGTGTGTGTGTGTGTGTGTGTGTGTGTGTGTGTGTGTGTGTGTGTGTGTGTGTGTGTGTGTGTGTGGACACGAGTATCTCCTGTGTTTGTGTACGTAGAGGCCCGGCCTGTCACTTTAGGTAATGCTTTGATCGAGATGTATTTCGGAGAGCCTCCGAGCATATTTGAAATGGTACACTCGTTAAACAGAAAAATTGCCATTTTTATTAAGTCGGTTGCGGACCCCAATCTGACTATCCGAAAGTTTCGTTCTATTCACTTAGAATTTTGATATAGCTAGCTTGGATATAGACATTGGATGAGTTCGTTAGCCAGCACTGTACCTTTTCAACTTTTTCGTAAAAAGTAATTCATTGCACACAAAAAATTAAAAAATAAGAATTCTCGGCTCAGTTTTAGAGAAGGATTAGACAAGTGGCGGTGACGTAAAGGCGCCAAACACGTCAGTGTTACACAATGTTCCTAAATTGTCGCAAACACCACATGTTAGTGTTATACAATGTTTCTGAATTGATAGCAAACTCGTCACTGTGTACACGGCGTTGTGGGACTAGCGGTGCCATGACGTAAAGCTTATAGTGAGGTCATTTTGCTGCTCGTGCCGCTATTCAGTCTTCCTCTTCAGAATTCCTGTCGCTACTCCAACCCACCAAAGACAATACATTATAAGACAGATCACTCCTTCATAAGGCTTACTGAAAAAAGCGAGGTCAGTGTCAGGGTTCAGTCCCTTCGCTTACTCGTGTTGTGTCGCTGAGCTTTCTGAAGGGGAACTCAGCATATGCATGTGCTATGTCCGTGCATTGCAGAGGACTGATTGTTTTCATTTTTTTTAAATATTATTACTTTTCTTAAAAGAGCTATGATTCTAAGATATTTTTCTCTGAATTTTGCTACCTTTAATTTAAAGATTTTCTTGTGAAAACCCCCACCCGGGTCTGCCCTGGGGGACTTGGGTGGGGTTAGGTATTTTTTAGTTCCCAGGGTCACCCTGGTCAGCCCCACAGGGTGGGTTTTTCTCTCTATTCTGGGGCATGTGTTTCTGTCTACCCTTTGTCCATTCACCTGTATTTGCCTTTTTAAAACTCTCCCTACTGTCTGCACTGCCTGTAGCTCTTGATATTGGATGTGTGTTGCTAAATGGTCTTAGCTTTATTTAGGCCCCATGTGTTAGGTTTATTTAACGTATTTGACCGGCTGGCGACATACATTCAATGTTCTGTTTATTTTTTATTTTTTTCGGAAGCAGTGCAGGCACGTCCTGAGAAAGCCTTGTTGCTGTCGGGACGTTAAGCAATGTACAATCAATCAATGTACAATCTTGTGAAAAGTAGTAAATTAACATGTGCAAGAGAAAAACAAGATATATCAAATAAATCAGGCACTTCCTTGTTGCTGTAAGAATAGGTTGATGTATAGCATGCACGCACATACACAACACACACACACACACACACACGCGCGCGCGCGCACACACACAAACCACCAACTTTGGATTTTAAAAAGTTACTGTTTGTTTGTTTGTTTGTTTGTTTGTTTGTTTGTTTGTTTGTTTGTTTGTTTGTTTACAATATCACATGATTAGTTATTCTGGTCAGTATTCATATATTTTCAACTTGCAATAGGTATTACCACCAATCTGTCAACAAAGCCAAACACATATCATCACAAGCGTCCCAGTAGCCCTCTTGTTGACAGAAATTTCTTAAGTAAATGATTATACGCACAGGCCGTATTAACCCCCTTGTGCATACCACCCCAGGAACTGTAAACAGTACTTAGCGGTGCATGCACAAGAAGATTCATGAGAAATTATCACCAATGACTTGTTCTTTCTCCTCCTCCTCCTCCTCATTCCTCCCTCCACTCAACGTTTATAAACGCATGCAAATTTAAGTCAAAATTATGCATCATCCATTAAATAGTAGGTCAACTTGATTATTGATAATGACTTACAGCAGACGATACCATCAGTTTCAAATGAACGTTATTACCAGTAAACTGATAAACCAGACATCACCAATATGTTCTCCAACCCCCACTTAGTCCTTACCACTCTCCATCTCCAAATCCCCCTCCCTCCTTCCCCAAAACACACACACACACACACACACACACACACACACACACACACACACACAGAGGAACCGTATGTTTGATGAGTAATTTACTTCTCAATAATACGACTAGGAACTGATTTGGGCTTTTTAAATAAAACAAATTCTTTACTGTTCATCTTTCTTTCAGTGTTAATGACTTCTTTTCTTTCTTTTTTTTTTTTTTTTGTTTTTTTTTTGTTTGTTTGTTTGTTGTTGTTGTTGTTTTTTGTTGTTGTTTTTTGGGTTTTTTTGTTTTTTTGTAATCGTCTTTCTCCTGCAGCTTATATTCCTTCTGGTGGTACAGTCTGTTGCGCCCAGTTTTCAGATTCCTCTTGAAAGCCTGCTTTCTTGTAAATTGTTGGCTTGACCACCTCTTGTGAGGGGCGGTGGATCAGTTACCTGGAGGGGTGAGGGGGATGTTGCAACTTTTTGTTTGGGTCATTCGACCTGATGCAAAAAGACCTCCCGACTAAACCTTACTGCCAGTGGCCGAAAAATCAGACAACAGAGAGAGGAGTACGACTCTCACCTCTCGCCGACATAGCAAACAACAGGGATCAGGGTGACCCTGGGAAACAAAAAGTAATCCTCGCCCACACACCCCACACCCCAACTCCCGCCCCTGTTTGCTGCTGTTCAGTCCCCTCACGTCAGTGTTGGTTTCTCCACTGGCCTTCTCTGCACACATAAAAGCGACCACCCATTAAATCATTTTATGACATACTGAAAAACCACCACACCTTTACTCAAATCAACAATTCAAAACAATCAGTTCCTGTTATTTTTTTATGTAACTGACTTACACACGCGCGCGCGCACGTACACACACACGCACACATCAAGACAAAACAAACATTTGTCATCGAAAAATCATAAGAATGTCAATTCTGCATGTCCGACTGAATTTAATGATAAAAAGTTTTAACCCTTTGCGTGTCGGTAGGGGTTTTTGTCGCGATGATTCCTACAGGAATCATCATTCGCAGCTAAGACCGCTACCGACACGCAAAGGGTTAAGATTACAGTTCTAAAAAAAAAATCTCTCATCTCTTGTGCTGTTGTTCTTTGTTTGTTTTTGTTTTCTTTTGTAGGGAGGTAAACTTACCTATTTGAGAGTTTTACGTTTACGTATTATATTAACAATTTATTTATTTATGTAAATTACCTGGCTGAAGTGACACGTGTAGCAGGATCCCTCTTCCTGGGTGGCTGTCTCTTTGCCGTCACTTTTGGGGGTGGGTTGGGCATAGAAAACGAAGTTGGCACAGCATCCCTCAACAGACTGTGCCTAGTGACACACGTAAACTGACTGTCTTCAAAATGGACACTACTTAACCTGTAGGCCCGTGAATGCAGCTCTGCATGTGGCAGTCTCAACAAATCTTCCCTTGAAGTGTTCTGCACTTATTTCTTACATCTGTTGAGAAAATAACAAACACATAATAAAACTGAAGTATTAAAACATCATCTAAACGCTTTAATCTGTAGTCCTAGTTCATGAGAATAGTTTAGGTTGCAAAGTTCCCCCCCCCCCCCCACAACCCCACACCCCCACCCCCACATAATATTAGCTGTGCACAAGCGGCACAAATGATCAGATCTATCTCTTGCGTTAATCCAACATTAGTGGAGAGGAGAACTATTCTATGTACAGATGGATCACTTCTACATTTGAAAGAAAATACTAAGAAAGTATAATTTCTTTGGATCTAAATGTTTGTTAGATCACTTTCCAACTGATAACATTTTTTGGAGTTCGTGGAGAGCTAGGGTCTAACTGCATTCAGACCTGTTTTCCACTTCAGACCAAAAAGGTGCCAAGCGTGTCAGAGAAGAAACGAACGGAGAAATTCCCAGGTTCAAACCCAAAGATAATCAAAAGATATTTTTAACGGCTATCCGTTCACATATCACTCATGTACCTTCGTCACATGCGAGACCTATGCTTGCGTATCGCCCGTCACCCGACCTATCTCAAAATCGATTTTTTTTTTCTCTCTCTGTCTGAAATAGACCACTGATCCTGTACGCCATTTAATTATTCTCTAGTCGTAAGTGTATGCAAAAACTATAAGAGCTAAAAGTGATTAGCTTACCTTTTTTCTTCCTTGCAAAAGCGGAAGTTTGATATGCCAATACAATCAGTCGCTTGTTGCGTTTGAGAAAGAAATTGCTTTGCGAGTCTCCCCCATGCTTCGCTTTGCTCGGTCAGCCGTCGCAACAGGTTTATAAGGGAAATAACTCTTAAAACGCGTCCTCGTACTCTCGGGCCGAGTGCTTTGTCTTATAATGTACCGTCTTTGAGCCCACTGAGTGTACTAATAGTTTTACGTAAGAAGGGACTGATTTGGTTCGAGATCAAAAGGGACTCTGGGGCACCCGAGGGATGGTGTTGAGTGTGTATGGGCTTTTCCGCGCGCGCAGCCAATTAACTTTAAATTATTTAAGAGTTTGAACATACTGAACGGAGCCAGACTAAACCTGAAGTTTTTCTGTTGTTGCTGTTATGAATTTTAATAAAAGCATTTTCTTCCTAAACATGAACATTGTGTGCTGGTCTGCGATTTTTTTCTTCTTACGGCTTTAGACTATAAACATGAATCTAAAATAGCAGATCATCACACGTATAGGCACGGCACTCCTAACTGAATCTGTAATATTAAGTAGTGTTTAACCCTTATCATTCGGAATACACCAGCGTGTGAAATAAGTTTGACTAAAATATTTTAAGGGTAGTGCCAGAATAGCTTGGCGCCTCTAGGCCAAGCGGCTATTCTGGCACCACCCTTGAACTAAAGCCATTGGTCTATATCCTTATCTGTAAGTTGGGGCGGTCCGTGGCGCAGTGGTTAAGGCGCCTGCCACCAATGCCAAAGGTGCGAGGTTCGATACCGGGTTCCGGCGTCGGACTTTTCTCCTCTGGTAAGTGTCACCGTTAATTCGGGCGGACCGTCGGGGGTTCTTTCTCCGGGTACTCCGGTTCTTCCACCCCCCCCCCCCACCCACCCACCCACCCTCTCACCCCCCCCCCCCCACCCACCCCCCAACACTTTGGTACTGAGGCCACTTTTACAAATTTCAAATACAAGCGATCAAAAATGTCTGTAACTTCAGTAGCTGAACTGGCCTTTCGTACTGTGTTTGTCTTAAATGGCGTAAATCCGTGTCTGTTACGTGAGTGTGCGTGTTGGGTTTCAGTTCGCGGCGCTTTGAGTTGATTCGTCCAAAATTGAGAAAAAGCGCCTATGTAATAACGGTATTATTATTATTTATTAAGTACCATAATGTAGCTTGCATATGGCAGTGTACACCGGCATTTGAAGCTTTTAGCCTCAGTATGATATAGGTTAAAGTCCGAAACGGACATAAGTGCCGCGGATAGCTCTTACTTACTTACGCCTGTCACCCCTCCCAGAGTCCCTTTTGATCCCGTCGACGAGAGACCTCCAGTGACTCCTGTCCTGTGCTTCTCCTTCGATTTTACTCCAGGTGGTTCCCAGTCTCTTGATGTCTGCTTGGAGGTCTCGACGCCAGGTGTTTCTCGGCCTGCCTCTTTTCCTCTTTCCCTGGGGGTTCCATGACAATGCCTGCCTAGTGATACTGGAAGCTGGCTTTCTCAGACTGTGACCAATCCATCCCCATCTTCTTCGCCCAATTTCATTCTCTGCTGTTATCTGCTCTGTTCTCTCCCAGAGTTGCTGATCTTCTCTGGCCAGTGGATTTTCAAGATTCTTCTAAGGCAACTGTTTATGAAGATCTGTACTCTGTTGATTGTGGTTTTGTCAACCTCTAAGTCTCTGCTCCATATAGGATAACTGCTTTTGCTTTTGAGTTGAAAATCCGGACTTTGGTGTGTTGTGACAGCTCTCTGGAACTTCACACTTTTTTTCAGCTGGAGAAAGGCTGCTCTGGCTTTACCGATTCGTGCTCTGACATCTGCATCAGTGCCACCATTTTTGTCGATGATGCTCCCGAGATAGGTGAAGGACTCCACCTCCTCCAACGGGGTGCCAGCAAGCAAGACTGGTTCTTCCCTGGTTGCGTTCAGCCTCATTGTCTTTGTTTTCTGTTTGTGGATGGTGAGGCCCACTTGGGACGAGATGTCAGCAAGCCTCGTGGTCTTGTCCTGCATTTGTTGATGAGTGTGGGACAGTAATGCCAAGTCGTCTGCAAAATCGAGGTCGTCAAGCTGTGTCCACAGTGTCCACTGTATTCCGCTTCTTCTCTGCTCTGTGGTCCTCTTCATGACCCAGTCTATGGCCAGTAGGAAGAGGAACGGAGACAGCAAACACCCCTGCCTGAGGCCGGTTCTGACCTGGAGCTCCCTGGTGAACTGCCCTTCATGGATCACGCGACATGTCATGCCATCGTAGCTGCTCTTGATCAGGCAGACGAGTTTTGTGAGTACACCGTAGTGTCGTAGGAGTTTCCACAAAGTCTCTCGGTCCACGCTGTCAAATGCTTTCTCGTAATCCACAAAGTTGACGTACAGCGGGAAGCTCCACTCAAGAGACCACGATGATGCGGAGAGTGGCAATCTAGTCTGTACATGATCGGTTTTTCCTGAATCCTGCTTGCTGGTCTCTCAGCTGGGGGGTCGACGGAGCTCTTCATTCTCTCCAGGATGATCCTGTTGAAGACCTTTCCTGGTACTGACAGCAAGGTGATTCCTCTGTAGTTGGAACACTTGCTGAGGTCGCCTTTCTTGGGAAGCTTGATTAGGTACCCCTCCTTCCAGTCAGCCGGCATTACCTCCTCTTCCCAGATCTTTCCAAACAGTGGGTACAGCATCTCTACTGTTGTTTCTAGGTCTGCTTTCAGAGCCTCCGCTGGGATGTCATCTGGCCCTGCTGCTTTGCCATTCTTCAAAAATGCCACTGCTCTTCTGATCTCTTCCCGGCTGGGTCTGTCACAGCTGATGGGTAGGTCAGTCTCTGCTGGCTGGATGTCTGTGGGGACGGGTGGGGTGGGTCTGTTCAGTAACTCTTCAAAATACTCGGCCCATCTGTCGAGTTGGTCTGCTCTGTCTGCAATAGGCTTGCCTTCTTTGTCTTTGACTGGTCTTTCTGTAAGGCCATACTTGCCAGACAATCTTCTGGTAATGTCGTAGAGCTGTTTCATGTTGCCGCTGTCTGCTGCCTTTTCTGCCTCTGCTGCTAGACCGTCTGTGTAGGCTCTCTTGTCTGCCCTGATACTCCTCTTCACCTCGCGGTTGGCTTCCGAGTATTCCTCATGTGCCCTTGCTTTGGCTGCTCTCGTGCGACTGTTGTTGACAACTGCTTTTTTCTGCTTCCTCACTTCTATCTTCTTCAAGACAGCCAGTCCTTGTGATGGTGTTTCTTGAACCCCACAGTGTCATTGCAGGTTGAGTTCAGTGCCCCTCTAACTGCCTTCCACTGCTGCTCTGTGGTGACCGCCTCCTCTTCATTTACTAGCTCCTGTAGCGCTTGAAACCGGTTGAGCAGCACCAATTTGAACTCTTCTCTCCCTCCAGTCTCTCTCAGGAGGCCTACATTATAGCAATGTCTTCTTGTTGTCTCTGTGCGGCTTTTCTTTAACTTGAGCTTTATTCTTAAGATAAGCAGATGATGGTCTGAGGCGACATCAGCTGCCCTCCTCACTCGAACATCTTGAAGGGATCTTCTAAATTTCTTGCTAATGCAGATATGGTCTATTTGGTTCTCTGTAGTATGGTCAGGTGAGACCCACGTTGCTTTGTGTATTCTTCTGTGTGGAAAGATGCTGCCTCCAATGACAAGTCTGTTTAGAGCACAAAAGTCTACGAACCTCTCCCCGTTCTCACTCATCTTCCCTAGTCCCTGTCTCCTGATCACCTCTTCGTATCCGGTGTTGTCCTCCCCTATTTTGGCATTTAAATCGCCCATGATGATGGTGATGTCTCGCTCCGCACATTTGTCCACAGCACTCTGGAGTCGGTCGTAGAACTCTTGTTTCTCTTCCTCGTCACTGTCATTAGTGGGCGCATAACACTGGATGACGTTCAGCTTGATCTTTTTCCTGGTTCTAAAGCCTGCTGTGATAATTCTTGGCCCAAGAGGTTCCCAGCCCATCAGCGCTCTCTGTGCCACTGGTGACAGCATGAATGCTACACCTTCTGTATGGGGGGCATTAGTTAGTTAGTTAGTTCGGGTTTTAACGTCCACAGCACCGAGGTGATCATGGACGGCCCTGACGGGCGGGTGATGGGGGACAGGGAAATCTATTGCCTATGGAGTACGACCTGAACACTGATCAACTCAGGCGCACTCCAACTGTGCCACTTTGATTTACCAGGACCTTTCAACGGAAATGCTATTGAATGGGGGGCATTCTCCTCTTCATGACCTAAATACAGAATCATCTCCCCACTTAACAGCCTTTCAGTAGTGCCGCGGATAGCTCACTGCATGCTATTTTGCGTTTGCCGGAGTACAGCCCAGATTGACTGATTAGACTCACTCGAGAAGTATTCCAAAAGTACGCTTCTATTCACATGAGATGCAAAACATCTCATTTAAATGGAAGTGTACTTGTGGCGTGCTCCGGAGTGGGTCTATCTGAGGAATACTTCCACTAAACCGGCGGTCATCAGTCATCGGCGATCCATCGCCGCAGCAGCTGGGCTCAGTTGCACGATTGAGCTTAGCCCTGCGTCAGCCACTAATCAGGGCTAAGCTCACTCATGCAACTTTTCCCTGGTGTGAAGAGAGAATAATCTTTCTGTCCATTTCATCTGCAGGCTGGAACGATGTGAGTTTTCGGTCACCTGACAATGGCATGCACACCCCCAACATCGACAAATGGGCAAAGGAGGGAGTCATCCTCAACGCTTCCTACGTTCAACCTCTCTGCTCACCGTAAGATGACGATCGCTTTTTATTTATTGGCTTGGTATCGAAACTGAGGCCGAACTCGGCTGAGAGTATAGGCTACGTAGGAGGCGGGTTGGAGCGCGGACGGCCCGCTTTCCGAACGAGCTGAACTAAGAAAAAAAAAAAAAAAAAACAGAAGATAGTGGTAGAAAACCCTTTAAAATAGAAACAAATAACAACGTTTCGGATCAAAGATCCTTCCTCAGGTGACATGGAAACAAACGTAGAACAGAAAAGAACACCAGAAAGAAAAGACGTCATCCTGTATAGAGAGAATTTAGAATGACGTAAAAAAAAAAAAAAAAAAAAAAAAACCCACACACACACACACACACATAATGACGCAAATACACATGCACAAAACACGTAGCACAAAACTTACGTCTATATACATACACGTCACTGCATACATTCGCATGCACTCGTGCCTACTGCAGCTCACGCACATGCACACACACACACACACACACACACACACACACACACACACACACACACACACACACACACACACACACACACACACACATACACACACACTCAAAGGTAGCATCCAGTATCAACAGTGAGGTCAAGCCTGGCACCAACTACCCATCAGGCCGAGCATACATCCCTAGGGGCGAATGTTCAAGCCGCGCGGATGGTAAGTGCCAAGCCTGTCCGCGAAAAAGGATTCTGTCATTTTGCGGCGGATGAAGTGGGATGTATTTTGCCAAAGGATGCGTATGCTGAAATGTGTGAGGCTATGAGGCGGTTCGTTGAAATGACGTCCAACCTGGTTGTTGTATCCGAGGCGGATCGAACGAACATGCTCCTCGCAGCGTTCAGGGAGTGTACAGTTTTACTACAGAGCTGAACTAAGACTAAGTGAATGAATGTTCATGAAACTTTCTAAAGTTAACAAAATGAAAGAAACAAAGAAATAAAGGACCGACACCAAAAAAAAAAACAACAACAACAACCACCACCAAATACAAACAAACAAACAAAAACACCACAACCCACTAAAATTGAGTGGGGTGGGTGGAGGAATGATGTTAACTGTAACCAGCCATTTTGTTCATAAACAAAAGTCTTTGAAATGTTCACCCCATTGCCGGGGCATTAAATGTGAGCTGCTCAGTGATTTTGGATCCTGTGGCTCCGAGAGACAGACGGTCTATAATGACAGACCAGCACACCTGCGTGAACTGAATAGAAAACAAATTCACGGGGTGGGGGCGGGGGGGGTGTTTAACCCGTTCAGTGTCAGCTGACGCTGACTGTATTTCTGCAATCTTCGTTAATTCAATCGAAAACATCCTAGACGTGCAGGAACATGGATTCAAAGTGGTGTCAGCAAGAGGTATAGATCCTCATGAGCCCCCGCAACTGCGGGGGCTCATGAGGATTTATCAGTACCTCTTGCAGTTGGGTAGTGTTCTAATTTTTTCCGCAGTGAGCGGGTTAAAGATGATGATACAATTGCAACAGAAAGGCAATGTCAGCGTTGACCGAATGGAGACCGAGGGTCACGTGTTGCCGTATCAAGGCCGGTGAATTATTGTGAAAACGTGTTAGCGCCCCTTCCATCCTGAAACACCTTAGCATGAAATAAATTTAACTATGAGAGTTCAAGGGTAGTGCCAGAATCGGCTTGGCGCCTAGAGGCGTCAGTCAAGCTAAATCAGCAACCCAGTGATCTTCTCCTGTAATCTGTAATGTAGCCTTCATAGGACAATAGCGGCGCTCGGGAAGCTGACGTCATCACGCTAGTCGTGGCGGCCATCTTGACTGAGAGCGGGATACGCGGCCGACTCATACCGTTTTTTTTTGCTCATCGGGAAATCAGTCGCTGTCAGGACAATGTCATTAAAGTCCTGACGTGCTATAGGCAATATCAGCAAGTCTTGCCATCACCGTAGGAAACCGCTAACAGGAATCTGTTTTTGTTTGTTTACAAGAGGAAGAAACATAAAGAAAAACGTGTTGAAACACTACTTCGCTACTATCATTAAGTCTATCGCCAGGCGAGCGTGTCTTCTCAACTGAGATGGCGGCGCGGCAGCCGACGCTCCCTAGCAACGCGGGGAACTTCCCGAGCCCTATTGACACACATATGAAAAAGTTCAGCCTCAGTCGGGATGTCAGGCTAGAATAACGCCCTCTTTCTCTTTTTTTCCCTCAGATCCCGAAGTGCTTGGATGTCGGGATTCTTTCCCTTTCACACAGGTTTACAGGTGAGTGTCTTTTCCGGCCTCACCCCTCTTCACCCGGCACTAGGGCCCGCAAAAGTGGGGAGGGGGGAAGAGGGGCGAGGGATTTTCTGCATGTTTGTTTGCTTATTTGTGTGTTTTATAATGTCACAGTAGCTATTTTCATGAGGAGGTCAGTACAAGCTGCAAAAATCGGACAGGCCAGCTAGGCCTTTTCAGTGTTGACAAAATACTTGTAGGTTAAGTAGGTGATCCTCGTCTTCACGTAAATGATACTCCTTTAATCTGTCCGTCAGCATGACGTGATCAACGATGCTCAGAAAGCCTACCTACCCGGCAACTTAACCACACTACCCCAGGTGCTGAAGACGCAGGGTTACGCAACCCACGCCATTGGGAAGTAAGTTCATTAATTTGTGGTGTTTTTCAACTCATCCGACACTAGTATGCCGCGGCAAGAGGCATAGAATCTCATGAGCCCCTGCGGCTGCATGGGCTCGAGATTCTATGCCTCGTGCTGGAAGAGAGTGACAGAATTTACATCCTGAGATGTTAACAGTAACTGGGGGGGTCAGTTCAATTTTCACAGTGCCAGTGTCCAGGGGAAAAAAATGTCTCAGTGATGTGTGAAACTTAAAACTATCGCTGACTGAAAGCCTGATAGCTGTCCACGTGAAGAATGCCGTAGACAAAGGATATCCAGCTCTCACCACTGGTTGTCTCACGCGATTCGCTGCGCTGACCATCAGCTTAGCAATCGATGGAGACAACCAGTGTGTAGGGCTCTATTATTCAAGTAAATCATTGTCTTTGGTCCCGCAAGAGGTATAGTAGATCCTTGCTCCTCACCGCTGCTGGAATTCATGTACGACTGAGCATCTGTGCACCTCGCAGCTGGGCGGTGTTCGCTATGTCAGTCTTGGCAGAGTGGGAGTTAACCCATATCATAACGCTGAGGTCAGTTAAAAGCTTCAAATGTGTACACTGCCATGCAAGCTACATTATAGTAGGGCTTACAGATAAGGATATAGACCAATGGCTTTAGTTCAAGGGTGGTGCCAAAATAGCTTGGCGCCTAGAGGCGGCCAAGCTATTCTGGCACTACCCTTGAACTATTTTAGTCAAACATATTTCACACACTGGTGTATTCCGAATGATAAGGGTTAAGCTACGGATGAATGACTCAATTTATGGTCAGAAGTCGTCAGAAAAGTGTACAAGTCCATCAGTCACTGACAGGCATAGAATATTCGTTGCGAAAAGCGACCGACCACCTTTAACCCCTTCACTATCGAGAAGAAATGAACACCACACTACTGCAAGAGGTATAGATCTTCATGCGCCCCCGCAATTGCATGAAGATCTATGCCTCTTGCTGAAGCCACTTTGCGTTCACACGAGACGGCTGAAGCTCGCTCTTTCGCGGCGTTGCATTGTCACAGATTTCAGACGTAGGCCTATAATGTACGTTTAGTGACAGTGAATGGGTTCAAGTTAACATGGCCCGAGTAGTAGGAAATTTAACACAAATGTGATACAGCACAGGTGTGCTATTTCCTACTACCCATGTTCATGTGTTATAGAGGTAGTCGATTTTGCAACTTGACTGACGTTCCCATTCCAGGCCTGTGAAATCCCGGCATCAACCACTCTCATCTTACAGGATGGCATGAGAATCTCAGTATGCCTCATACTGAGGCATAGATTCTCATGACATCCTGTAAGCCGCCGCAATGGCTCGTGAGCATAGACGTATGCTGCCCCTCTGAGGTTTACTTCCCTTTTCAGTCAGATGGACGCGGCTGGAGGGTGTTAGCTGCGACTCAATACCCGATGCTCGCGGCCAGCATCACCACCGACTTCCCAATACACAACTTTTCAGCAAAGTCCGTCCGTATACAAGAGCCACTAATTCTCATGCTACCCTGCGGCAGCACGAGGCATAGATTTGTATGAGCCCCAGCGGCTGCAAAGGCACTTTAAAATCTATGCTTTTTACTTGCTTGTGGATATCGCTTCTATATATGCTCAAGACAATTGCCGCGTGTATTGGAATTGAATCACCCAGCAGTATTAGGAACAACCCCAGTAGCAAAACGTCTTCGGGCCCAAGTTGGTCGCAGTGGGCCACTTATGCTTATCTACGTCTGTGTTCCACGGGCCGCATTCAGATGGGTGCCTTTTGGAGTTGTGATATGGCCCGGGTGCTGGGGAAACTGAGAGGACTTAAACCCCTTCGCCGCCGAGACAAAGTTAATACGATCCAAATACAAGAGGCATAGATCCGCATGAGCCCCCCAATTGCGGGGGCTCATGAGGATCTATGCCTCTTGGCGATATCGTTGTGTATCCATGTTCCTTAATTTGACGGCTGAGAATTCACTTACACATGTTGCAAACACAATTTATGTCCCCTGGCTGTGCGGAAAAGTTAAAAAGTTCCTTTTAGTCCCCCTACCGATGTAAAGTAGTTTACGAACAAGCCAATTTGTCATAATTATTTGTTTTAATGGTTGTTAGCCAAAACTTTACTCTTGAAAAAAAGTAACATTATGTCTTGTCAGATGGCACCTTGGCTTCTGCAACTGGAAGTACACGCCGACATACCGCGGATTTGACAGTTTCCTGGGTTACTACAGTGCTGCTGAGGATTACTACAGACACAACCAAAGTGAGACGCAAATTACAACTTGATACTACGCATGGTAGCAAAATAGCCGGTAGCGAGCCGGGTTTCATTGACAACAAACGATTCCCAAAAATTAACGAGAACGAAATTACGTCGGATACCCAGCTTCTGCCATCAATATAGTAACGTTCCAAACATCTCCAACAGATCCTCATGAGGCCGGATCTATGGCTCGTGGGAGTGTTGTCTATGCTTAGGTTAGATGCTGAGTATCCGGCGTCACTAAGCTGGTTCGTTGTTGGGAGTCACTGATCCTGCGTCATATAAACGTAACCCCTCTGGTATGAGATCACAGCGGACGACACAGAGGCGAATCAATGAACTAGGGGGGAGGAGGTTCCAATTTTTTGTTTGGGACCTTCAAAGTGATAGTCCGGGCGTAGGTAGGGCCTACCTTGCATTGTCAGAAGTAAAAAATATTTTGATGGATCCTGAATGATGTGGGGTGCTGGATTGGAATCCGTTGTATGCCACGCTGTAAATATTCAGCGTTTTTCTGCATAAAGCAAAATCCACGATGACCACAAGGAAAAATACTAATTTTCATTCCGGCACATGTAATTACACTCATTCAGACATCAAAACTGTTTTGAAATGGCTCATTTTGTTAGATTATGTCCAAAACAATTTAGTAAATATATAATTTTCTACATCGAATCAAGGGCGGATTGCGGGGAGGGTGGGGGAGGAGGGGGGTGGAGAGGTCCCGACCTCCGGACCTTCCACCCGTTCGGCTTAGAAAAAAACAAACTCTGAGGTAAGAGAAAAACAGAAAATTAGAGGTTGTAAACCCTTTAAGTTAGAAACATGAAACAGGACGTTTTGGATCAAAGATCCTTCTTCACAGTGATATGGAAACAACGTAGAACAGAAAAGAACACATGATAGAGAAAATTTAGAATGATGTTAAAAAAAAAATTGAAAAAAAAAGAGAGAACAGAAGATACATAATGACGCAAATACACGCGCACAAAACACATAGCACAAAACTTACATCTACATACATTCACGTCACTGCACGCATTCGCATTTACTCGTGCCTGCTGCCACTCACGTACATGCATACACATAGACACACACACACACACACACACACACACACACACACACACACACACACACACACACACACACACACACTAATCAGTGCAACGGTAGCATCAAGTACCAACGGTAGCATCAAGTATAAGTATAAAAGGCTTTAACATTCACCTCTAGACAAACCAATGTTTAGGGACGTATGCTCGGGCTGATGGGTGGTTGGTGCCAGACTTGACCTCACTGCTGATACTTGATGCTACCGTTGATACTTGATGCTACCGTTGATACTTGATGCTACCGTTGCACTGATTAGTGTGTGTGTGTGTGTACGTGAGCAGCAGCAGGTACGAGTAAATGCGAATGCATGTTGTGAATGCGTGCAGTGACGTGAATGTATGTAGACGTAAGTTTTGTGCTACGTGTATTGTGCATGTGTATTATGCGTCATTATGTATCTTCTGTTCTCTCTTTTTTTTTTTTTTTTTTTTTTTTACGTCATTCTAAATTTTCTCTAAATAGGATGGCATCTTTTCTTTCTATCGTGTGTTCTTTTCTGTTCTTGTTTCTATATCACCATGAAGAAGGATCTTTGATTGGAAAGTCCTGTTTCATGTTTCTAATTTTAAAAGTTTTCAACCTCTATTTTCTGTTTTCCTTTCACATGCGGCAACAGTTTTACTACATTCTGAGGTAAGAGAGTTTGCCTCTTGTCTTTCTAGTGTGGACATCCCCCCTTTGAGATACTGCTCACGCCCCCCCCCCCAACCCCCCACCCACCCCCCTCTGCCCCCCCCCCCCCCTTCCCACCAGTACATTTTTTTATTTTTCGGTCCGTGTTTTTTGTTTGAAATTCTGTGTGCTCGGAAAATCTTATTTTTCCTCCAGCGCTTTCTGTATAAAGTCCTAAACAAAAACATTACCCCCCCCCCCCAATTTCCCCCATATGAGGAAACATATCCGCCTCTGCAAGTGTAAAATTGGCTTTATTTGTATGTTTGGCTTTATTTGTATGTTTTTATCGTGAACGCTTACAGTCTTTTGTTGTAATGATTAGTGACTTTTGCTGTGTATTAATTCACATTTACTTCACTCTGATTCTTTCACACATAGTCAGGGATTATGACTGTGAAAGGGTTATTACATGCTTCACACCCGCATTTGCACGTGCAGAACTTGTTGCAGGTCAGGTTGAGCCCGCCGTATAGACTTGCATACCCCATAATCCTTGTACACCTTGTATAAGCAGAGCTGAAACATGGTCTTGCAGCTGCAGTCCATGACGTTCAATACTGAATCGTCTGCAACCTACTGATTTTGAATTTTACATATATTTGGTTTATTGCATCTTAAATCCACATTCAAATTGGGACTGATGTCTTGACATGGAGATGGAGAGCTTGCCACATTCAAAACACACATGATGGTGAGCACGTAGTAGTGGGCTTCAAATCTGGGTTCTGCATCCTGCTGTCTTCCCATATGGAGATATTTTTCCTCATACTCAGCCAAGTGTGTGCTGGGCTTCTGGTCGTAGAATAAGTATTTCTTGCCTTGTGGCAGTTGTGTCTATCCAGTTCCAGAACACGCTCATCAAAGGACTGAAGCTTGTTGGAGGCTGTCGGCTGCCGATGTTGTCGTGTCACGGAGTGTGCAGCGAGTATATTGGGCATGACCTTTGCGTGATGTTTTACATCATTCGTGCTGTTAAATCCGTAATGATCGATGTTCCTGAGCATCATACAAGACTGTATGCTTGCTTGGGCAGTGGGGTTCTTCCAGCAGGCTGTAGATGCGACGTATGCCTTGCTCAGTGACAGATTGATGGGCGACAGTTTAATGCAAAATCCACGTGCAGCACATGCGATGTTTCAGTATACCTCATCATGATCGTGGTGACAGTGCTCATCATTGACAAAGTACGACGCTCTGGCTGGTGGGGCGGCCAGGGGACCGCCCAGAGAATTCCACATGTATCGAGAGTGACAACTTCTGGGGAATCATAGCTTCATAGCTCATACCGACTTGTTCTTCAGCACAGATTTGGCGGCTGTCCGCATTGATCTTCATCGAGCAGAACTGTGGCGAGTGCCAGCTCATGTGAAGAAAAGGTCCCCAAGGAAACTGCTTCAGTGATGATGCAACGCCGATCTCAAGCACCCCATTGCTAGGCGTTAAAGCTGTTATCTGCACAGATGACGTGTTCTTCACTTTCTGATTGATCATAGTTTTGCCATGAAAATCAGCAGTCCACTGTTTCTCTGACTGCCGGCTAGGGTATCGTGATTATTGACAGCTGTTGTCACGAAGACATCCATGTAAACGTGAAGCATCTCTCTTATCGTGGCCCTGTCCTCAGCACTTCCTTGTGACACGGCTCTTGTGCTTCTCTTTGTGAACAGCGTCGATGTTCAGGGCCTCCGATGTCACTCATGATTTGTGAGCAGATGCTGTGTGAGTATATCCCCATACGTTCAGAATCGAACCAGTGAATGCCTGACGGGTCATGACCGTAAGTATGACACATGCATGTTGTTTCATTGGTATTGCCGGTCTAATCACATGCCATTCCAAAGGCCTTCTTGGTGCCACATGACATAGAGTTTTGTACCCACAGTTTTGCAGCCGTGCTCTTGTGTGTTAACAACCTGTTGCGCCGGCTCAGTGCTGGCCGTTTGTGAACACAGACAATTTCTGGTCAGCCTTGTCTGTAAATACATATGGTCCAAAACCGACAGCTAAAAGTACATGGACACAAATCCTGGTAGGCTTATTAAAGACAAAAGTTCGAAGCCGTACTGACTGACAGTGAGTACTCTTCAGTTACCTTAGGCGTCTGTATGCTACTGTATGCCGAAAACACACACACACACACACACACACACACACACACACACACACACACACACACACACACACACACACACTAGCTTATATGCTATACTACTGAACACAGAGAGAGAGAGAGAGAGAGAGAGAGAGAGAGAGTTGTAGGGGGTGGGGGAAGAACTGAAATTATCAAACTTTTCGACTAAAAAAATCAAAGTGGCTCTCTTCCTACTGGATGGCTGGCGCCTAGTTTTGATACAATAAACTTCGGATATAACAAATCGCCAGGAGACCCAACGTTTTGTTGTTATTCCGAAGTTTGTTATAAACAAAGTAATTTACAGTACGTAGAGAGCCGTTGGGACCTCTGCTTAAAGTGCTGGTATATCCGACTTTTTTCAGTATTCGACCTTTTTGAAAGCAAAGTAGAATGTATGGTGTGTTTATATATATATATATATATATATATATATATATATATATATATATATATATATATATATATATATATATATATATATATATATATATATATATATATATATATATATATATTAAAGCCGCTGAGGCAGTGCTTGTCGAGTGCAGACACTGTTTACGTAGTATTGTCTGCTATAATCATCATTCAGTTGTTGTTAATGACCTCTGTCAACGCATGATAGCCGGTGTCAGACAAGGCCTGTTATTGTTTGGGGGGACTTCCTCGACTGGTCCGGCACTAGCCGCCCGACAGATAAGCTAACCACCGCACAGAGCAGACGGTTTAGGTTGCAGATGAGTCATCCTCAATTTGCATCACCCCTCAGCTGAAAATGGACTATGCGGACTGCTAATTTGTGACTCGCCGGGATGGGGCAAAATGTGACACGCACACCCCAACTTCAAGTTCGATGGCTGTACAGAAAAACCGCTTTTGCGTTTTTGCGAGTGGCATACATCGGATACGTAACTAGGGGGTGTTAGACAACAATAATCAGCTAAACAATGTTGTACTTCCAACAAAACTCACGTAGGCATATTTTACATAGGACCCGCGCCCGGACTATGACGGGGGGGGGGGGGGGGGGGGGGGGGGGGGCAAAGGTTATAAATGTTATACTCAGTTATAAATGCATACTCATGTGGACTAAGTGTACCCAAACACTTTGACCCGTCATTTAGCCCTGGGACCCTGCACTGAGCAGGAGATGGATTGATCATGATAATTCAAGGGTAGTGCCAGATGAGCTTGCCGCCTAAAGGCGCCAAGCTCATCTGGCATTACCCTTGAATTATCATGATCAGTCCATCTCCTACAACTGGTACATAGTCGTTAGACAATGCCAATACTGAAGTTTGGAAATGCTGCCATGGGGTTAAGAGGGTTAAAATACCCACCAGAGCTCATGCACACACTGTGATCCTTATGAGCACATGTAAGGGTTCCAGGAAAGACTGCAAAGATGAGGATCTTGAGGAGCTTCAGTTCTGCACAAGCCCATGAAGATCTCTCAGACTGCAGGGGCTCATGAGGATCTGAAGCACAAGCTAGGCTCATGATAATCTTTCAATGGAGCTCCTTGAAATGGGAGTTCATATGGAGACTTTTCACTTTGCTATCTCATCATCGTTTGGTCACGTGGCCTTTGAGATTTAAAAGCCCGGCAAACACTTTGGAGCAATCTAAGGAGAAAACCAGTGTGAATCAAATTTTCGCATAACTTTTGACAGAACCAGCATTCAGTGTGTTTGTTTACACTTACAGGCAAAGGTTTTGACTTCAGGAACAACACAGAGGTGGACAGAGATGCAGTTGGCGAATACTCAGCGGTATGGCGTTGCATTTTCAATCCTCATCCAGTACCTTTCTGGCATTAGGATAGATGGATGAGAATAAATGTACATACACTTTGTGACAGGAGGGAGTCGACGAGTGTAACAGAGGTGCCGATGATGAAGTACTCATTGCAGTCAAGTACAAAGCTCGTTGCTTTGTGACAGACAAAGTATACACTTGCTGTCGCCCTCGATTCGCTGTACTGATGATAGATCAGTGCAGCCAAGCGAGTCAACCAGTGTGACGAAGGTGCTGATGCTGACTAATCATTGCACAAAGGGGACAGATGAGGTTTCATAAATATGTATCTTCAAATTAAATGGTCTGCAGTGACCTGTACCATTTGGACTACACGTCATATCAATGGGAGTATCTTGTCATTGGGTTGGGAGTGTCATGAACTTCAGCCATTGTCATGTGCTTGCAATTTGGTGTGTGACAATGGCATAAAGGGAGCTATAAGTGTTAAATAAATGTGTTAGTTCAGTTGAGGTATTTCTCTTGGTGTGTATTTGACCATTTCCGTTTTCAGTATCTATTTGCAGGGCGCGCAGAAAACATCATCAGGACCCATGACAAGAATCAGCCACTTTTCCTCTATATGCCTTTCCAGTCTGTCCACGCTCCCCTTGAGGTTAGCAACACATTCTGAAGGCCATTACCATTTGACCTGCTCAGTCCTGACACACAACAGGAGATGAATCAGCCATGATAGTTCAAGAGTGGTGTCAGGATAACTTGAAACCTCCTGGTGCCAATCTATTTTGGCACCACCTTTGAACTATCATAGACTGATCACTTGATCTGTCATGCAGTCTGAAGAGAATAACACCTAGATTTGGAAATTTCATCCCTTGAGCTCAGTATGTATAACAACGTACATTCACTTGTCAAATTTTGCCTTAATCTTTTTCAATTTTGTTTTCTAAAAAGGTTCCTCAGGTATACATTGACAACTACTGCAGTCATATCCATAACACCTCACGACGTCTGAAATGTGGTATGTAACTCAAATTCCATTGTGTGCATTTTTACAGTTTTGTGTTTGTCAGTTGGATCATCCATTATTTGTATCCTCAACATGCTATAGATACTTACGAGTTTTAGTTTTAGTGCAGGAAGAAGAGATCCTCAGTGGTGCGCTGCTTCACAGCAGCATTCCCTTACCCATATCATACTGAGGCTAAAAGCTTCAAATTTGTACACTGCCATATGCAAGCAACATTATAGTACTTATCTATCTATCTATCTATATCCCGTAGTCTTGCCGACCGTTGGGGCACCAATGATGACTTGGCAACCAGCTCCCTCCATTCCACTCTGTTCTCTGCCATTCTTAGCGTATCGCCCAGCCTCAGTCCTGTCCACTCTGAGATATTGTCCTCCCATCTTTTCCTCTGTCTTCCTCTCCTTCGTCCTCCTTGCACAGTGCCCTGCAGGATTGGTTTGGCAAGCCCTGTTGAACGCTTGACATGCCCATACCACTTCAGTTTGCGTTTTTTCACAATGGCTAATAGGTCTTCATAGGGCCCGATGGCTTGCCTGATAAAGCTTCCCACTTCCTCGTTCGTGATGTGATCTCTGTATGAAATGCCAAGCAGCCTTCGAAAACATCTCATTTCAGTGGCTTGTATCCTCCTTTCAAGGTCTGCTGTGAGTAGTGTGAGGGTCCATGACTCGCAGGCATACAAGAACACTGAGGTGACTAAGGAGCGCATCAGTCTGATCTTGGAGCAGAGTGTGATGTTTCTGTCCTTCCATATGATCTTCAATCTTGTCAGTGCTGTTGTTGTCTGTGCAATCCTGGACAGTATTTCTGGTTTTGATCCCTCATCTGTCACAATGGCCCCTAAGTATTTGAATTTATTAACTGTTTCCAGTTTTTGGCTTCCAATCATGACGTCAGTGCCAATGCCACTGGTGTTATTTGTCATCAGTTTGGTCTTCTCTGCACTGATTTCCATCCCATACTCAATGGCTGTACTGTCCAGTTTTTCCACCAGCTGAGCTAGCTCCTTCTCTGTTCTTGCAAGCCATCAATGTCATCCGCAAAGTGCAAATTCATGATTGTTCTGCCTCCAATACTGACAGTTCCTTTATGATCTTTCAGAGCGTCTGTCATGATTCTTTCCAGGAAGATGTTGAAAAGAGTAGGTGAGAGCAAGCAGCCTTGTCTGACTCCGACTGTAGTCCTAAACCAGTTTCCTATTTTGCCGTTGAAGCAGACTGCACTAGTGGCCTTGTTGTAAAGGTTTGCTATGACTTTGATCAGGTTGGCATTGATATTGTATAGCTTCATGGTGGACCAAAGGGCTGCATGCCACACCCTATCAAACACTTTCTTAAAATCCACAAAGACATGATAGAGGTCTTGCTGGTGCTGGAGGTACCTCTCACATAGAACTGTCAGGTTGAAGATCAGCTCAGTTGTGCTGTGCCCTGGTCTGAAGTCTGCCTGTTCCTCAGCTATGATTTCCTCTGCCTGTGGCTTCAGCCTGTTCAGTAGGATCTTTAACATGACTTTGCTTGGGTGGCATATAAGACTGATCGTGCGATAATTGTGGCATTGATGTAAGTTGCCTTTTTTATAGTACTTACAGATAAGGGGGGTGTAGGGGGCTCTGGATAGAGGTAGTACCTTTGCTGTTCGGCAGCTGCGTCCTACATAGGACGGACGGGCATCACTGGTCCTCATCCATCTCCTTAATCTCTCACGTGCTGGCTCCAAGCGCCACACCCTGGCAAACCACCTCAGCTGGTGGGCTAAACCACGTGAGGGGGTGGTGTTCACATTGCACTACTAGGCGGATGAGCTGTTTCTGAGGACGGAGGAGATCAGGTTGGATCCAATGGCCAAATGTGGGGGAGTAAACCCTTCAAATCAGGAGTGGAGCCCCGAAGGCAGACAGCTGCCTGTATTCACGCACTGTTCTGGCAGCTCCTGCAGCCAAACTGATGCCAAACGTACTGCTTTGCATTCCTTTGGATACATCAGCGAGGCCGAGAGGGGGATCTTGACGACTGGGCATCCCAGGATCTCCATACACTTCGCCCAGGCTTGTGCACTGGAGAGGTCACTCCAGTGACTGACCCAGCAAGCGCATACTCCATTGTCTTCCGAGACAGGATGCCGATAACAGATAAGGATATAGACCAATGGCTTTAGTTCAAGGGTGGTGCCAGAATAGCTTGGCACCTAGAGGCGCCAAGCTATTCTGGCACTACCCTTGAACTATTTTAGTCAAACTTATTTCACACACTGGTGTATTCCGAATGATAAGGGTTAACTGGCTACAAAATCAAACGACAGGGGTGGGGTGTATGTGTGTGTATGACAGTATGTGTGTGTGTGGGGGGGGGGGGGGGGATTTTTCTCTGGAATTAAGTCTGGCAACAGACTTTCATGTTGTACGAAATAACTAGGATGTTTTTACGGATTATTTTACGATCACGTTTCATGACGACCCTTTAAGTTTTTTCACGGATCACGAGGATGAAAAAATTGCAATCAAGCAAAAAAACACATTTAGGCATCACGATTTTAGGGCATACTCCCCCTTTTAGTTGGCTGGTCATCAGTCAAGGTGGCTAACTGATTATCAGTTGACAAACTGACCTGAGACCATTTTATGTACCCAGGAATGGTGGCAGCTTTGGATGAAGCATTTGGCAATGTAACTTCACTTCTGGACACTCTCGGCTACACAGACAACATGCTCCTTATTTTCACTACTGACGTAAGCTCAGACCTCTTGCAGCTTTTAACTCACTCACCAGTGACACTACATCAGGAGATGGATCACCCATGATATTTCAACTGTAGTGCCAGAATAGCTTGGTGCATCCAACTGTGTTATCCTATCTAAGCATATTTGTTTCTTTGTTGTGTAAAGGGTTTTGTTTTGGTTTTGGTTTTGCTTGGGTTTTTTTTTTTGGTTTTTTTTACATGCTTGGCAGTCACCGTTTTCTGGTTTCCAAATTATCCTGGCAGCGCCCTTTCACTACTATCATTGCCAGTTGCAGTGTATCACCTTAACCCTCTTAACCTCATGGCCACATTTCCAAACTTTTGGAGTCATTGTCTAACGACTATATGTACCAGTTGTAGGAGATGGATTGATCATGATAATTCAAGGGTAGTACCTGATGAGCTTGGCGCCTTCAGACGTCAAGCTCATCTGGCACTACCCTTGAATTATCATGATCAATCCATCTCCTGCTGCAGGGTCCTGGGGCTAAACAGGTTCTAGTAACTGGTATTAGGCAAAGGGTAAGTCGAAATACCGACGTAGAGGGTTGGATCAGTTACTTCAAGGTGTGTGTGTTGGGGAGGGGGGGGGGGGCAAAAACTTGGCAAAAGGGACTTTCTTGTAGCATTTTACAGATTTGTTTCGGAAGCACTGATTTCCCTGGCAGGGTCAAATTCCCCAAAAGGGACTTTCTTTAGCATTTAATTTTTTTTTCCCCCTTGGGGATGGGGAAGATATGGACCCCCCCCCCCCCCACCCCCAAGATCTGCCCCTGGATGCAGTTTGGATGGCTATGTACACCAGTACTAAACGCGTACATTACCGGCCAAGTAACTTAATTTAAAGGAAAGCGCGTGATATTTCGAGTCGAGTAACTCTAGTACTACGTATAAATGAACCATGCAAGTAAAGGGA
Source organism: Semisulcospira habei (assembly GCA_036245525.1). Taxonomy (NCBI): domain Eukaryota; kingdom Metazoa; phylum Mollusca; class Gastropoda; family Semisulcospiridae; genus Semisulcospira; species Semisulcospira habei. The sequence goes on from BTPG01000006.1 coordinate 66,893,309, forward strand.
AAGAAGCAGTTTCTTGCTTGCAAAACCTGTAGCTGCGGTAACTTCCCCTCGTTTAATTTTCTTATACAGTTCTACAATCTTTGTACAGCGAGCCCAAATTTTAGTCTGCCTGTATTATATCATAACTCTAATGTCTCTGCGCACGTACTATTTAATAATATTTAGCCCTTTGCATGTCGGTAGCGGTTACTGATTTTGTCGCGATGACTCCTACAGGAATCATCGCGACAAAAACCGCTACCAACACGCAAAGGGTTAGTAATGGTGATATTTTGTACTGAATGTAGAACGGAGGGCCTGTGCCGTATGCGGGTAACAACTGGCCGCTGCGTGGATCCAAGGCTACACTGTGGGAGGGAGGCACAAGAGGCACGGCATTTGTCTGGAGTAAAAACCTGCTTCAGAAGACTGGCTATGTCAACGATGGGTACATTTCAAACCTGTCTATACGTTTTTATTAAAGGAAGGGGGTGTAGCTGTTTGTTTGTTCATTTGTTTGTTGTTGTTGTTGTTTTTTTGGGGGGTTTTGTTTGGTTTTTTTCCGAGTCTTTTTTGTTTTTGGGTTGTTTTGTTGTTGTTTTTGTTTGTTTCGTGTTGTTGTCTTGTTTTTGTTTGTTGTTGTTTTGTTTTGTTTGTTGTTGGTTTTTTTGTTGTTTTTTTGTGGGGGGGTTCTTTCGTTATATTTATTTGGTCTGCATTTAACAGTGATGGACTGTATCTATGCAAAGTATCTCTACTCACTGTTTGCATGTCTTACTAGTTTTACTGCTTGCATGACATTGACACCAATCAATGAGTAAGTATTCTTTTTTTATCACAGGATGATGCATGCTGTTGACTGGTTTCCAACAATCATTGAAGCGGCTGGTGCTAAAATGGGTATAACAAAAATTCTGGAACAGTTTTTGCTATTGTGTAAAAGATTCACTTGTTGTTACAGTGCCAATAGTTAGATGATTTTTGTCCACGTATACAGCTAGCACCCATACATTCGTGTTTCTGGCGTTTTCATATACATTCTGTTAGATCTCCTGATTCCTCCTACCAGGCACCCAATCGCCATCCCACAGAAAAATACGCAGGTACATAACAAGATGATAATGATATACATAGGAGGGGGCAGGGGATCTAACCGCTTGTACGGTCCAGCGCTGAGTAATTCCGGCCCCCTTGTTTTGTGTACTGTTCTACCAGCGCTAGCTTCACTCACGGCCTATCTGGTTTGTGAATATGCATTCTGCCTTTCTATGGCAAAGCATTGTATCACAACGAAAATACAGGTTTTCTGAAAAAAAGGACATATTGGCTTTTGCCATTTAACGGCAGCATGGTGTTTGAAAGATGCTTGCGGCTTGTACTGTATCTAGCGCTGATGAATTGATCAGGACGGATCTGGGGTGGGGGGGGGGGGGGAGGGGGGGGGGAGGGGGGGGTGAGGAGGGGGGTGTTCCAGGGGTCCCTCAACTCCCCGACCCCCCACGTCACCCCCCACCCCCTCAACCCCCCGACCCCCCCCCACGTCACCTCCCCCCCCCCCCTGACTCAGAATTCTTTAAAATGCTATAACAAAGAACAAAGTCACTTTTTGAAGTGTTTGCCCCCCGCACCCTCCCATCCCTCCTCCGTGTTTGATTTTTGGGCGAGTTTCGACACGAACCCCCCCCCCCCCCCCCCCCCATACACACACACACACACACACACACACACACATACACACCTCCCTCTTCCCCCTTTTTTGGGTTTTCGGCCACTGGTCTAGCGTCGGGGAGGCCTTCTGTGTCAGGTTGATGGTCCCAAACAAAAAGTTGCCCCCCCCCCCACCCACCCACCACCCACCCCACCCCCACTACCACCCCGAGGTAACTGATCCGCCCCTGTTGATGGAAGCCGGTTGGATGAGCTTTTTTAGATTTTCAAATGACTTGTCAATGCAGGTGTCTACCTTTACCTGAGCTAACATCGGTCTGTTACGATTATAGTAAAAGACATGGTGGAGATACTGATAATAAAATGTATGATTTTATTTGACTGGTGACAAAAAATGAAACCGGGGTTACAAATTTTAACTCATTCAAGATGTAATGCATTTGGATACTTGGCTTTATGTCGCATGTCAGGATGCGGCATGTCTCGATGAGTTAAAGTGCATGTCAGTTAACACTGGCATGGGTTGTAAAAATCACAACACATGAAACTGATTAACTGATAAAATAACATACGTTGAACACATTGAGCCCTACATTAAATATTTGGAAGTGTTAGGGCGTCTAAAGAACGGTTCAGGAAGCAGATCAACCGTGTCACCGTGCCTAAACTATGACATGATGAGCGATCCATATCTGTTGTACTGAATGTCCCTTCACTGCCGAGAAAAATGTGAACTGATAAGACCACAGCGGACGACACAGGGTTGGATCAGTTATCTGGAAGGGGAGGGGGGGTCAACTTTTTGTTTAGGACCTTAAACGTGTCACAAATGGCCTCCTGACGCTAGAGCTCCGTCCCGGGGGCGAAAAATCGAACGTGTGTGTGTGTGTGTGGGGGGGGGGGGGGGGGCGTGAGATATCAAGCAAAGGGGAAGGGGGGGGGGGGGGGAGTGTCCAAACTCCCCAAGAAGGGACTTTGTTAGAGCATTTGTAAGAATTTTGGGTCGGAGTGGGTGGGTGCGGAATTCAAGGATCTTCTAAAGCTTAATTTCGTCTGTCAACGATGGTACAAACCCCCCCCCTTTCCCCCTCTCCACTCGCCCCCCCCCACCCCACCCCCCCCCCCCCCCCCACCCCCCCCCACCCCCCCCCCCCACCCCCCCCTCCACCCCCACCCCCACACACACACGCACACTTCCATTTAAAGCATCAGGTAGATGTACCAACAAGCACACCTTGTGTGTCCATTAGATGGGAAAACAATTCTTTTAACATGATCCAACTGCAACAGACATAGATCCTCATAAGATTTGTTATGCGTGGGTTTGCAAAAATGCTAAAAAAAATCCTGACACATGAACATACTACTTGATTAGCATATACTATTTTATTTTAATTGATGCTTTCCTAAATTATATACATCAAATGTTCAGTACCTTACAAGATTGACGGAATGAGTCAGTGGGACACGATTCGCCTCAATAAGTCAAGTCCACGCACGGAGTTTGTCTACAACATAGACGAAATGGCCAACATGGCCACCATAAGGTGAGAGAGTGTATTTAGCCTTCTTTTTTTTTTTTAATTCTTTTTTTTTTTTTTTTTTTTTTGCAATGCTAATCCCGTTTGCGTCAAGTTAGATTTGTCTGAACTGTAGCTGTTTCATACTTCGTGATGTATGTACTCCATGACTGATTAAATCGTAACCCTTTCACCAACACTTGCTAGACATTATGTCTCAGACACGATCAGTCTTTATTTACTTATTAACAATTTCTGCCTGATACACACGGACACGAATGAGGCCAGCAAGAGGTGTACATTCTCACGAGCAGCCTTCATCTTTCAAGCTTCCCAGATGCTGAGCTAATCAGACCCTGACCTCGATCGAGCATTCTGGTTAGATGATTTTTGTCCACGTATACAGCTAGCGCCCATACATTCGTGTTTCTGGCATTTTCATATATATTCTGTTAGGTCTCCTACCAGGCACCCAATCGTCAGCCCACAGAAAAATACGCAGGTACATAACAAGATGGTAATATACATAGGAGGGGGCAGGGGATCTAACCGCTTGTACGGTCCAGCGCTGAGTAATTCCCCTTGTTTTGTGTACTGTTCTACCAGCGCTAGCCTCACGGCCTATCTGGTTTGTGAATATACATTCTGCCTTTCTATGGCAAAGCATCGCAACGAAAATACCGCTTTTCTGAAGAAAAAAATGGACATATTGGCTTTTTCTGAAGGCGCCAAGCTAATCTGGCACTACCCTTAAATTATCATGATCAAGCCATCTCCTGCTGTAGGGATTCGGGGCATATAGAGGATTTAGTTGACCTTCCCAGTGAGCAAAAGGTCGTCGAACGCCGTTGGCCCGTGCACGGCCTTGCGCGGACCAACGGCGGCCGACGTCGGCCCGATGGCCTTTTGCTCATTGGGTTGATAGTTCCAGGGTGCAAAACTATTCTGGCACCATCCTTCAACTTTAGTGAATTGTGATGTAGTTTCAGAGACAACTGCCAGCATTTTGAATTTTAACCAAAAGGTTCTCAATGTGTTGCCAGGCTGGGAGACTTCAAGCTGCTTCAGGGCAACACAGGCGCCAACAATGGCTGGTACCCTGTACCTGGAGTGAGAAATCAGTACGTGGTGGAGGAGAACGACTACAGGCCACTCAACAAGACCAACCAGCTCTTCAATGTTAAAGGTCAAAATCATTGATCAGAATATAAAACCCTATGTGTGTGCGGTGAGGGGATAAGCAGGGGCGGATCAGTTACCACGGAGGAGGTGGGATGGGGGGTCCAAAGTTGTTGTTTTTAATCTTCAACCTAACACAAAACTGAGGCCTCCCGATACGAAACCGTACTCTTCCAGTGACCGAAAAATCAAACAACGGGGGTAGGGGGAGGGGGGCCTGGACCGCCCCCACCCACCCCCACCCCCATCTATCTCCAGATCAACCCCTGATAAGGGTCACACTTTATTATGTTTCCATTTGTCGAAGGGGGAGGGCTGGTGGTGGCGGGCATCACACTTACTACAATACCATAGGAACCGGCAAACTCAGTATTGTGGAGGACCCAGGTCATATTAAGATTAACTCATTCAGCCCGACGGCCGTATTTCCCAAATTTTGGAGGCGTCATCTAATGACTATGCACCAGTTGCAGGAAATGGATCGACCATGTTAATTCAGGGCCAGTGCCAGATTAGCTTGGCGCCGACAGGCGCCAAGCTAATCTGGCACTACCCTTGAATTATCATGGTCGACCCATCTCCTGCCTTAGGGCGTCAGGGCTGAATGGGTTAAGGAGGTATGGATTTTTTTACGGGATCTCATATATATTATATACCTCCTTCCGCTATTCTAAAATAGGTGTAATAATGATATTAACCCCATCACTGCTGAGGAGAAAGTGAACACACTCTAACTACTATATATCCTCATGAGCCCCTGCGACTGCGGGGGCTCATGAGGATCTATGCCTCTTGCTGAGACCAATTTGTTTCTTGGCTTTTGGTTGTTGAATGAACCAGGATTTCAGAAACAACAAGATGAGGATTCCATCCCAAAGTCTACCGTATTGTTTGGAGCTCAGATGCGTTTATCTTTTAGGAACATTCAGAGTTGTTCATATTTTTAGGCTTATTATGCTGATCCATTTCCCTCCCATCTAAGCCAACCTCTGATCAACACACACGTCGGCGCACCGACAAATAAAGACGGACACAATACGATTCCCGCCATTAGTACGCTCTGTGGGTTCGTGTAGCGACAGGAATCCATCTCCTTCTACTCTAACCCACCCTCTGATTCACACACACCGGCACACAGAAATAAAGACGGACACACGGCGATTCCCGCCATTCTTAAGCTCTGTGGTCTGGCGTAGCATAGCTATTCTGAAGAAGCCGAATGATAGCACAAGCAGCGAAATGACTCTGACGTCACTTAAAGCTTCACGTCATGGCATGATTAGTCCCACGACGCAATGTTCATAGTGACGACTCGATGTTATACGTCACTCATCGCAGTACTAACATTTGACATATCAGAGAATCAACTTTGCAATCTTCTTGCTGATTTTCACGCCTAGGGCTTACAGGTCACAATTTGACCTAATCCTAACCCAGGGCCGGGACAAACATCAGCCTTATGCAAACACTGTTTATGAAAAATCATGCGGGTATTAATGAGAAGAAAAAAAATTCGTAACAGGAAAATTAAAGTTATGTTAGTTGTTTTACAAATGACTCCGAAAAGGAGGTGCAGAAAACTGTCTGATTTTCACACAGGCCACAATTGACCTAATCGTACCCGACAGCTGAGACAAACTGTACGCTTATGTAAATACCGTTTACAAAAAAAAAATCATGCGATAATTAATGAGAAGATTGGGTTTTTCCGTTAAAAAATTAAATTGTTTTAAGATTAACCCATATAATGCGTGAAATTAATCCCAAAAACGTGAAAAAAAATTTTTTTTTTCCAAAAACATCCAATTATCACTCAAAAAGTTTCTAGAGGTACAATGCTGGTTAACGAACTCATTCAGTATGTCCTTTTTATCTAGCTACACGCAAAATATCTAGTAAAAATAAGAAAAAAAATTACGGACTCCAATGTGAATCAACCGGTTTTTGTGAAATGACCATTTTCTCGCCAATGAACATCTTAATCAAAACATCGGGGAAAAGAAAGGTCCCGAGGTTATTCTTTTATGGACAATATCCTAAAATTTTAAGCTTGTCCGTCCTCAAACACGGGCTCTAGTCGCTGTCACATCCTCACACACACATACACACACGCACGCGCACGCGGCGCTTTGGCGCCAAAAGACGTTCTCTAGTAAGGTTTGCGTAGACGTGACGTCATTTTTATCTTGTAACCTTTTTTACCAGAATTTCTGCCCCGAATGCCCAAAACGTCATGTGCATGATCCGGAATGCGCTCCGACCCAGCCCCATCTCAAAGTCTACCGTATTTTTTAAATACGGTAGACAAAAGTGCATTTACGTACAGCGTACGTACAGTGACAGAGAAGGGGTTAATAATACCAGTATTATACATGTTATATACACTTTTACTAATTACACACAATCGGTTGGTTTTTAACACTATGACCTGAATGCAACACGCAAGATGACGTGAAAGACATGCATTCAGTCATTCACACACTTGTATTTTAAATTCATGAAGCGGCCTGAAACCAGTATCGAAGTAGGACTGTAGACTGACTGGAGTCCTAACATAACTTGCTGTAAATTTCAGAAGACCCCGAGGAACGTCATGACCTAGCGGAGAGCCACAAAGACGTGTTGGCCAAAATGAACCATCGTCTGAAACAATGGCGAGCTACGGGGGTTCCCGCTAATTTCCCCCGTCCCGACCCAGCCTCGGACCCCGCCCGCTGGGGTGGGGCCTGGAGTCCAGGGTGGTGCTGATTTGAATAACACAACTGGAGAAACTGACTTGCGTAATTTCTGAAGTTTTTTTAATAAATAATAAACTAGATTACCGCTAGGGTTCTAATAGAATGAAGAAAATAATGTGCGCAGGACAAGCACAAAATGTCACAAGATGAGGTTGTTAAATTGATGTTTTGTCATTATATAGGTCTATAAACATTTCAAGTTTTTTCTTGACTGTACGAGTAATTTATGAGTTTAGACACCTGTTTAGCCCTTTTAGCCCCGAGTCCCAACAGCAGGAGATGGCTTGACCATGATAATTCAAGGGTAGTGCCAGATTAGATAGGCGCCTTCAGGCGCCAAGCTAATCTGGCACTACCCTTGAATTATCATGGTCAATCCATCTCCTGCAACCGGTACATGGTCATTAGGCAACACCTCCAAAATTTGAGAAATGGGACCTTGGGGATAAAAGGGTGAACCCATCTAGCTGGGTCACGCGTGTGTGCCTGAGACCATCATGAGGCACAGATTTTCATGAACCCCCGCAGATGCGGATGTGAATCTATATCTCATGCTAAAGGTTTATGATGTTGTTTGTGGTGTTTGGTTGTGAAGGGGTTAAACTTGACAAGAGGTAAGAGATCACAGCGTGCTAGCTGATTTGTATTTTAATAATATTTAATTTCTTCATTTCATGTTTGGTTGCTTTCAATAAAGGACATTTTCATCATAACCTTGTAATCTCGTGTGTGTGTGTGTGTGTGTGTGTGTGTGTGTGTGTGTGTGTGTGTGTGTGTGTGTGTGTGTGTGTGTGTGTGTGCGCGTGTGTGTGTGACGTAATAGCGTCGTCTCTTGTTTTGGGGTGGGTGGGGGTGTATTGGAGGGGGGGGGGGGGGGTTGTAGAAAGTGGAGAGCTAAATCTAGGCTATAAATCCACCTTTTAATAGACAGACGACCTCGCTTCACACACCACTAACATATATATACTGGATGAGATAAGGTATCCTTTATTGTCCAAAAGGTGGGTAATTGTTGCACGTCATAAAAAAAGAAATATGCATAAATATATCGGTAAAAAATGTCGCATAGCCACATACATTCCTACAATCATTCGCATCCATCTCTTAAAAGCAGTATTAAACCTAATTTGCACACCAAAATATACTCGCTTTTTTAAAATTACCATCGCATTCTTGAAGGCGTAAAAAGTCGTCTGCCCACTTAACCTGTGGCGATGAAAGGTCTTGAGACTACTAGTAACATTATTTTAAAATTCGTTTAAGATGGGGAAGCTAAAATATTTTTGTAAAACAAAACTTGAACATTGGAGAGGACATAGAACGCTTTTGTCCCCCTCCCCCATTATTTTCTTTTGAGGAGCCAGCTCCCTACCCTCCACCCTCCCATACCCACCCTCTCTCTCTCCCTCCCGGCCTCCTCCCGCATCCACTGCTCAGTTATCCGGCGATAGTGCGTCGTGTGTGAAACATGGCGTTTTAATATCCGTGCGATTGCTTTGTTACTGATAAGACAACGTTTGTTATCATAAGACATTAACCCTTTTCATCCTGATACACTATTGCTTTTAATAAATTTGACTATGATACTTCAAGGGTGGTGCCAGAATAGCTTGGCGCTTCAGGCGCCAAGCTATAGTCTGGCACCACCTTGAACTAAAAAGGATGATCTATCTCCTAATCTGTAATGTAGCCTTCATAGGACAATAAGCAGTTTTGTTACAAATCAGCCTCAGGATGTAGTGGGTTAACACAGATGATAGTGCGCCTTGACCTTGTTATTCTGCTGATGATTCAAAACTCAGTTCAACAAATAGAAACATTAGTCTTTCTGACACTCAGTTTATATAGTCATCAGCCGCAATGGCTGCTTCAGCTTCTTCGGGCAAGTGGGCGGTTGCCGCTGTTACAGTTTTTTCACCGTCAATTCAGCGACCCCCCCCCCCCCCCCCCCCCCCCCCCCCCCCCCCCTCACATTGTTTTCGTGGTTGCGGATAATTTAGGTAAGGTTTAGTATATAGCTAATAGCCGGGCGTTATCAGTAGCTTACCTGAAATATGTCATCGAGTTTGTGTATATTTGATATGATCAGAGGGTATGACTGAGAAATTCATAGCAAGCCAGATCAATGTGGGACTAACAGCGAAATGAATTCCAACTCTGGAATATCTGAGGGATGAACTTTTCCGAACGCAGAGATACATTTGAACTTAACTGAATAAAACTTCTGTAAAATTTTGGGCTCAGAATTTTTTTTACTAAACATTACATTGTGTACTGGTTAATTTTTTATTTTGGACCTTGCGACCCTTAGATGCAAGGTCTCAAAGCACAGATCAGATAGCACGATTTATAGTTATTACAATCCAAATTTTAATCTGTGGTTAACATAATACGCCGGCGAACGGAAGGGTGGTCCAGAAGTTCTTTTTATATTTATACTGATTTTTTTTTCGGGGGTGGGGGGGGGAGGGGGGGGAATTTATCATATTCGTACTCGTTTTACGAGCACCAATTATTTCAGGCAGCCGCTCTACCCTTTTGTGGCGTCGACCAGCGTGATTTATGGTCGATCCATCTCATATTCCAATCTCAGCAATGACTTAAAACATCGCAAATGGATCGACCATGAACAATGAACCTTTATTTTCCAACGGTAGAAGTTATTGGTAACAGGACCAGTTTTCAAACTTGCCGTTGCTACATCTACTACATAAATGACATAGACGTGTAAACATACACATACCACACACTGACGCATGTATGCACTCGCTCACGCACGCACGCCCGCACATACGCACGCACACGCACGCTCACACACACACACAAACACAAACTTGCACACGCACGCACTTAGACACACACGCACACATACACACACATGCTCTCGGACACGCACTCCAGACATACGTACGCGCATACCGCGTACGCACAAAAATATAAAATGAGTAAAAATGCAAAGTAAAACAATACACAGAAAATCATTAAGTACATTAGAAATCATACAGCAAAGGCAAATATGTATATATGTGCTCTCTCTCTCTCTCTCTCTCTCTCTCTCTCTCTCTCTCTCTCTCTCTCTCTCTCTCTCTCTCTCTCTCTCTCTCTCTCTCTCTCTCTCTCTCTCTCTCTCTCTCTCTCTCTCTCTGTGTGTGTGTCTCACACTACACCCACACACACACAGCATGCACACACACACAGCATGCACACACACACACACACTCACACACACACACACACACACACACACACACACACACACACACACACACACACGTGAACGCGCGCCCAAAAATATCGCGTACACACATATGAAGGCAAAAACATTATACATAGAACATGCAGTATTCAATGTACTCTTGACACTCAGATATTATGGTCCACTGTATATTATATATAGGGAAAAAAAAAAAAAAAAACATGATACAGAGAGCTTACATTGAAAATCATGCTGTAGGTCAGCCTCAGTATACATGTCCAATGAGCAAAAGGCCCTCGGGCCGACATCAGCCGCCGTTGGCTCGATGGCTTTTTGCGCATTGGGTGTAATGCGATAGCTGGGATTCATAAAGGTCGCTCTACTGGCGTTTAATTACAACTGCATATGATTGTGCAGAAAGGGGGGGGGGGGTGGGGGGGGGGGATGCGTAAAGTACTCCGGCCGACGTCAGCCTTAACTGGCCCGCGCAGTGATGTGCGCGGGCCAGTAAAGGCTGACGTAGGCCAGACATTTTGCTCATAGGATATCGCCTCGGGAGGCGCGGACTACTGAGTGCTGACTGACCGCATTAAAACCGGTATCACGACTATGCCGGATATAATTCTGATGCGCGATACCGAAGCTGACCTGCTTCATAATCGGAGTAGTCATGATCGATCCATACTCGCAGCTGGCGGTTAAAAAAAAAAGACCAATCTTTCTATTTATTCCAGGCTGGAACGATGTGAGTTTTCGGTCACTTGACAATGGCATGCACACCCCCAACATCGACAAATGGGCAAAGGAGGGAGTCATCCTCAACGCCTCTTACGTTCAACCTCTCTGTTCACCTTATGATGACACTCGAGACAAATGAGATAAATGAATGTTCAGCGTTTTAAATGAACTAACGCTCTGTAATTCAGTTAGACAAATAAACGAGACTGACTATGGGATCGTGCGGGTCAGGGAAGGATGTTTTATGACCAGCCACTTTGCTCACTTTTAACTCATTCTACTCCAGACGCACCACAGAAAGATAAGGATCGACCATGATAGTTCAAGGGTGATGCCAGAATAGCTTGGCGCCTATGGGCGCCAAGCTATTCTGGCATCACCCTCGAACTATCATGGTCGATCTCTGTCCTGCACTGCAATGCAGTCTTCAGAGGACAACGGCAAAATTTAAGGATTTCGGTGTTGGGGTAGAATGAGGTGGTTTTTTTTTTTTAAATCTTTTACCACCGCGTGACAGGTTCCGATGACACACTAGTCGTTTCTCTCAATTCACTGTCAGCGAATCGAGAGAGACAACCAGTGTGTTAATAGGGGCGTGAGGACAGGAGTTAAAAGGAGGGGGGAGGGGGAGAAGCGAGCGTGTGTATGTGGGTAAAGGGGGTGTAGGGGGGAGGGGATGGCGGCATATATAAGGATATTTCGAAATACATGTACGTATTTTGAAGGGGGGGGGGGGGGGGGAGAGAATCAACGATTGATCAGTATAACCTGAGTTTGTCTTGAAAATTAAGGTAAATCTTGAATGAAACTGGCTGCGGCAGATTTGTTGTATTTTCAGATCGCGAAGTGCATGGATGTCTGGCTTCTTTCCCTTTCAAACAGGTTTACAGGTGAGTAACCAGTTTACCCCTCAACACCCCACCCCCTCCCCTCATCACTTCCCCTCCTGTCTTATCATGGTCCTTGTGGGGAGTATATCAAATTCATTTCCACTGCCTGCCGCTTTGTTTCGTTTTCAGTTGCAGGTGTCAGCGTGACAATAATTCAGCTATTTTTTTAAGCCAATAAAGCTAAACTGATCGACATGCCAGCGGTGAGTTCCTTCAAATGCTTGTTTTCGAATAGTCTGGAGTAGAAGTAATTTTATAGATACGGTGATGTCTAAAACGGAGGCGATTGCACGTCTTTTACGAAGACACCCATTGATAGCCTGTCCAGAACCACAATAAACAGTTTAGCGAACTGAAGTTCTCACGAATCCATTGAACTGACTACTGTGGTGTACGGACCAAAGCCTGAACTCGGTTGTACTCGGGTGTACGGTTCTCCAAGACTGAAATTTGAAATTTATAAGAGAATCGTACACTGACCGAGATTGACTCTTCTGATCTGTTCGGCAGCATGACTGACGAGATCGTCGATAGTCAAAAAGCCTATCTACCCGGCAACCTCACCACTCTGCCCTAAATCCTAAAGACGCAGGGGTACGCTACCCACGCCATTGGCAAGTAAGTTTGTAGTGTACGTTCTTTGCAGTGTCATCGGACGTTCAAACGTGTAACCGCGGCGCACCTCCCGTCAAAACCTTCCCTGGCTGGTCAATTTCTTCCTCGCCTTTGATTTGTATGCACACCGCTCAACTGGGAGCTGGGGGTGTGACATGATGTGGGCCCACGGTGGGAGTTAGGGACGGAGGGGAATTGAGATGTAGAGGTACATGTATGTATCAAGTCGTTAATCAGGCAGTTTTAAACTAAGTTTATCGTGGTTAATGCCACACTGGTTGTCCCCCTCAATTCGCTGCTCTGATAAACGCAGCGAATCGAGAGAGACAACCAGTGATCAGGAGCCTGTCATTCTCTCCAGAATGGCTTCTGCAACTGGAAGTACCCACCCACATACCGCGGCTTTGACAGTTTCCTGGGTTACTACAGTGCTGCTGAGGATTACTACAGACACAACCAATGTGAGACTATCTGTAACAATACAAGTTATCCCCAAATCAGAAGTAGGTCAGAAAATGCGCTATTCCACACATCACTGAGTTCAGTGAATCCGGCCAGCCCACTCTTCATCGGTGCACAAGGAACCCATATTCCCATGAGCGCAGCCTCAGTGCTTGACGTCAAAGTTATCATCATGCCAAAGTGACTCTCATGCAAGATCACAGACAGTGACTCTAGACCTATCTGGCGTATGCCGACAAAATGACCCAGGGGTCGATCTGGCATGAAAGTCCCAATGCGCAAAAGGCCGTCGGGCCGATGTTGGCCCGATGGCCTTTGCGCACTGGGTTTGGCGCTACTCCCCGATAGTGTGACGGCTGGTTGATCGGCCGTCTGGCGTTTGCCTAATGGCCCGGGGTCAGTTTGGTGCGTTACACCGGGTTGTCTCTGTTCAGTACAGGCAAGGGGTTTGACTTCAGGAACAACACAGAAGTGGACAGGGGTGCAACTGGAGAATACTCAGCGGTAAGGTGTATCAAATATTACATAAAACCTGGCTTGGAAGAAAAGCCTGGAACAGATCTGACCCAATACAGTGTGGATACCGAGCAGTACGATGTCATTGGGGCGGGGTGGGGGAGGGTGGGAGGCGGGGTCACCATCAGGGATTCACGACGATTTATTTTTTAAATCATAAATCCCAGTTGCGGGGGGGGGGGGGGGGGAAGGGGGGGGGGGCTAGAAAAAGGCAGCGTAAGTTAGTGCTGGGGAGTGTCGTGCACTTACGCTTTGCTGTAGATTGGCAATTTGGTGTGTACGTAGGGCTTAGAGGGCGCTCAGGCTAGATGTATGTGTGTGTGTGTGTGTGTGTGTGTGTGTGTGTGTGTGTGTGTGTGTGTGTGTGTGTGTGTGTGTGTGTGTGTGTGTGTGTGTGTGTGTGTGTGTGTGTGTGTGTGTGTGTTAAACATTGAGTTATTCCCCCGTGGTATGTATGCTGACCCTTTCCCTGTTTCATTGAAGGGATCAGTGGATGTACTTCAGTTTTAGGGCCTTCGTATACCGGGTACACCGACCTGTGTTACTACTGCACGCGTAGTAGTAAGCATCGAGTTATTATATAGTTTCCCCATGGTATGTATGATACTGACCCTTTCCATGTTTCGTTGAAGCGGTCACAGGATCTACTTTTTCAGTAGGTCATTATACCCTACTGAGGTACACTGACCTGTGTTACTGTTACACTGCACCCGTGGCACACTGTCCTGTTTCGTTGTACTGTGTTTCAGTCATTATCTGTTTGCACGACACGCTGAGAACATCATCAGGACCCACTCACGATAAGACCCAGCCACTTTTCCTCTATATGCCTTTCCAGTCTGTCCACGCTCCCCTTGAGGTTAGCAACACTCCCGTGCCGTGCGCGGGCCCGGCAATGGCGGCCGACATCGGCCCGATGGCCTTTTGCGCATTGGGACATTCTGTAGGCAATTTATTACCACTCCACTTGCTCAGCCCTAACACACAACAGAAGCTGAATCAGCCACAATAGTTCAAGAGCCTAGCTGGGTTAATCCTGGCACCACGCTATTCTGGAACTACCCTTGATCCATCACTGGTTGGTCTGCATCATGATGTGTATGCAGTCCTCAGAGAATATCGCCAAATTGCATATTTGGATTTTTATTCTACTTAGGTTTGATGTGTTCAACAGTCTACATTCGTAGATTTCCCTTTATATTTTTTTTCCCCACCTTGTTTGCTCAACAGGTTCCTCAGGTTTACATTGACAACTACTGTAGTCATATCCATAACACCTCACGACGTCTGAAATGTAAGTAACTCAAATTCCAATTTGTACACTTCAGCTTTGCGCGTGTTCGGTTGGCGGGTCATCCATCAGTTGTATCACCAAACACCATACTTGCACGGAGAGTTCTATTTTTATTCCTAATATTTTTTGATCGATTGATGTTAAGGGTTTTGAATGGCATATGATGGAGCAATTTAACAATCTATTGATTGGCCGATTGAGTGACTGGTAGGTTGGTAGAATGATTGCTTAATTGATATCGATCAGTTGTTAGGTGGACAACTGATCATCGATAGAATAACTTATCTGAAACCTTTTTTTTTTTTTAAACCTAGGAATGGTGGCAGCTTTGGATGAAGCATTTGACAATGGGACTTCACTTCTGGACACTTTCGGCTACACAAACATGCTGCTTATTTTCACTACTGACGTAAGTTCAGACCCCGTACAACTTTAACCCACTCAGCCATGACACACTTCAGCAGGAGATGGATCGACCATGATAGTCCAAGGGTAGTGCCAGAATACCAATTAGGGCAGTTCATAGGGGCCTGACGCACGAGTGGTGCTTTGACTAAATGCAAATCCGCTGCGCCACCGGGTGCGCGCCACCGCGTCCTCAAGCTCAATTCAGAAAACATAGGGGTCTGGCGCACGAGTGGTGCTTTGACTAAATGCAAATCCGCTGCGCCACCGGGTGCGCGCCATCGCGTCCTCAAGCTCAATTCAGAATACTGACGAGCTATTTATGCGGTGGCCGCGCGCACGCTGTGGCGCAGCGGATTCGGCATTACTCGTCAGGCCCATATGGGGCAGTTATGACAAAAGTTGTGCCCCTGTCAATAAAAATAAGCGTCAATAAAATATTCTATACATGTCACGCTCCGAGTCAGGGACGACTACCAGCAGTGTATACGGCTACCGTTTATAGTCCGAAATAGCTCAGGCGGTTAAGCGTCGGCGGAGCAGGAGAACGAAGAGAATCGCCGGGTCGTGGGTTCGAATCCTCGTCCCGGCCCCGGTAGCTGGACTCACAATCCAGTGGGAAAAGACGGGCTTGTTCTGGTAAATCAAAGTGACACAGTTGGAGTGCGCCTGAGTTGATCAGTGTTCAGGTCGTACTCCATAGGCAATAGATTTCCCTGTCCCCCATAACCCGCCCGTCAGGGCCGTCCATTATCACTTCGGTGCCGTGGACGTTAAACCCGAACTAACCAGCTACCGTTTAAGTAAAGAGAAAGAAGGTTTTCTTTTTGCTGCCCGTAGCTGTGATAACTTCCCCTTGCTTAAATTTTCTCATGTAGTGACATAGAACCCAAACAGCCAGTGAGATCCTTGGCAAACACCGACAAGCAAAGAAACCTTGGGTCACAGCTGACATCTTTGTTCTATGTGACAAGCGTCGAGAATTAAAGAAAACAAATCAGAGGTAGAAGGAGCTAAACAATACAGGGAAATTAACCAGGATATCAAGAAAAGCATGAAAAAGCTAAAGAATAAGTGGATTGAAGATCAGTGTAAACACGTAGAAGAAAATCTGAACAAAAATAATAGCAAAAAAGCATACCAGCTGGTGAAAGACCTGACCAGTGTAAAACAAGGACGCTCCTCGATCATTCAAGATAGTGGAGGGAACTGTCTTACGGAAGACCAAGACATACTGAAGATATGGACAGAGTACTGCTCAGATTTGTACAACCACCGAGCTACAGAGGACCCAGGCATACTTGTCAACCCACCCGTGACCAACAATGGCAACTATCCCATCCTCCGAGAAGAAGTAGAGGCTGCAGTGAAGTCGCTGAAAAAAGGGAAGGCAGCAGGAGCAGACAACATCCCTGCAGAACTAGTCCAAGAAGGGGGAGAAGACATGATAAGCGCCTTACTAACAATCTGCAATAAGACTCTGGCAGTCAGGGGATTGGCCCACACCATGGACCCAATCACTTATAATAACTCTCCCCAAAAAAGGCAACTTACATCAATGCCAGAATTATCGCACGATCAGTCTTATATGCCACCCAAGCAAAGTCATGTTAAAGATCCTACTGAACAGGCTGAAGCCACAGGCAGAGGAAATCATAGCTGAGGAACAGGCAGACTTCAGACCAGGGCGCAGCACAACTGAGCAGATCTTCAATCTGAGAGTTCTATGTGAGAGGTACCTCCAGCACCAGCAAGACCTCTATCATGTTTTTGTGGATTTTAAGAAAGCGTTTGACAGGGTGTGGCATGCAGCCCTTTGGTCCACCATGAAGCTATACAACATAAATGCCAACCTAATCAAAGTCATAGCAAACCTTTACAACAAGGCCACTAGCGCAGTCTGCTTCAACGGCAAAATAGGAAACTGGTTTAGGACTATTGTCGGAGTCAGACAAGGCTGCTTGCTCTCACCTACTCTTCTCAACATCTTCCTGGAAAGAATCATGACAGACGCTCTGAAATATCATGAAGGAACTGTCAGTATTGGAGGCAGAACAATCACGAACTTGCACTTTGCGGATGACATTGATGGCCTTGCAGGAACAGAGAAGGAGCTAGCTCAGCTGGTGGAAAAGCTGGACAGCACAGCCATTGCGTATGGGATGGAAATCAGTGCAGAGAAGACCAAACTGATGACAAATAACACCAGTGGCATTGGCACTGACGTCACGACTGGAAGCCAAAAACTAGAAACAGTTAATAAACTCAAATACTTAGGAGCCATTGTGACAGATGAGGGATCAAAACCAGAAATACTGTCCAGGATTGCGCAGACAACAACAGCACTGACAAGATTGAAGACCATTATGGAAGGACAGAAACATCACACTCTGCTCCAAGATCAGACTGATGCGCTCCTTAGTCATCTCAGTGTTCTTGTATGCCTGCGAGTCATGGACCCTCACAGCAGACCTTGAAAGGAAGATACAAGCCACTGAAATGAGATGTTTTCGAAGGCTGCTTGGCATTTCATACAGAGATCACATCACGAACGAGGAAGTGGGAAGCAGAATCAGGCAAGCCATCGAGCCCTATGAAGACCTATTAGCCATTGTGAAAAAACGCAAACTGAAGTGGTATGGGCATGTCACGCGTTCAGCAGGGCTTGCCAAAACAATCCTGCAAAGCACTGTGCAAGGAGGACGAAGGAGAGAAAGGCAGAGGAAAAGATGGGAGGACAATATCTCAGAGTGGACAGGACTGAGGCTGGGTAATACGCTAAGAATGGCAGAGAACAGAGAGGAATGGAGGGAGCTGGTTGCCAAGTCATCAGTGGTGCCCCAACGATCGGCAAGACTACGGGATGGATGGATGGATGGATGGAAGGATGGATGGATGGATGGATGGATGGATGGATGGATGGATGGATGGATAGTGAGATAGTGAGATAGATAGTGAGATAGATAGTGAGATAGTGACAGAGAATAATAGCAGAATCAAAAGTTACCTTTATCAGTCAAACTGTTAATATCAAAGACTGACATTTTGCTCACTGGGCATCTGCATTGGGGCACTGAGAGACCTGTTTGAGTTATATGCAATGCCACTGTATATTTACTGGCCTCAAGTACATAGATAGGCAGACTAATACGTTGACTTGGTCTAAATAAGACGTTCTAGCCTAGTGTTATGAACAGTAGCAGGGGCGGATCTGTTACCTCGAGGGGGGGGGGGGGGGGTTCCAACCTTTTCTTTGGGGCCTTCAACCTGAAACAAAAGACCACACTGACGCTAGACATTGCTTCCAGGAGCCGAAAAATCGAAAAGCAGGGCCCCGGGTTGGGGGGGTGGGGGGTCCAAACACCCCATAAAGGGAATTTGTTATAGCATTTTAAAGAATTTGGGGGGAGGGGTCCGGAACCACTGTAACCCCCCCACACACACACACACACACACACACACACACACACTTCCCCGTGCCCCCCAGATCCGCCCCTGAGTAGGCTAGAGTTTCTTAACCCATTTAACCCCATGGGCACATTTCCAAAATTTGTGAAAGTGTCACCTAAAGACTATATGCCAGCTGAAGGAGACGGATTGACCATGCTAATTGAAGGATAGTGCAGGATGAGCTTGGCGCCTACAGGTCAGTTTAGTACTGATGATGGCGATGGTGATGACGATGATGATGATGATGATGATATTTTGCATTGCAGAACGGAGGACCTGTGCAGTCTGCTGGTAACAACTGGCCGCTGCGTGGATCCAAGGCTACACTGTGGGAAAGGCACAAGAGGCACGGCTTTTGTCTGTAGTAAAACCCTGTTTCAGAAGACTGGCTATGTCAACGATGGGTACATTTTCAACCTGTCTATACTTTTTTTTTAATTGAAAGGGCGTTGGTGCTGGGTTGTTGGGGGTTTTTGTTTGGGTTTTTTTTTTAATTTATTTGTTTGTTTGGTTTTGTTTGTTTGTTTGGTTTTGTTTGTTTGTTTGTTTTTTCGTAGTTTTTTTTAATTGAATTTTCTTTGATCTTGTTTTGACTGATTTAAGTTGTCTGTATGTTTGTTTGATTGTTTTTTTTATCTCGTTTCATCCTGATATATTACTGCTTAAAATAAATTTTACTATGAGGCGCCAAGCTGTTCTGGCACCACCCTTAAACTAAAATGGTTGATCTGTCTCCTAATCTGTAATGTAGCCTTCATATGACAATCAGCAAATCTGTTTTTAAAAATTCAGCCTCAAGATTATAATGGGCTAATGCTTTTATGTTATGACCAGGCTTATGGCATATCTCAGGGCTGTAGTGTGTCTACGTTTAAAAAAGATGGACTGTATCTTTGCGAAGTTTTTCAGCTTCCTGTTTGCATGTTTTATTTTTTACTGCTGGCATGATGTTAACACCAGTCATTGAATTCTTTGTTTTTTGGCTGATGCATGCTGTTGACTGGTTTCCAACAATTATTGAGGCAGCTGGTGCTAAAATGGGTATATTGCTCGAAAAAAATATATTCTAGTTAATATTACCACTGTATGGAAGTATCATATGTTTATTAGTGCCAGTGGTTAAGATGATAATACAGTTTCATTTTCACTTTAGATATCCATACATTGTTATACACATGCGCATGGCGCTTGAAAGATGCATTTTGCCTGTATTCACAGGAGCCGGTGTGATGAATTATTTGATGAACTGCCGATTTGATCAAAAACGTTAGAGATGCTTCGTTATGAAAGCGGTTCTAGAGTTTTTGGATTGATGAACTGTTCAGATTTTCAGAAGACATTCAGTTTATCAGAAGGGGCATGCTGAAATTTGCTGATGATACGACAGTCAAGGGTTTTGTAAATAACAATGACGAGAGTGCATATCGGGATGAGGTAGACATGTTAGTAGGCTGGTGTTCTGTTAACAACCTGGATTTGCATGTTGGTAAGACCAAGGAAATGATAATCGATTTCAGGAAAAAGAAAACTGACCCCCTTCCCGCCTTAACCATCCAAGGAAACGATATTGAAATTGTTGAATCGTTCAAGTTCCTGGGTACTCTTATCTCGCACGATCTGAAGTGGGAGAAGAATATTGAACAGCTAGTAAAGAAAGCCCAGCAGCGCCTGTTTTTTCTTCGGCGGTTGAAGTCTTTTGGCGTCAGTCAGCAGATCATGGTGCAGTTTTACCGCGCTGCCATTGAGAGCATTCTTTAGTACCTTCTCAATGACGGTGTGGTATGGCAGCGCAACCGACGAAGCCCGCAAGAAACTAAATAGGGTGATCAAAACAGCATCTCATATTGTTGGAAGCGATCTCCTCTCGCTGGAATCTCTGTACCACGCACGCACCATCAAGAGAGCGAGCTCCATCATACATGACGAGCACCATCCTGCACATAGCCTGTTCGTGCCCTTGCCATCTGGCTTACGCTTTAGATCCATCAAGGCCAAAACCACTCGTTTTCAGAAGAGCTTTTATCCCTTGGCTGTTCAGGCCCTGTCTAATGTGGCTGTGATATGATTTAACTCAGCAGATTGACTCAAAGTCCCTTTAGAATTACCTACAGCCCATGTTAGTTGTTTGTAGATATGTTCCGTTAAACCTCTTCTTAAACAGGATATACAGTTTTACAAATAGATATAAATTTAGCTAATCTGTTTTCGTTGCGGCTCACTTCAGTGGCGGTCTTTGTTGTCATAATATGTTTATTATGCTATAGATTTATTTTATTTCACTTACTTAGATGTGTGTGTACACTTAGTAGAATGACTGCTATATATATGTGCGTTTTATTATTTTAGAGTCTGCTTGATTGTGATGTTTGTATGTTTTATGTGTTGATGTTAATATGGACGCTCGTCAGTTATGCCGCAAAAAATTCCTAATGTTTATGCATATGGCAATAAAGTTTTCCTTATCTTATCTCTTATCTTATCTTGTCAGTGCGGGTGTCTACCTTTATCTCAGATAATGATAATCAAATGCATGATTCTTATTTGACTGGTCAAAGTGAAGCGGCTTTGGCAATAACAGATTTAACACATTTAAGACATGCAGCTTTTGGATACTTGGTTTAATGCCATATACATGTGTTTGGATGCGACATGGACATGCAAAAAAAAAAAAAAACTTACAAATGAACATACTACCAGGTTAACAGATACTATGTTATTTTGACTGCTGCTTTCCTCAATGTGTCAACTTGTCAGTACCTTACAAGATAGATGGAATGAGTCAGTGAGACACGATTCGCATCAACACGTCCAGTCCACGCACAGAGTTTGTCTACAACATAGATGAGCTAGCCGACATGGCCACCATCAGGTGAAAAGTATATTTTGCCTTTTTAGCAATGGTAACCCCAGACCTTTAGAGCTTGGGTCAAGCAGAACTGACGTGAATTGTGGCTGTTTCATACGTTGGGGTGTTCCATTATCAGATCTTAATCCTTTCACCACCACTTGCTATGGTTGTCTCAAAAGCAATCTACTATTTTACTTATCAACTCTCTTATCAACCCTTTCTGCCTGAAACACATGGACATGTCTGAGGCCAGCAAGAGGCATAGATCCTCATAAGCCCCACATCAGACCCTGACCTCAAACTTTCATGGCTGATCCCCTCCCCACCCCGCTTTACCCCCCCCCCTCCCCCCCCTCCCCCCCCCCCCCCGCCCCTGGTGCTGTCATTCAGGCAATAATTAGAATGTTGTAATTGTCTGACTGCTATTCAGATTGTTCAATCTGTGTCTACTACAACACCATATGGATTGAGAGTGATACAGGCTGGTGCCAGGTGCCAAGCTACTCCATCACCACCCTTAAACTTTCATGATCAATTTCTCTCGTGAACTGTGGAGTAGTTTTCATAGAAGTACATGTACTGCCAAAATTTGGAATATCAACCTACAGCTTTCTCATGTGTTGACAGAATGGGAGATTTCTAGCTGCTGCAAAGATACACAGGTCAACGCAATGGTTGGTACCTTGTACCAGGAGTAAGTAGTCAGTACATGGAGGAGAATGACGACAAGCCACCCAGCAAAACCAACCAACTTTTCAACATCAAAGATCAGAATTATTCATCCAACAATACAAACTTATTTATGTGCTGTGAAGGGGGATGAGGTGATCTTTGTCATTGGTGGGAGTGGTGGAAGGCATCATGCATTTTATTACAATACCATTAGGAATCGATATTAAAACTCAAACCAGTCTTCAGGAGGTATACATTTTGTCAACTGGGGCTCATCTAAACTTCCTGCTGGCTATGCTAACATGTGTAAATACTGGTAATAATGATAATTATAATACGAGTATCTATGTAGACGCTTTAAACACTTTAGTTACATCAAACTCAACAAGTGCAATGATATAAAACACATGCATTCATCCACGCACTAAACACAAAGACAATACATTCAGGTGGTGCAAAAGGTCAGCTCGGGTATCTAGGTTAGCAAAACGCTTGTGTAAAAACTAGGAATGGAGTAGGCTAGTTGTGACACTTTAGACTGTCTAGAGTTTAAACCTAATCTGCTATAATTTTCAGATGACCCAGAGGAGCTCCATGACTTAATGGAAAGCCACAAAGATGTACTGGGCAAGATGAAACATCGTCTGGAACAATAGCGAGCAACACTGAGGGGTTTCCGCTAATTTCCCCCGCCCCGTCCCCACCTCTAACCCTGATCACTGGGGCGGGGCCTGGAGTCAATTGATGGTGCTGATTTGAATGACATGAGTGGAGAAAATAACTTGCCTAATTTCTGGGTTTTTATCATGAAATAAACAGATTACTGCTGTACCTCCATGCACAACCTCACTTCCTCCCCTGCCGAGAAGGGGCATGCTGCATACTCTTCTCAGCAGGGGGAAACGGAGCTGAGCATAAAGGTGGCTCACTTTCTCTTCTGCCTACTGAGTGTGCCGTACAGCTGTGTCATGGCATGGATATGGACTGAAGTACTTGTAACATGCATTACAAGTGAACATGATAATGATGAGTGAAAATGGTTTCATTGATTATTTCTTAACACATGCACTTATAGTGTTAGAAATTGTTTAGTAGCAGCAAAAAGCAAATGGTGAGGTAGGAATATTTATCAATTTGAGCGCAGAGCTTGTAGACAGTTTATGCGTACTCATTTGTCTGTGTGGTCCATATAATTCTCTTTAACATTGTACAACACATGCTCGATTGGACACTGTGATGCGTGGAGGTGATTTGGTATTAGTAACGAAAGTTTCACCTCTAAAAGCAATTCTCGGCCTGATTACCCCATATGATTGAGAGCAGCAAGCGGTATAGATTCTCACGAGCCCCCACAGATGCAGGGACTCATAAGAATCTATGCATCTTGCTAAATTAATATTTATGCCTACCTCTGCATAGCGGCACAGAATAGCAGCTGGTTGTTTCAGTTTATGGTGTTTAGCTGTGAAAGGCTTCAAATTGACGAGAGAAAAAAGCCGAGAAGTGCTTTATGTTTTATTCTTATTTCTTTTTTCTTTTCTTTTTTAATTGTTCCTGTTTGCGCTTTCGTAAAAGGCATTTTCATCACAATCTTGTAATCTGTGTGTTCATGCGTGTGTGTCCAAGATATGTATTTTAGACATCAACTTTAAGAAGGCAGACATTATAAGAAAGACTTCGGTGCCTCACACGGGCATAACTTTAAATGAATAAACACGATTGATCATCAAGTTGATGACAACACAAATACTGAACTTGTGAATGTGCGCCTCCCGAACCCCCTCTGTTAAAAACTTTCAGCAAAGAATCAAACACAAATAAACATTAATTCACACAACATAAAGCAATCTGGTACTCTGATTTCACTGCACTTTTGAGAGGAACTTGTTGATAAAGTCGACTGCGGTGTCCGGCACACCAATAACGCTGGTCGCACGAAGTTACTTCCCCTGATATACAGAATAGTTCCGCCGAACTTTCAATTTTTACGTGAGGTTTCGCATCAGTCAGACAGGTCGTTCAAGACGTTTTATATAAATATTGCATATATTGTCGATCAGGCAATCATGTCTAATCGAAACGAACTCTGAATGACAAATCGCCACTCCAACTAAACGTATGTTACCCGCAATATTGTCTCCCCTGCCTTTTAGGGCTATAATATAATATCAGTACATGTGTCAAAGAAGGGGGAAATTTTATGGAGTGGGTACATAGCGCCCTATCCCGCCCATCATACTCATAGACAGAGAGAACACAAATTCTGCACTTATTATTGAAGGATTGGCCATGCCGTTGTTCCGCAGTCAGTGAAGGGGTGCAGCCAATACCGTTGTCAGTGACTGCCGGGCAAAACGATGCCGCGTTGCCCGGGTGCCTCTAAGTGACTATCATTTGTTAAATATGGAAATGCTTCCTGAACACATTCATAACTATTTTATATGGCCCTATCCCGTCCTTCATATGTTAAAAGACCAAAAATGTTGCACTTATTCAGGAAAGATTGGCCGCAATGCGGCTTATGTGTCAGCTGTGTTGGGGTGCTTCAGCCAAATACCGTCTTGCGGCAAAACGAATCCTTGTGCCCTCTAATGCCTGTCATTTTTTAATATGGAAATGCTTCCTGAACACATTCACAACTATTTTATATGGCCCTATCCCGTTCATCATAGGCTTAAAGACCAAACTGGCGGGTTGCACTTATTAAAGAGCGAATCATCATAGTCGCCGCTTCATTGACGGGTTCTCAGTGCCCTAGGGGTGTTTCAGTTAATACTGTCTGATGGATCAAGATGCGTTGTGTCCTCAAATGCCTATAATTTTTTAATGTACAAGTGCTTTCTTTACATACTGGTAACTGTTTTATAGCGCCCTATCCCGTCCGTCATAGACCAAGAGCCCATAAATTGTGTCTTTATTACTGAACCCATATGATACTGAGGCTAAAAGCTTCAAATTTGTACACTGCCATATACAAGCTACACTATGGTACTCATTACAGATAAGGATATCATGTAGTGATACCAATGGCTTTAGTTCAAGGGTGGTGCCCGAATAGCTTGGCGCCTAGAGGCGCCAAGCTATTCTGGCTCTACCCTTGAACTATTTTAGTCAAAGTTATTTCAGACACTGGTGTATTCCGAATGACAAGGGTTAAGGAAGGTTGGCCGCCCCGCGGCTTCTCAGTCAGTGTAGAGGTGCTTCAGCCAATACCGGTTGATCGCAAAACGATGCGTTGTGCCAAAATTGTTGCACTTATTTATTTATGATTTAATTTGTGTATTTATTTGTTTATTTATCTCCATATTGATTTGTTTTCATTTATTGATTAATCGTTAATTTTTATTTATTTATTTCTATTTTATTTGTTGATTTTTAATTAATAGATTTGTTTGTTTGTTTGTTTGTTTGTTTGTTTGTTTGTTTGTTTGTTTGTTTGTTTGTTGTGTCTACTCGGACCAACTTTAGTCAAGGTTCTGAAGATTCTGCAGATCCCCTGTATATCCCAATAGTTATCCCAATTTATTTTATTTTGTCCGTATAGGTATATCATACCCTGGCTGCTCTCTGCTGGCTGCTAAGATACTCTCGTGCTGCCCCATAAAGGCACAACCATAATTCGCTTTTCCAGCGCGGGTAACTAGACAGTCGAAGCACTAAGATAGTTGGCATTATACCAGGCTACGGCATTGGAACACATCCGATGTACATTTAAAAGGAAATAATACAACGCGCACGCACGCACGCACGCACGCGCACGCGCACACACACACACACACACACACACCCTAAGCCGCGCCTGCTACCGGTCGTGGCCGGTACTACGCGCACACGGCTCAGGCGCTGCGTACTGAGACACACGCCCCACAAGCGCGTTACGTTACGTTCTCCGATTTTAAGTCCCCCCGTCGGCGAGTGATCGGGGACTATTATGCCCCACAACGCTTGCAAGTCAGTTCCGGCTTGGCTCTATCTAATATTTTTACACAGAGTCAGTGCGTGCTCACATACACGCGCACGCACGCGGCACCGACGCATGTGAACTCACAGTACACACACACACACACACACGGCACTACACTCACACACACGCGCGCACACACGCCACTACAATTGTGGTTGGTTCTTACATCTGATCTCATTTTACGCGGCCGCCCCGGCTTGGAAGTCTGAATCATTTGGTTAGTTCTTTGTTTAACGTCCAGGCGACACCGAAGTGATGATAACCGCCAGTGCGCAAAGGCCGTTGGCCCGCGCACGGCCGTACTTGAGCCAACGGCGGGCGACGTCGGTCCGATGGCCCTTTGTACCGTTGGGATTCAAATTAATGAGCTGAGCGGTCAAAGGTCACGCAAACGAAAACGAGGCTGAATAGGATACACAATGGCGACTGCTGCTGGTTGTGAATGTCGGGACCTTCGATTTGTGCCTTATTTTGAGCATCAGGAAGTGAAAGACTACATCATACATGGTTCAAAGGTTCCCTTTATGATACCTTGATAGAAGAAGCTGCAAATGGACATAAGTTATTGACATTGGGTTGTGTACTAAATCTTTTAAAAGCTTTTTTTTTAGGGGTGGGGGGTGCTGTACATAATACCATAATTATACGAAAGATCTTGCACCTATCTGTGTGATCATTCAAACACAAACAATTAGTGTTATTTATCTGTTCGTTGCCCAGGTTCACTAGAGATAAAGTGCATGCTCACTGCGCAAAGTCTGAAAACTTTGTATAAATTTATTTATGCATGAATCATTGAATGTGTAAATATTTATTTGTCAGTTAATATATTTCTCTTATTTGTAATTGTTTTATTGTAAATAAAGATGTTGTTTGTTTATTATTATTTTGTGGTATTGATAGTATGGTGGAAATAACATTTTATGGAAACTAAACTGAAGTTGGCGTGTCTCTTCTTTCAGGTTTGTGCGTCTATTTCCTCACATGTATATAATGCAACTCACAAAACCACAACTTTCATCAATCTTTTTATTTCCATGTTAAGCAGCTTTTAGGTAATGTTTACCAGTCGCATTGAGCACAATCATGAAAAAAATGTATTCAGTAAATAAATTCACTGTTTAAATTGACATGAACCATCACATCACACAAAATATAGCTTGGCCTGGTACTGACCCTAGTTTTCAGCCCGTAAAAAAAGTTTAACATTAGATTTTTTTCGGACACTATCATGTCTTAACACCAAATGTGGCATGATGGTGTATGGTCACAAGACCTCAAAAAAAAAAAAAAAAAAAAAAAAAAAAAAAAAAAAAAAAAAAAAAAAAAACATTGTCACAGGGTCAAATAATGTTGCCTAAAACTAAGGAAAAAATCACTATTTTTCACGTATTTCACGCAGAAATTATTAACAATGGTTATTATAACTATATATGCTATGGTAGGGCAAAGTAAGGCCTTTATTTTGATAGCAGTTTGATGACCTTGTTTCGAACATGCTAATCAAAGAAACAGTTTTCCGTTGCCACATTGCTATATATAATAATAATAATAACAACATTTACATCAATTAAAAAAAATTCATCACGAGTTTTTATAAATGTTAAAGTATTTGTAGAACAAGTCGAATGTTTACATTTTGTAGTTGGCCAACAAACGCAATACATGCTTGCATTAACAAATATTATAATAACGCACTGCCGTGATTGACAGGCTTGTAAAGTTGCAACAACAATTGTAATTGTAATAAAAACGTGTATCGTCTTTGTTGGTCAACTACAAAATGTAAATATTGACCTAGAAATACTTCAACATCAAAACACCTAGGCACAGGACGATCGTCTCAAGTTGGCCTTTGGTCGACACTTTACTACTGGTAGTAGCCCCGCCATGATGACAATCCTGCCTAGCCTCGCTTTCGTCAAACGACCTTCACCTCATTAGCTATGTGCATATTGCTCGAATATAGTGCCGACGCCGGGCTGAACTGATTTGCTAAAGATCGAAACTGCTGAAGAAGAAACAAGAATTTAGGGACGATGCGCTTAATTATTGTACCCAGAAAGAAAAAAGAGAGAAACAAGTCATTCTGCCATTCATGTGGCACTGAAGTTCCACCCTCTGCCCATACCCCCAGCCGTATGTCAGTGCCGTATGCGCGCGTGTGTGCGTGTATGTATGTATGTATGTACTATGTATGTATGTGTGTGCGTCGTGTGTGTGTGCGTGCGTGCGTGCCAGTGTGCGTGTGCCACGGTCTGTACGTGTGTAGTGTGTTCCACATTCGACCTATAATGTCGTGTCAGAATGAAATTTAGTCCGCTGTGTTTCTTGATTCCGCTCCGGTGTCACATTGAGATTCGCAATTACATATTATCATACATAAACAAATCCGTCTGCTTCTGATTATGTGATAAATGATCTAATCCCACCCCGCACATGTGGAGATTGTCACAAGTGGGGCAAATGCCGTCACAGCAATTGAAGAGGGGGTGGGGTGGGTGGGTGGGGAGGGATGGTTCCATCACGGATTCCCACTGATATGACCATTCAGTAATTTTGTGAATCTGACGAATCTAAAAAATAGCCCACGTTTTACGATGGAAGGCCGGAGTCGATAAAGAGAGAAGGTATCGGTGTCATCAACGGAGGGGGGGGGGGGGGGGAAGGGGGGCTGTTGATGCTGGTGTCCCAATGCGCAAAAGGCCATCGAGCCGACGCCGGCCGCCGAACGTGCGCGGGCCAACGGCGGCCGATGACCTATTGCGCATTGGGTGTCAGTACAGCATTCTGGCCGGCCGAAAAATCAAACAAGTGCCGTGTGTGTTGGGGGGGGGGGGGGGGGGTGTTGGATGAGGTTTCTGCAGTAACCAGAATTTACGGTCATGGCAACAAACTTTTACGATTCACGAAACAGCCGGCCAGGACGTTTTCACAGATCACACTTAAAGCTGCCGCCTTATTTGGACTTTCACGACGACCAGTCTTTTTTCACGGATCCGCACAATTGACTGATGAAAAAATTGCAATCACTTATCACGCGAATCAAGAAACGGCCAATCACGCTTCACGACTTTAGTCGTTTGATTTTCATGCCAGTTGAGCATCACAGCCCCTCCACCCCACCAACCTTCCCCACCACCCACCCCCCTTCGGCCGCTCCCCTCGTCAGTCAGTTGTTAGACTTTTCTGCCAGTGAAAGCGGTTGCGACTAGAGGGGTGCACTGATTCTCTGTTCAGTCACCGTCCCTTTCCATCTTAAAACGTGAATGATGTTCAAAAAATCTCGCGAGCCGTGAATCTGTGATGGTACTCCCCCCCCCCCCTCCCCCCCCCCCCCCCCACACTCCCCTTCTAGGCGCCATAACGGCACGGCCCGGCCCAGGGCCGGCACTGAGTACTGACCGTGCTTCCGGACGGGGCGTCAGCGGTCGGTGAGACCGGCGAAACGTCAAAATCACTCCGCCGCTTCAGTATGCCAGTCACAGACGCCTATGCGCCCGTCAGTTCGGGTGCACCACCGGCTCTTGAGTGACGTAACTGGCATTCATAAAGTACTAACTGATATCACTGATAACGCAGCGAAACAGCCGCCTTATCTCAGTCAAACGGGGCCGCACAGCCTGATTATTCACGCCAGTGCCGTGCCGCAATGCGGAAGTCGAATCGACTTCTTATACGGTATACCGATGATTGGCCGAACTCCGAAGACTGTTAATTGCGTGTTGAGTCGTTGTCGTAGTATGATATCACACCAGACGCACGCACGTAAGGTTCTTTTAAAGAAACTTTACTCAGCTGCAACCCGTCACACGTGGCTTAACTTCACGGGGATGTTGACCACACTGGAGTAACAGTTCCAACAATATTTTATTGCAGCGATGCGATCTCCAAACAATGCATCCACAAATGCACCAACACTGACCTCTCGTAGTAACTGCACAGGTTTCAGGACTCCACTCCGGATCTGGATCCACTGAGTTTCTGGCACCATTAATATTTGCGATGATAAGATTGTATACTGGGGTCAACACGCATAGCACCTTCACTTCTCCTGTCAGGTACGGGGTGTTGACACTGACCTTTATAAGGGGGATGACTCTCCCAGTTTTGTTGGCCAAAATGAGGGTGGTCCACTCCTGTAGCTGCTGGACTTCAGTTACTAGGTCCTCTCTCACGATGATGCAGCTACAACCGGTGTCTCTCAGCACTCTCACTGATGTGTTTCCAACGAGTCCTGACACCACCGGCATGTTCGGCACTTCATTCTCAGGCAGCGCAATGTTTGAGACTGGTAAGAATGTAGCCCCATCGCCAACTGGGATGCGTCCATTCTTTATGAAAGACTCAATCATCTACAGTGTTGCCAGGCTTTCTCCAGACTCAAAGTTACTAGATGACGTCACATCATTGGCTAGTACAGCAGCGGCTCTGTGTTGAGACGTGGTACTGCTTCTGCCTGCTGTCCCGCGATCTTGGTTGGGTCTTCTGGTGTTATCGCCTCGGGGAACATCCTTGGAAGGACATCGTATTGCCTTGTGCCCCCTCTTTCCACAAAGAAAACACGTCAGGCTCTCCATCGGCATGTGTTTTGGGATGTCTCTGACTTTGTGGGTTTCCTCTGCTGGTGTAGATCCGCGCTGCGGCTTACTGGGCCCGAACTTCATGTTGTGGGCGTCCAGGTATCTTTGAGCGAAGTCTGCCAAGGCCTTCAGGGACTGGTCTTATTGCTCCCTGAGGTGGGCGGCCAGGTCCTTAGAATATGCGTTGAGGACTTGTTCTTTGAAAGCTCAAGCTGAACGTCATCCAGTGTTATGCGCCCACTAATGACAGTGACGAGGAAGAGAAACAAGAGTTCTACGACCGACTCCAGAGTGCCTTGGACAAATGTGCGGAGCGAGACATCACCATCGTCATGGGCGATTTTAATGCCAAAATAGGGGAGGACAACACCGGATACGAAGAGGTGATGGGGAGACAGGGACTAGGCTCGGAGATGAGTGAGAACGGGGAGAGGTTTGTAGACTTTTGTGTTCTAAACCGACTTGTCATTGGAGGCAGCATCTTCCCACACAGAAGAATACACAAAGCAACTTGGGTCTCACCTGACCATACAACAGAGAACCAAATAGACCATATCTGCATTAGCAAGAAATTTAGAAGATCCCTTCAAGATGTTCGAGTGAGGAGGGGAGCAGATGTCGCCTCTGACCACCATCTGCTTACCTTAAGAATGAAGCTCAAGCTAAAGAAAAGCCGCACAGAGACAACAAGAAGACAGCGCTATAATGTAGGCCTCCTGAGAAAAACTGGAGTTAGAGAAGAGTTCAAACTGGTGCTGTCCAACCGGTTTCAAGCGCTACAGGAGCTAGTAAATGAAGAGGAGGCGGTCACCACAGAGCAGCAGTGGAAGGCAGTTAGAGAGGCGCTGAACTCAACCTGCAAAGACACTGTAGGGTTCAGGAAACACCATCACAAGGACTGGCTGTCGGCACAGACCTTGAAGAAAATAGAAGTGAGGAAGCAGAAGAAAGCAGTTGTCAACAACAGTCGCACGAGAGCAGCCAAAGTAAGGGCACAGGGGGAATACTCGGAAGCCAACCGCGAGGTGAAGAGGAGTATCAGGGCAGACAAGAGGGCCTACACAGACAGCCTGGCAGCAGAGGCAGAAAAGGCAGCAGGCAGCGGCAACATGAAACAGCTCTACGACATTACCAGAAGATTGTCAGGCAAGTATGGCCATACAGAAAGACCAGTAAAAGACAAAAAAGGCAAGCCTATTGCAGACAGAGCAGACCAACTCGACAGATGGGCCGGGTATTTTGAAGAGTTACTGAACAGACCTAGCCCACCCGACCCCCCCCCCCCCCCCCCCCCAGACATCCAGCCGGCAGAGACCGACCTACCCATCAGCTGTGACAGACCCAGCCGGGAAGAGATCAGAAGAGCAGTGGCATTTTTGAAGAACGGCAAAGCAGCAGGCCCAGATGGCATCCCAGCGGAGTCTCTGAAAGCAGACCTAGAGACAACGGTGGAGATGCTGTACCCACTGTTTGGAAAGATCTGGGAAGAGGAGGTGATGCCGGCTGACTGGAAGGAGGGGTACCTAATCAAGCTTCCCAAGAAAGGCGACCTCAGCAAGTGTTCCAACTACCGAGGAATCACCTTGCTGTCAGTACAGGAAAGGTCTTCAACAGGATCATCCTGGAGAGAATGAAGAGCTCCGTTGACCCCCAGCTAAGAGACCAGCAAGCAGGATTCAGGAAAAACCGATCATGTACAGACCAGATCGCCACTCTCCGCATCATCGTGGAACAGTCTCTGGAGTGGAGCTCCCCGCTGTACGTCAACTTTGTGGATTATGAGAAAGCATTTGACAGTGTGGACCGAGAGACTCTGTGGAAACTCCTACGACACTACGGTGTACCCATAAAGCTCGTCCGCCTGATCAAGAGCAGCTACGATGGCATGACATGTCGCGTGATCCACGAAGGGCAGTTCACCAGGGAGCTCCAGGTCAGAAATGGTGTCAGGCAGGGTTGTCTGCTGTCTCCGTTCCTCTTCCTACTGGCCATAGACTGGGTCATGAAGATGACCACAGAGCACAGACGAAGTGGAATACAGTGGACACTGTGGACACAGCTTGACGACCTCGATTTTGCAGACGACTTGGCATTACTGTCCCACACTCATCAACAAATGCAGGACAAGACCACGAGGCTTGCTGACATCTCGTCCCAAGTGGGCCTCACCATTCACAAACAGAAAACAAAGACAATGAGGCTGAACGCAACCATGGACGAACCAGTCTTGCTTGCTGGCACCCCGTTGGAGGAGGTGGAGTCCTTCACCTATCTCGGGAGCATCATAGATAAAAAAAAAAAAAAGGCGGCACTGATGCAGATGTCAGAGCACGAATCGGTAAAGCCAGAGCAGCCTTTCTCCAGTTGAAAAAAGTGTGGAGTTCCAGAGAGCTGTCACAACACACCAAAGTCCAGATTTTCAACTCCAATGTAAAAGCAGTTCTCCTATATGGAGCAGAGACTTGGAGATTGACAAAAACCACAGTCAACAGAGTACAGACCTTCATGAACAGTTGCCTTAGAAGAATTTTGAAAATCCACTGGCCAGAGAAGATCAGCAACGTCAGACTCTGGGAGAGAACAGAGCAGATAACAGCAGAGAATGAAATTGGGCGAAAAAGATGGGGATGGATCGGTCACAGTCTGAGAAAGCCAGCTTCCAGTATCACTAGGCAGGCATTGTCATGGAACCCCCAGGGAAAGAGGAAAAGAGGTAGGCCGAGAAACTCCTGGCGTCGAGACCTCCAAGCAGACATCAAGAGACTGGGAACCACCTGGAGTAGAATCGAAGGAGAAGCACAGGACAGGAGTTGCTGGAGGTCTCTCGTCGACGGCCTATACCCGGGTAGGGGTGACAGGCGTAAGTAAGTAAGTACTTGTTCTTTGGTGATGAAGTCACACGGGTCCTGGTACTCTTTGTTTAAACCAGCCAGCTCTATCCATTTCTCCAGGTAGCTCCTGATTCTTTCAATGAATAGGCCGGGTGTTTCTCCTTCCTCAGGCCTGCAGTTCCGAAATCGTCGCCTGTAACCCTCTTCAGTGAAGTCGTACTGTCTCAGCAGGGCGGCTCTCAACCCGGCTGAGTATAATCTTCGGCTTCTTCTCTTGGCAAACGGGTGTAAAATTCAAGCGCTTTGCCAGTTAAAAGTGCGCTCAGTGAAGTCGTACTGTCTCAGCAGGGCGGCTCTCAACTGCGTTAATCTTCGGCTTCTTCTCTTGGCAAGCGGGTGTAAAATTCAAGCGCTTTGCCAGTTAGAAGTGCGCTCAGTTTGATAACCCAAGTCTCTTGTCTCCAGTTATTGCTGCTTACGAAGCGCTCGAATCGCTCCAGATAAGCGTCCATCTTATCTGAATTTTCAACAAAAGGTGGAAGTTTTGGCGCACGGGCTGTTTGCTCTCTGCTGGATAATGCTGTTGCTTCAGTAGCTCTCTGGCTCTATCTCCATCTGCTTTAAATGAATTTCATGTTGACGCTGCCTCTCTGCCTCTTCTCGCTGTTTTTCTGCCTCTTCTCGCTGTTTCTCTGCCTCTGCTGCTTGAATTTCGAGTTTCCTGATTTCACGCTCTTTAGCTCTTTCTTCTCTCTCCAATCTCTCTTTTTCTTCTCTCTCTCTCTCTCTCTCTCTCTCTCTCTCTCTCTCTCTCTCTCTCTCTCTCTCTCTCTCTCTCTCTCTCTCTCTCTCTCTCTCTCTCGTCTCTTTTCTTCTCTCTCCTCTCTCTCCAGTCGCTCCTTTTCTCTTTCTTTTACAAACTCGAGGAGTTGAGCTCCTTCGAGTCCACATTCCTTTCCAATTTTAAGGAATGTCTCCATTTCCGATGTCGCCATCTCTGCGTTTCACTGCTGGCTGTTTTCTCCGGCTACCCTTTCCATTGAGCCAACTGAAGAGGTCCCGTCGGAGGTGCCAAAATGTTACGTGTTGAGTCGTAGTCGTAGGATGATATCACACCAGACGCAAGCACGTAAGGTTCTTTTAAAGAAACTTCACTCAGCTGCAACCCGTCACACGTGGCTTAAGGATGTAGACCACACTGGAGTAACAGTTCCAACAATATTTTATTGCAGCGATGCGATCTCCAAACAATGCATTCACAAATGCACCAACACTGATACATTGTCTCCTCTACAATGTATCTACGCTTTTGACACACTGTGGCTAACATATAATGTAAACACTATACACTGCATAACTCCATCACTGACAATGTACAAACGCGCTTCCTAGCACAATTTTTTATTGTATCAGGCTTTCCAGAATAATCCAGCAAATTCAGTCATACAACGCAACCAATCAGAACGGAACACGTAACCGAAACTCATAAATATTGATGAAAAAGAATTTTCTAGAATAGTCTACAATACTTCAGTCCACAAAATTCGACTGCTAATTTCAACCCCAATTTTGGGAAATCCTGGTGTGTAATGACGTTACACAAGCCTTACGCTACACAGTTCACGACCTTGCCCGAATTCTCCGGAAGGTTCACGACTTTTCGTAACACATACTGCTGCTAACTTCACGCGCACAGAAAACACGGTGATTATTCGAGCGGTTTCTAGACTCTTCGGGATTCAAATCTGTGTATCAAAAGACAATCAATTCCGCTCTCTGTGCGAACGATAGGGAATCTTACTAAAAAGAAAAGGTATGTGATTCGTATTCATGATAGCTCAAATAAATATCGGATCGTTTCCTACGATTAATACATGCATGCTGTCGCAGAACAACACAAGCATAACGTAACAAAGACAAACTGACCGCAATAGAAGTTGGATCCCACGCCTGTATCCCGGCGGCATCAGTCTCTCTTCACCACCACCGTCACTCACCACCCACACGCACTCACTGAGCAAACGGGGCTAAAAGAGCCAACTTTAAGAGTATTTTGAGGCGGAGCATGAATCCGGCCACCCAGCAAAATGACTCGATCTACCCAGGCGGATCCACCAGGCAAAAATCCCAATGCCGAACCAAGGCACTGAGGTACATTTGCATATCACTAGAATCTGGGTTGATTCCCAATGCGCAAAAGGCCATCGGGCTGACGTTGGCCGCTGACCGACGAAATTTCATGGTGCCGCCTGCCGCTGGGGCGGTCCGTGGCGCAGTGGTTAAGGCGCCTGCCACCAATGCAAAAGGTGCGAGGTTCGATACCGGGTTCCGGCGTCGGACTTTTCTCCTCTAGTAAGTGTCACCATCAATTCGGACGGACCGCCGGGGGTTCTTTCTCCGGGTACTCCGGCTCGGCTTCCTCAGTCCCCCTCCACTTTGGTATCAATTGCAGCCCTATGTACAGTGTGTGGGTGAATGCGCGTGATTAACGTGAGCGTGCTTGTTGGGTTCAGTTCGCGGCGGCGCTTTGAGCCGATACCGGTAAAGCGCCTATTTAATGCTCTGATTTATTTTATTTATTATTAAACCCGCAAGGGCGCCATTTTGTTTGGTCGACCGCCACGTTTTTGTGCTCTCAGTGTTTAGTGCCTTTTCTTTGGATGTACTGTGTTTTTGTCTGCTGAAAGCTGCTGAGTATTGTATAAGAGTGTGCTGATGAGGATTGTATGCTTGTTTTTCGTCGGATGAGGATGCTGTTCGAGTGGTATCGTATTGAATAGTCTTTCGTTTGAATTTGTTTACGCCGCCATCTCTGCCTCTTCCGCAGCGTGGGTCCGCATTGATCCGCTGGCCTTTTCGCTGCCTTGTTCTATGTCAGTGCTGCGCGCTAGTGGGTAAAGTGTTTACTGTGCGAGGCTGTCTGCCTTTCGCGGCCACATCTGTTGCTTGATTGTTGTCCGTGTCCCTCGCTCCCCTACCACACTCACACACACACACACCGACCGGCGCACACACACACACCGCACACACACACACCTACTGTACATCAGTTTTCTCCCTTGCGTCTCTTCCCTACCGCACTGCTCACACACTTCGGCACACACACACTTACTCATACACCCTGCTGCACCCTCTTCCCGTCTTTCGCTTTCTTGTCCTCACAAATAATCATGCTCATCAGATACACACGCCAACAACTGCTATCTCTACGTCGCCATGCCACCCACTCCGCATCTGGTGCCGCCGACAGTGTTGCAGTCGCCTTACGCGGCATCCGATTGCGCAAGAGAGGCCGCAGGGGCGGAATTAGCAGAAGGCAGGACGCACAAACACACACACTACCACACACTTCTTCATCTCTTCCAATGCCCTTCCACCCCTTCCGCCTCCTCCCCCTTCCTTCCTTCTTCTCCCATTTCTTCTCCTCCCTCCCTCATTCACTGCTCCATGCCCTCCTCCGCTGCCCACTCCCCCACCCTCACCCCCCTTCCTCTCCTCACCCCCTCCTCCTTCGCCTGCTTTCTCCTCCTCCTCCCCTCCTCCCCCTTTTTCCTCCCCGTCACCATCCCCATCCCTCTTCCTCGTCTTTTTCTACTCCCCTTCCTCCCCCTCTCCCCTCTCCCCCTCCCCACCCCCCTCTCGCATCCTCTTTCTCACCCGGTTATCCTTCCCCGACTGTTCCTCCTCCCCACTCCACCCCTCACTCCTCTTTCCCCCCTCCATCCTCTCTCCCCCCTCCCTACCCTCCCTCTCCTCTGTCCTCTTCTTCGTCCGTTTCTTCTCCCTCTGCTGTCTCTTCCAACCTAAAACTGTGTCTATTTAATGCCCAGTCTGTCTGCAAAGATGGCAAAGCTGACGTGATTTCCGACTTCATTCTAGACAATGACCTAGATATTGTCGTGATCACGGAAACGTGGCTCCGCTCGGCTGGCGACGAACCCATCGTCGCCAGCGTCACTCCGAGTGGCTACCGCCTGGCCTCCTTCCCGCGCGCTTTCAGAGGGGGTGGCATTGCCATCATCTACAGGGACTGTCTTTCCGCTCACCTCTCCTTCTCTCAGTCTCTACCTTTTGCTCATCCCTCCTTTGAATCTGTCGAGGCCGTAGCAACACTCCCTGGCCAGTCCCTCATCTTCTCATGTATCTATCGCCCCCCTCCAAGCTCTCAAAACAAACTCACAAACTCCATGTTCCTCACCGAGTTCGACCTCCTCCTCGAACACTACAGCACACGACCCGGAAAACACATCCTTCTAGGCGACTTTAACTTCCACTTTGACAAACCCGACCACCCTGACACAAAACGCCTCTGCACGTCACTTTTAAACCACAATCTTACACAACACATCACTAAACCCACCCACCGACTTGGCCACACCCTCGACTGGATCATCACCCGCACCTCCGATCAACTCTTTCTCGACTCTGACACCTCCTCTGTGCTTCCCTCTGACCACTTCGCTATTCTCGTCTCCCTCAATCTACCTCCCCCGAAAAAAACCAAGCTCGTTGTCTCTCGCCGCAAACTAAAATCTGTCAACCGCGAGAGCTTCTTCGACGAAGCTGTCGACCTTCTCTCGGGCCCCACCCCCTCTCCCGATCTGGCATCCCATTTCGATTCCTCCCTTCGAAAACTTCTAGACACCCATGCCCCTGTCACCACCTGCTCCATACCCAACCGACTCCCCTCCCCCTGGCTCACTAATGACATAGCTGAGGCCAAGCGCGAGCGCCGACAAGCGGAACGCCTCTGGCGCTCATCTGACCTCACCGTTCACAGACAGATCTTCCAAACAACCAGATCCAAAGTCTGCAAAATGATCTCCGAATCTAAACGCAAACACCTTCAAAACCAAATCCTGGAATCCACCTCTTCCAAAACCCTCTACGCCACCATGAACACACTCCTAGGCACTTCTAAAGACTCTCCTCTCCCCAACACACACAGCAAAGAAGAACTCCCGTCTGCTTTCTCTACCTATTTTTCGGACAAAATCCAAAATCTGCGCGACACACTCGACACCCTGCCTCCTCCGCCTTGCCCTCCCGACCCCACCTTTTCCGGCACTCCCCTCTCGTCCTTCCGCACCGTCTCTCAGGATGAAGTCCTCAAGACCATAAAGTCCATGCCCTTCAAAACCTGCGAACTTGACCCCCTCCCAGCTTCTCTCTACCGTGACGGCCTTCCAAAACTTCTACCCTTCATTACCGACATCATCAACGCATCTCTAGAAAACGGCTCCGTCCCCGATATCTTCAAGTCCGCCATCGTCCGTCCTCTCCTCAAAAAACACAACCTCGACCCAAACGAACTCAAGAACTATCGCCCAGTCTCCAATCTCTCTTTCCTGTCCAAGCTTCTTGAGAAGGTTGTTCTCAACCAGCTCAACCTCCATCTCACCGACAACAACCTCCTCAGTCCATTCCAGTCTGCCTATCGCAAACATCACAGCACTGAAACAGCCCT
Source organism: Semisulcospira habei (assembly GCA_036245525.1). Lineage (NCBI taxonomy): Eukaryota > Metazoa > Mollusca > Gastropoda > Semisulcospiridae > Semisulcospira > Semisulcospira habei. Next base: position 66,932,324 of record BTPG01000006.1, read on the forward strand.
TCTACATATCTTAAACGAGCTGCTTCTCTCCACTGACTCTGGCAACATCTCCCTTCTTACACTACTCGATCTCTCTGCCGCCTTTGACACTATAGACCACTCTATCCTCCTCCACCGACTCCACCACTCCTTCGGCATCACTGACTCTGCTCACTCCTGGTTTCTCTCCTACCTCTCTGACAGACAGCAGTCCGTCACCATCAACGGCGTCTCTTCCAACCCGGTAACGCTCTCATGCGGAGTTCCACAGGGGTCCGTCCTGGGCCCGGTCCTTTTCACACTCTACACCTCTCCTCTGTCCAACATCATCCAGTCTCACCGCATACACCACCACCTCTACGCTGACGACTCACAACTGCAAGACAAAGACAAACTCGACAACACTCAGTCACTACTGACTCGCACGGCTGACTGCTACAAAGACGTGAAAAACTGGATGACAGCAAACAAGCTGAAACTGAACGATGACAAAACGGAAGCCATGCTGGTAGGCACTCGCCAAAAACTCTCCCAGCTCCCTCCCTCTCTCCACCTTCAACTCGATAGCACCCCCATCTCCCTCTCTGACTCGGCCAAGAACCTCGGCGTCATCCTCGATTCCTCTCTGTCCATGACCAACTTCGTCTCCGCCACGACCCAGGCATGCTATTTCCACCTTCGCCGCATCAGTCAGATCAGAAAATACCTCACTACCGAAGCTGCCACCAAACTTGCTGTCTCTCTCATCTTATCTCGCATCGACTATTGCAACTCTCTCCTTTCCGGTCTCCCTCAATCCACCATCTTCACTCTCCAACGCGTCCAGAACAATGCTGCCCGCCTCGTCCTCAGAAAGAAAAAATCCGACCACATCACACCCCTGCTCAAACTCCTTCACTGGCTCCCCATCCCCCAACGCATCCAATACAAAGTTCTGTCTCTCTGCTACAAATCCCTGAACAACTGCGCTCCTGCCTATCTCTCCAACTTACTTCACCCCTACACACCTTCCCGCTCCCTCCGCTCTGCCTCCGACCCTCTCCGCCTCCACATCCCTCGCACCAAACTTAACACTTTCGGTCCCCGCTCCTTCTCCGTCTACGGTCCATCCATCTGGAACACTCTCCCACTCTCTCTCCGTCAGAAACACTCTCTCTCCTCCTTCCAGTCCGCCCTCAAAACTCACCTCTTTCAACAGTTTTAGCACTATATCACCGCACTCCCCACCCCAAGCTGACCGTCGTAATGTATTTCACTGTTTGTGGTACGTGAGTCATTGTCTAAAGCGTGCGCATGCGTGCGCGAGTTGTGAGTGTGCGCTTAGAGTTATAATTATTATAAGATAAGCGCATTATAAATACCGTAATTATTATTTATTATTAATTTCTCCTTGGGCCGCTTAGTGTGTGAATGAGATATCTGCCAGGTGGAAGTGGTGCCGCCGGTAGCAAAAAATCTACGAGTGGGTGAATTTACACATTGTTTTGTTTGGGACCTACAACCTGACACAATAGCCGGGTCTCACAGTCACGACGACAGTGGTAGCGGGCACGGACCTTTATGTAATAAAGGTCCGTGGTAGCGGGTATGTTCGAGGCACCAAGCGGCTGCAGCTGTGACACCATATGTGATCAGTCAGTGCCGTGAGAACCGGCTCAGTCTCAGTTCACACTAAAAACTAAAAAGGTGGGGTGTCATTTTCAAACTAAAAAAAAAGAAAAAAAAAAAAAAAAAAAAAAAGAAAAGTGAATTTGATAGCATTTTAAAGAATCCCCCCCCCCCCCCCCCCCCCCCATCCCCAGATCAACTGGCATGGCCGGGTGATGATCAGGAGGTGCAGCCCTAATCAGTCGTCACTCAGTGACACTGAGCCACCTGGACTGCTCGGCCGGAAAAGACTGACTCGATGCGGGGTTATTGAGACAGTCATGACAGACTATGATATTCAGTGCCCGCTGTGGAGTATAACCTTAACACTAAACAGTTCAGGCATAGTGCGGCTGTGCCAATTTGCGCCTGGACTGATCAGTTTACCCGGCAAAAGGACATCCTATCTATAGAACAATTTTCGTCACGGTGGGTAGCCGGAGTTACGCCTCTTTATAGCGAAGGTGACCTCTTCAGCCACGATCCGCACGGCTACAGAGTTGCCTCTGTACATGATACACGTTTTTACCCATGAAAAGGTTTACCTTTATTTAATTTTAAACAGCATATGTGTATCTTGAATGTACGTGTATTTCTCGAAAGAACAACTACACGAAGAATGAAACACGCTTAGAAAAGACAATTACGGAAACAACGTTATCTGAGTAAATAGAAAGATTTTGCAGACGACACATCGTCAGATATTCCTACGGATATAAACACTAATAATAACAATTTAAAGTACATTAAATTATTTTTTTACAAAAAAGTGTTAATAGATATTCAAGCAAGTCATACACTGTATGATTTTTAAAGCAATGAGGAAATAGTGAGGTCAAAACAGTGGAACTACTTTTGAAGCGGTAGGATATCTAGAAGGTTGCGGTGGACACGTGTCACTTCCTGTTGAGTAGGCCCGCCGATAAATGTTTGCGAGGAGGGGTGTGTGGCTCAGTTGTGTGTATGTTTTATGTCTGCTTGGCAGGAGATTCGTCCCCAGCGTCGTTCATTTTCACAATCAAGCTTCAGGCTACACCTAACATCTCAGGTATGATCAATTTTAAGGCGTCGGGTTTGACGCAAGTCGGTTTGGCTCTCAAGCGTGTATAGTTCGCGTGCTAAGATGTGTCGTCTGCATCAACAGAGACTCATTATTAGGCATAGCTGCTACTTTGTTTCTGTAGTGACAGCGGCGTTGACAAATGTAATGCGAAAGATCATCAGTAGCTGTGCGTTCGTTTGTTTATACCTTATCGTTCAGCAATCTTACACTGGACACTTCAGGTAAACATCTTACCTCTACAGATTTTTCAAGCGATGAATAGAAGCCAGATTGATTGAGATAGGCCTCGATCGTAACATGGCCACACCCACCAATACTTAAGACACGTCAAATCCTCGTTCACGTAAGAAAGATGCTGAAAGGAGATCATATCGAGCGAGAGCCATCATTTTAGTTGTTGCAAGGTTGTACTGAGGGGAATGTGCATACAAACTGAAGTATTTACTGTATGTATCCTTGTGGTTGTACTGACTGTCATGTTAACGGATATGTATACCTCGTCTTGAGTAAGTTTGAGAAATTTATGTTAAAATGTGAAAACTGGATAAAAGCACTCCACTCTTGTGTATAAAATTGATTGCAAGTCCTGCTTAGTCAATAATGTTGTAAAAGTGTTGACTGTTTCTCTATACTCATTTTTTCATACAAGTTATAATAATAATAATAATACATAGTTTTTATATAGCGCCCATCCCCACAGACAGCAAGCTCGGAGCGCTTTACAGCACATACAAATAATTTAAAAAGGAGAAAAATTAAAACATGACGTGAAGCTTGAAGTGATGTAATTTTGCTGCTCGTGCTATCATTCTTCTTCAGAATAGCTATGCTACGCCATACCACATAGCTTACGAATGGCGGGAATCTTTATTTCTGTGTGCCAGTGTGTGTGAATCAGAGGCTGGGTTAGAGTAGAAAGAGATGGATTCCTGTTGCCCACAGAGCGTACTAATGGCGGGAAGCGCCGTGTGTCCGTCTGTATTTGTGTGCGCCGATGGGTGTGTTGATCAGGTCACAATTTGACCTAATCCTATCCCAGGGCCAGGACAAATAGCAGGCTTATACAAACACTGTTTATGAAAAATCATGCGGGTATTAATGAGAAGATATTTTTTTCTGTAAAAAAAATTAAAGTTATGTTAGCTGTTTTACAAATGACTGAAAAAGTGGTGCAGAAACTGTCTGATTTTCCACCTAGGGCATAGAGGTCACAATTGACCTAATCGTACCGGACAGCTGAGACAAACTGCAGGCTTATGTAAATACTGTATATGAAAAATCATGTGATTATTAATGAGAAGGTTGGTTTTTTTCGTAAAAAAAGATTCAATTTTTTTAGGATTAACCCATATAATTTGTGAAATTAATCCCAAAAATGCGAAAATATATTTTAAAAAAAAATATTTAATTATCACTCAAAACGTTCTACAGGTGCAATACTGGTTAACGAACTCATTCAATGTCCCTTTTATGTCCCTATATGCAAAATCTCTAGTAAAAATAAGAAAAATTATGAACTCTAGTGTGCACGAACAGGTTTTTGTGAAACAGTCATTTTCTTGTCAATGAGCATCTTAATTAAAACATCGAAAAAAAGGACCCGAGATAATTCTTTTAGGGACAATATACTAAAATTTCAAGCTTGTCCGTCATCGAACACGGGCTCTAGTCGCTGTCACATACACACACACACACATATGGCGCTTTGGCGCCAAAAAGACATTCTCTAGCAAGGTTTGTGTAGCTAGATGTGACATCATTTTTATCTTGTTACTTCTTTGCCAGAATTTCTGCCCCACGTGCAAAAAACGTCATGTGCATGCTCCAGAATGCACTCCAACCAGCCCCATGTCAAAGTCTACCATATTTACATACATTTAAATACAGTAGACAAAAAGAGACATAATGGCAACAACAAAAAAAAAAAGACTAAAAGTAGTCAAAAAGATACATGTAATACATTTTAATGGCACTCCAGAACGCGTCACCACAGAGTTCCTTATACTTGTTAGAGCCCGACTCTTCATTGGAAGAAGAATGATCATAGATTGTTGTTCTAGTCAAAATATTGTTTGACTTGTGTGTTTTTAGAAGGGAAATGGATCAGCAAAATAAGCTTAAAAATATGAACAACTCTAAATGTTCCTAAAAGATAAACGCATCTGATCTCCAAACAATATGGTAGATTTTGGGATGAAATCCTCATCTTTTTTTTACTCCACAGTAGATTTTCATTGCACATGTATACATTACAATTGTAGTTTGAGAGCTTTGTGCAGTTTGGTACATGACAGTGCTTCCATATGTTATTTGCACTTAGGGACCTACATGACATATCACTGTGAATAAGTGTGGGGGGGGGGGGGGGCGCGATTTACATAGGGTTAATACAAACATGATTCCCCAACCCCTCCCATTTGCCTATCCTTGGAGTAGAAGCGAGATGGGCATGGACACATGAGACATGCGTCAAAGGGCTCAGGATGTGGGGGCAGGTATCTTAGGCACACAATCTCAGCTGGCCAAATATCTCCACGTCTGGTGGGGCCAAGCTGTGGTGTCGTCAGACTGTGCTGACAGATTCCCCACTTTGCTGCTAGTTGTTTTACCCCAGTCCCTCAACCACCTCCATAAATCAGACAGAGGCACAGATTCTCATTAGCCCCTGCAGCTGTAGGGACACATGAGAATCTATGCTTCTGGCATATGGTTTCTCCAACTTGCTGCTACTTGTTTCACCCACATTCTCTCGGCCACCCACATCCATTTGCAAGAGGCATAGATACTTATTAGTCTTTGCAGCTGTAGGGGCTCATGAGAAACTATGCCTGAGCTTGCAGGCAGGGATAACCCATTCATGCTACAAGTAGTTATTTTACCCACTCTGTCAATCCACCTACTTTCATCTGTAAGAGGCATAGAATCTCATGAATCCCAGCATCAGAAGGGATTGTGAGAATCTATGCCTCTTGTAAGCAAGATCAGCTGTTTACATCCTCAGATTGAGGGAGTCAAACAGCTGTAAGTCTACAGTTTCAGCATGGCAGCTCTGTGTTTGTTGGTGATGGGGTGATCGAATACAAGACAGCCAGAGACATGGTGTGGTCTGTTACAAGCATCTTACTCATAATCCTGATACATGTCAGACCCAATACAGTGGTTATGCAGTGCATAAGAGCCATTACAGTCCGGTCGCTTTCACATCATTGTGATGCTGAATTTACCTTGGGAGGCAAATACACTTTCCCACTATTACCTTTTTTAGGGCAGTAAACTGATGCACATTATACTGAGACTGACCTGTCTTCATGATGTGTTTATTCTCATTAGCTTCCTCTGCAAAGATACATTTGACACTGATCAAAATCTGTGTGTCAACTAGGTGATGAAAATGTCCAATCTTTTTGGATAAGAAAGTATTTTTTAGTTGATTGTACCTGCCCTATTAAGGTATTATAATACTCTGACATATCAGTGCTTCTCAAGGGTTTAAAGCCTCGACTACCTTCAACTTGTCAGGTTCTGTACCACTTGCCAGGGTGAGCTTCAGTGGCATGCAGTGTGGTTCCAATAGGGCTATGACGTATGTGTGTGCATCACTGCATGTGTATGGTGTGAGAGAGGGAGAAAGAGAGAGAGGTCAGACAGACTTTCCTGGACAACTATGGTATGGATTGATACTAGAGCATCTGCAGATGAATACATGTATTAACTTGCACTGCAGCTGATCAGACTTGTGTGTTTGTGGTGTCACTTATTCAATATTTTGGCAACATCTGTCAAGCCTTCAACATCTAATCTGGCCATGTGGCGTTTTTAGTGTGGCACAAATGTAGGCACAGGATCAGTAAAAATGTGTGTGACGAAAACAAACAAGATGGGACCCCAGCCCAAAGTTGTTTATATTGTCAAGCTTATCCTTATAATCCATCTCCTACTCCAACCCAACCTCTGATCCACACACACTGGTACACAGAAATAAAGACGGACACACGGCGATTCCGGCCATTCGTAATCTCTGTGTGCTGGCGTAGCAATAGCTATTTCTGAAGAATAATAGCATGAGCAGAGCATGAAATGATGTCACTTCAAGTTTTGCATCATGGTATCATTAGTCCCACAACTCCCTGTTCATAGTGATGACTCGATGTTATACGTCACTTATCGCAGTACTAACATTTTACATATTAGAGGACCAAACATGGCAATTTTCTTGCTGATTTTCACACCTAGGGCTTACAGGTCACAATTTGACCTAATCCTACCCCAGAGCTGGGACAAACACCAGGCTTATGCATACAGTGATACACTGATAATGAAAAATCATGCGGGCATTAATGAGAAGATAGGATTTTTTTATAAAAGAAAAATGAAAGTTATGTGAGCTGTTTTAAAAATAACTCTGAAAAAGTGGTGCAGAAAATTATCTGATTTTCACACGTAGAGCTTACAGGTCACAATTGACCTAATCGTAACGACAGCCGAGACAAACTGTAGGCTTATGTAAATACCGTATTTAAAAAATCATGCGATTATTAATGAGAAGATTGTTTTTTTTCATAAAAAAGATTCAATTGTTTTAAGATAAATCCCAAATAATTTGTGAAATTAATTTTTAAAAATGTGAAAATATTTTTTTTCACAAATATTTCTCACTCAAAAAGTCCTACAGGTACAATGCTGGTTAATGAACTCATTTAATATTGTCCTTTTATCTAGCTATATGCAAAATATCTAGTAAAAAATAAAAAAAGTTATGTACTCCAGTGTGGATCAACCAGTTTTTGTGAAATGGCCATTTTTTTGCCAATGAGCATCTTAATCAATTTTTTTTTTAAAGTTGCCTCGAGATTATTCTTTTAGGAACAATATCCTAAAATCTCAAGCTTGTCCGTCCTCAAATGTGGTTGCTTGTTTCATAGTGTAATTTTCCCCAAAAAACTTTGTGATAGGGCAGTCACGACTTCTCATTCGGTTTTTTGTTATTCGGTTTACCTGTAAAGTGTATCAGGATGTGAAGATTTCTTTCTGAGAACAAATAATTGTGGTGATACCAATCCCTTTAACCACTGCTGTAGTAACTTCCTTGTGCTTATCTTGGAGAAAAAAGTACTTGTACAGTTGTATGCTTACCAGCCTTGATTAGAGAAGCAGCTTGAACAAGAGGCATCGATTCTCATAAGCCCCTGCAGCTGCATGAGAATCTATGCCACTTGCAGATGACTGGTTTTTAATTGGTGACTGTGTAACGCGAGTAGATGAGGCAGGTCATGCGGAACGGTATTGTAAGGAGGTATAAATCTGCAAACTGACTCACTAACCTAGCTTGAAAGTTGAATGTCTCAGGCACATAACAAACAGGATCTTTTCATAATGAGAGCACCCAGGACTTTCTTTGAAAATAACAGAGTTTACGGACTTAAAGGTTTAAAAGTACCTATACAGCCGGAAATGTTTTTATTGTCCTACAATTGTAGGTCAGCTCCAGTAATTCTTCTGGGGTGCATCAACTCTGACAATGTTGCCGGTAATCGGCGTTTTGTGTGTGTGTGTCCTCGCGCTGGGACCATATGGCGTTGAAGCGCGTCCCCTGGGTGGTGGATAGGGGGTCCCTCGCGAGAGGGGTGCACCGAATGAAATAAGGTGCCGTGAACCAACATGGTCTAAGGGAAGGTGACCACAACAGAAACTGGGTGGTGGATAGGGGGTCCCTCGCGAGAGGGGTGCACCGAATGAAATAAGGTGCCGTGAACCAACATGGTCTAAGGGAAGGTGACCACAACAGAAAACCCCTGGTCCTCCTAGTAAGGGGGTTGGGCGTGGGGGTAGCTTCCCCACCCTGCAAATAAGGAAATAGCTACAAAAACGCCGACGAAAAGACAAACAGCAATTGTCGCTGGAGGTCTCTCGTCGACGGCCTATACCCTGGCAGGGGTGACAGGCGTAAGTAAGTAAGTATGTGTGTGTGTGTGTTTAGTTTGCTATCTCTGAATGATTCTTTCGACCCAAAAGTTTCAATTATATAGCTGTTGTATAAGAGCAACCCCCCCCCCCCCTCACCTCCTCCTTTCCACCACAAGTGGAAAGCAACTCAGGCCCCTTTGACCTTTATCTTATTCTGTTGCTGAGTTGGTATACCCCGCCCTGTGAAAATGCACCCAGTGATTTTGGACCCAGTCATTACATTTGTACAGGGTAATTTACTCCCTCGGAAAGGCAAGGTATACCAACTCACCTTTACTGTTTGTGTAAGTGGGTGCGTACTTGTAAGATGCTGGTGCGAGATAATGACAGAGAGTAGTTTATGACAGTTTAGCCCTGCTGGTAGATTAATGTTTCAATAAGACAAGGAACTGTTTACCAAACCATTTGCCACACTACGGTTATGTGATTAATGCTTTTTATTTGCTTCATTGTGTTTTATCATTAGTTTTTGACATTGCACATTTGGAATGCTTGAGAGGCAAGCTTTTTTTTTACAAGTAGAATGCTAAAGAAGGAAGTTTTGACTCCAAAGGTTTGTTTTCCCCTCCCTTTATGCATTTATGTATGCACACAATTGATCTGTACCTGTCGTGCACAAGCACACATAGACGTGCACAGCCATTTACCACCATGGAAAAATAGTCCACATACGTGGAAAAAAAGATCGCCATGAACAGGTAGTCACTAGTCACAGTAATAAACAATGTGGGTGTTTGCCTTTGACGGGTAACCAGCATTATACAGGTTTGACCTTATTGGAAGTTTTGCATTTGGTAGATGCCACCAGTACAGATAACACTCTGTCTGTCTCGCATGCATGTGCAGACATGCACACATGCAATCACAGACACACTACACACAGCCGCCAATTTGATTTTTAACCCTCTGGCTGTTGCTAGCACTTCTTGTCAAGGTGATGAATCTTGTCGACAGAAAACGCTGCAGAATGCCAGGTGTTTAAGCACTTGTGTTACAATTCTAATCATATATATTTCCATTGTCATATATAGGCTTCTTATCAGGAAATTGTGACATACAACTCATGGTTTAGGTAATCCTCAGGTCTCTTTCAGCCTTGTTAACACATGACCCACCCCTTTTGAATGAATTCTGCTTATCTCTGCGGCTTTCGTGGAGTGGAGGAAGAAACTTATTTATGTCTGATGAGTTGTCCTATGAGTGTCAGGACCCTAAACTCTTCACTGCCAATGCCCCTACTTTGTGTTTCTGACATCACTGTAAATAGACACCCACCCACCCCCAATCCCCCACCTCCTCCAAAAAATGTGCTCTATGGATTGGATTGTGTTGCAATACATTTTTTTTTACAGCAGTGAGGGAACTAAACCACTATTTTATCATACACTACTATCAGCTATACTTATTGATGCTGTTTGTTTCCAGTGTGTAGGTCATTTATAAAAATCATTTAAACATTAAAGAAAAGAAGAACATTACCCCTTACACACGTAAAACATATTTTACGCTGTACATCATGCATGAATGTGCTCAGGCACCATCACATGCTATTCAGTATTCTCATTAAGTCCAAATCATTTGAATAACATCTTGAATAATCTAATAGAGTGTAAAATATTTCAAATATTAATTATTTGTTTTCAAAGCTTATCTTTTTAGGCTGAATCAGGGAATGATCTTTTTTTTTCCAATTTGTAGACATACCATTTTTGTTGTTTCAGTCTCAAGGGTGGGAAATGACTGCATCTTCGCATGTATGCGGTTGCTTTGCAACTGATCTGCAAGATACATTTGTTTACATGAGCCCCTGCTTTGTAGGCGCTCATATGAAGGTATATCGTGCATTTGGAGGGGCTTGTGATAATTTGTCTCACCCAAGCCTGGCTAAAACAGCTCCAGCTGTTCCTCAAATTGAGATGGTTGTTCAGGGTTAACCCGTTTGGTTGTTGGTAGCGCTTTTTGTCAGGATGAAAACAGCACTATGAACAGCCAAAGGGTTAGGTTACAGTGTGCTAACAATACAGCAATCTTGGACTTGTCCTCGGTTGAGGGCTAAGGGACTTGTAAACTTTGCCTTACACAGCTAATGTTAGCTAAACCCACAACTTTGCTTTATAGATAATCTCCTCACTGTTTAACTGCATGTATTAAATTCTGTCAGGACACAAGACACTTCACTAAGCTCTCAAGGCCATACTTAAACCTCTTGTGCGTGCAGCCACCGGTCCCAATGGCTGCATGCACAAAGGGGTTATTCATGGTTTTCAGTGGGAAAAAAATATGCTGGTTTACTATGTTGTGCATATTTGCTCGATATTTTTTTTAAAAATATCATACCAGTACATGCATGGTCCTTTGAAACTGCCATGATTATTGTTATCAGTTCTGGCATGTCAGCAACTTGTTATCTTTACAATCACAGTTGAATCAGGTGTGTGTGTATAACAGTTATCAGGTTGTTTTATCTCGCACTATGATAGACACTTTCTGTGCATTGCTTACATTTAAATCATTTAACCATTTGGGTGTCGGTAGCAGTTTCAGTCACGATGATCCCTGCAGGAATCATCGCTACTAAAACTACTACCGACACTCAAACGGTTAAAAGGGGTTTACTGTATGAAAAGTATGGGTGTGCTGACACACATCATGTACTCAAATGCAGTTAAATTTAGTATGGCATACAGTGAAGGTTACAATTGTAGTTTATGGATCAGGAGCTGAAATAGATTTGGTGTGAAATACTCAGTTGCAAGTTCATTAGCAAAAATTTCTCTTATGTGACTTGACCCCTTCACTGCTGAGGAAAACTGACACATATTCCAACTGCAGGTAAGGGAGCTTATAAAGGTCTGTGCCTCTTGCTGGCACCACTTTGTATAAATGTTCTTTGGATGGCTTGAGCACTTTGGTGTTGAATAAACACACATTTGAGAAACACAGTCTGTGTCACTGTCAGTAAAGGGGTTAATTCACACTTTAGTGTGTATGATATATTGTGTTTATTGCATACCCTAACACAGGCTTTCAGCTAATATTTAAAATTGTCCATCATCAGGACAGACAGCATGAGCATGATAACAAAATATGTCTCAGGCACTCTACAGTCCGTTGCCTTCATGAAACATGGCAGGATTCAGGTTACTTAAGGTTTTTTTTCCCTCAAGATTAGTCAATCTGGGTGGCCGAGTGCCTTCCATTTTTTTCTTCCCTGTCAAAATTTGTACGTCAGTTACAGAGAATTTTCCATTAACGAAAGCCTGCAACAGTACTCAGTGTGTGCTGTGACTTGGGACCTAGTGGCTGGAAGTCATGAGGCCTAAAATCACAGATCGGCGCAGAAAGTACACAGGATAAAGTTTGCATGACACACCCAGATTGTGCACACATTATAAACATGTCATTGGGAGTAAGTGTCAGGATCAAAGTTGGTCAGATACTATTTTACGACCACTCTTTAATTTTCAGATGCACACCTACACAAATGACCTGGTTTTTGTTCTTCTTCTTTTGTTGGTTAGTTGGTTGTGTGATTCTTTTTCTTCTGGCTGTTGGTTTATTATGGTATTCATGTACTCAATTAGTTCAAGTATTTGAAATTCCCATTTGGTTTTTATGGATCCACTATGTTTTAAACCAGTAATCTACATATCTAGAGGAAAAATACTGTTTGATAAAGGAGTAAAAATATTAATGTAGAGCAGTTTCTGTTAGTTGTGCACACAAATACATTAACCAATTCAGCCCTGACGCACTACAGCAGGAGATGAATCGGGTTGATTGAACTCCTGCAACTGGTGCATAGTCGTTAGATGATGCCTCCAAAATTTAGGAAATGCGGCCGTGGGGTTGAATGAGTTAAAGAATGGTACTCTTGTGTTTTTTAAATTCCAAAATGTGGCTTTTATGAGTCACACTTTTATGAGCAATAAAGGCAGTACCATACATTATTATTATGTGCAGGTGTGTATGTGCATGTCGGTTCAATGCAAGAAGAGTGTGATTTTGACATCATGGGTTTATAAATCAGCCTTTTTAGTTGCCTGCCAGCTGTCACGCCTGTTATTTATATGACCACCTGTACTGCTTTGTCTCACAGTTACTACTAGTATTTCCACATGAAGCAATGAAAAAAAAATAACCCCTTTGTGCATACAACTGCAGGTACTGTGTGCATAAGAGGATTAATAACATTGGTCATTGTTGGGTGTTGGTTTTTTTTTGGGGTTTTTTTTTTTGTTGGGCAGGGGGGGGGGGGGGGGGGGGGGGGGGGGGCTATTATTGTGTGGTTGTGATTCACTTGGTTCATTCTTTTTCATTAATTGACTGTGGTAATGTATCATTTTCACTGCATACCTGTCATGCCTGTTGCACTAACTCTTAAACTCTCAGACCTAAATGTACCTTCTGTAGAATGGAAGTCATTTAGTTCTGGGAATTTAACCGATTACATCCTGAGGCTGATTTTGTAAAATCTTCTTATTGTCCTATCAAGGCTACATTACAGATTAGGAGATAGATCAACTGTTTTAGTTTAAGGGTGGTGCCAAGCTATTCTGGCACCACCCTTGAACTATCAGTCAAATTTATTTCAAGCAATGGTTGTATCATGATGAAAAGTGTTAAGAGTGAAAGGTGACCTCCCAGTTTTGCTTTGTTTCAGGAAGACGGAGTTTGGCATACATTGATCACTGCTGCACATGACAAGCTGCTGTAAGGAGCAGGATCATTGATTTAGTTGTCTAGTGTTGTGCTTGCTGCTGGGAAGTCTTCCAGACTGTGTCAATGCTGCCAGGCAGGGGACCAACACTTACATTTTAAAGTAAACAAATTGTTGATCAGAAACCGTGTGGATGCGGTGAGCCAGCATTATACATTACTTTTTAATTTAATACCTTTTGATTGTGATACAAGGTTTACACTAAAATCTTCTAATCACTGAGCTCTTTGTCTATAATTCATAAGTTCTCAATTTTTAAAAAAAGAGATCACAACCAACACAAAGGCCACCATGGATATCGACACGCTGAGATCGCGTGTTAATAGTGCTGGACAGGCCCATCTTCTGCAGTTCTGGGACACACTGTCACCCAGTGAGCAGCATTCACTCACCAAGGACTTAAGTGACATTAACTTTGATGAGGTTAGCAGTTACTTCAAGGATGCAGAGGAAACACTCAAGTCCAGTTCAGAGAAGATCGACAACGATCTGGAGGCGCTGTCTCCAGACGTCTGTGGGAGTGTCAGTCGCTCTGAACCCGCTCAGATCAAAGAGTATGAAAAATTGGGTAAGTAACACTAGACTAGTAAACAGCCTGTGTGAATACAGAATATTATTGTGCTGAATCTTTATATGTATTTGTTTGTTGAATATTATTTGTGTGTATTTGTTTATTGAAGAGCTCCACACACCTCATGTAGATTTTATATATATATATATGTATGTGTGTATATATATATATATATATATATATATATATATATATATATATATATATATATATATATATATATATATATATACTGACTTCCATTAAAAACGCGAAAAGTGTCTTTAAGTTTACCCGCAAACAAAGAGCCACCCTGACAAGCAAAACAAGAAAATTCTATTTGTTGCTTACTTCAGATGTTCTGCCTACTGTCTGAGCTACCTTCACACAAAAATTGGATGAGTTATCGCCCATGGCTACCTTGGAAGAAACAGGGTTTCATTAGTGGTAAAAATAAGCAAAACTGGACACACTCTTTGAAGCAAGTTTCCTGTGATATGTTGTAACACACAAGTTGTTGTGGATTGCTATGATGTTATTGACTGCCTCAAACGAAATTTGACTCAAAAAATTCATTAGAGAACCAGAACTTCTGGTGCACATCATTTTCTTAATAAATCTTATTTGATTTAATGTGAATTACTTTCAAACCATTTTTTGTATGCTCCAGTGACTGACACATAAGGACACACCCATATCCATTTGATCTGGTAAATATGGCCGCTAACCTAAAAATAAAGAACTTTTTGATTTTCATGTTTGTAGGTCATGTTGATTATTTAGGTTCCTTTGACAAATGAAAAGTAGGTCAAGACCAAACAGGCCGGATTTTCATGCACACGGACCCTAGTGACACTGCACATTGGTTGGCTTTCAGCTGTGTCCTCTGCAGATGCTCCCCATTTCACTTTCAATATCCTGTGATGGTAGTGTCACTGATGACATCATAAGTCATCGATGTGCGATTTTTAAGACTAAACATTCTATTTGCACACAACATAAAACACTCTTCATAACATTTTCTAATAAATTACATCAAAATAACACGGATTAAAGCATATTTACGAAGAAAAGCGCTATGGTGAAAAATTCGCCTTTTCAATGGAATTTAGTATATAACAAACTGTCCTTTGTGAACAGATCTATTTCTCTGAATCTTATTGTAAACATATTACAATTATGTGATTGTGACAACCATCCATTTGATTGCTGACGACATCTGATGATCTATAACAAAACATGTTCGTAGACAATATTGTCTACAACAGCAGTATTGATTTTTGTTCATTCAGGTGGGTGCAGCTCAGTTTGGTTTTTTTTGTTTGTTTTGCCATTTGTCTGCAAAATTAATGCATGACTAAAATTGAGAAAAATGTTGTTGGGAATGAAATGTTGTAGACCCTCACAAAAGGATTTTTCACAGAAGTTAGTTTATTTCTCTAAAGGACTGGCGGAAATTGGTAACAACAGAGTGGCAGTCCTTCTACTGGCAGGGGGTCAGGGGACGCGATTGGGTGTGCCGTACCCCAAGGGCATGTACAACGTCAACCTGCCCTCTGGCAAAACTCTTTATCAGCTACAGGCTGAGCGCATCCTGCGCTTGGAAAAACTGGCAGAAGACATCTCAGGCAAAAAATGTTGTGTACCATGGTGAGATTTGTATTTTGATTTCTTTGCGTTCTTGTGTTTGTGCTTGCAAAAATGTGAGAGAGGGAAATGGTCAGGATTGACTGACGGATAGACTGTGTGTGTAACTTCAACAGAGACTCAGTGTGTGTGTGTTTGTTTTCAAACATAGACCACTGGGAACATGAGTGCAGTCTGAAAAATTAGTTTAATTCAAGTTTATCAAATAAATAAAAATACTGACTTGTAGTGGTCAGCCACAGCATCCCACAGTACTGGGAGTCCTACGTCAGATTGCGATGTTCATATTTTGTGCTGAATTTAGATAGATTTTTGATGGAAAAAACACCTAGTGTGCGAAACGTTTTATGGCTGTTATCATCCATAGCTGACCTGCATCCAGCTGTGTTTAGGCCCAGAAGGACTGAATTCTGACTTTGGACCTTTTGCTCACCTGTATCCACATGTGAGCCACAGATGTGTACTGCTTCTGCGATATTAATTTTTCTCTAAAATGTATTTTTTCGAAAAATACTTAACGATGACATTACTGTCTGGAAGTGTCTACTACTTGCTCAATTTCAGCGTAAGAACCTGTTGTGTTCCTACACAACCTGGGAGGCACTCGGGGAACCCTGACTAGGGCCGAGAGATGCCTCCCGCCCCTGCCCATCCGGTCAAGCACCACGTGGCCCAATCAGTCGTTCTATTTAGCTAACCAGCGGCAAGCGGGGCAGATGGGAGGGTCGTCTGAGTAATGTCATCGGTACGTATTTTTCGAAAAAATACATTTTAGAAAAAAATTAATTTGTTTCCTCAAAAACATTACTGATGACATTACTGTCTGGAAGAATTGCGAAAAGGAGGAGGGTGCCGCACCCAACTTACCTCCTGAGAGGGTTTAAGACAGAGCCATCCACCTAGTCGCAAAACTCCCGACAATTTCAGCTAAGTTTGTACCTACGGTGCCTCTGGCGCCGGGAGGGAGTGTTGCGCTGCGGCGATGTCACCCACCAGGGCGAGGTTGTCTCGCTGGCCCGACAGATCCCTGAGGTAGAAGCGGGCGAAGGTTGATTCTGCCCGCCAGCCCACTGCTGCCATGATGTCTCGAACAGCACAGTTGCGATCGAAGGTGACGCTCGTGGCCATGGCTCAAACCTCATGTGCGTGTATCTTGAGCGTCTGCGCACCATCTGGGGAAAGGTCCTGGTAGGCTGACCGTATGACCCAGCATAGCCAGGAAGATATCGTGTGGGCTGTTATGTCGTTTCTGCCTGGGGCCAAAGGCAGAAAGAGGCGTGACCGTCCTCAACGGACGGGCTTGGATCTGCTTAGGTAAACGCGTAGGGCGCGCACAGGATCTTGCTGCCTGGTCTCCCGGGGAAAGCTTGCGTCTTTCAGCAGCCGAATGGTTATCACCTGGGATGCGATCAAGGGAGACCTGGTCTTGGCGAGGAAGGCAGGGTTTGTGAGCAGTTGCGCTGAACCATCTCTCCTGAACTGGAGGCAGGCAGGACTTGCCAACAGCGTGTGTAGCTTGCCATGGCTAGGGCCAAAAGGAAGCAGGTCTTCTCTGTTACATCAGCGAACCGAGCCAGAGAAAGCGGTTCGAACCTGTCTGAGTTAAGCCACGTCAGTACCCAGGGTAGGTCCCAGCGAGGAATCGGTGAGCGGGGAACCGGACGCTGCAGGCCAAAGTGCGCCATCAGGTCTGCTAGGTCTTTGCATTCGCCAGGGTCTGGGTGGCCTAGGTGACGGTAAGTGTCAGCAGTCATGGACAGGTATCCTCGGATCGTGATGGGGGCTAGGCCTAGGTCTCCAAAGAGCCAGAGGAAGAAGTCTGCGAGCTGTGGAGTAGTCAATTCGGTGGAAGAGAGATGTCGGTCCGCGCACCAGGACTGGAGTACTCACAACTTTCCCTCATAAACACGCCTGGTCGAAGGTCTACGGGCTGAAGCGATAGCTTCCACTGCTGCACTCGAGAAGCCTCTTGAGGTGAGGGCTTGCCGCACAATCTCCAGGCGTGAAGGAGAAGCCGCTCCGGGCACGGGTGGAATAGCGGCTGGCTGGGCTGCTTGAGCATAATCAAGGTGGGCAGACGAAGAGGCGGACCCATGGCAAGACTGAGGAGGTCGGTGGTCCAAGACCTGTTCCAGGAGAATGGGGCGACCAGCAACAGGACTGCTTTGCAACCTCTGAGCTTGAGTAGGACTTTAAGAACGAGAACCGTCGGGGGGTAAGCGTACGCGATGAGCCCGTCCCACGGAATGGAGAATGTGTCGACTGCCCAGGCTAGAGGGTCTGGAATCTGGGAGACGAAGAGGGGGAGCTGGCGATTCCACCTCGTGGCAAATAGGTCGATCATGGGTGTCTCCCAGTGAGTGCAGATCATCTGAAAGATGTCCGGGTGTAGCGTCCATTCAGTGTGGAGTAGCTGGCCGCGCCGAGAGAGGGAGTCGGCCAACACGTTCAGGTGTCCTGGGATGTGTCGAGCTCGGAGGGAGATGCCGCGGTCCTCGCACCAGCGCATCAGTCGGTAGAGGAGAATGCACAGATCTAGAGAGCGAGTACCTCCCTGCTTCTGAATGTATGAAACGACTGCGGAGTTGTCCGAAAGGACGAGAAGCTCCTGGTGGCGAAGGCACTCTTCCCACTCAATGAGGGCTTGCCAAACCGCTTGCAGCTCTAGCCAGTTGATGTGTCTGTCTGCTAGGTGCGGAGTCCAGAGGATAGACGTCGAGAGGAAGCTCGGAAGCAGGTGTGCACCCCACCCGGAGAGACTTGCATCCACGCAGAGCGAGAGCTGAGGGGGCGGTGAGGCGAGAGGAACTCCCGAAGCGAGCCAGGAGGTGTCCGTCCAGTGCTGCAGATGTGGGCGAAGGATCTGAGGCACAGGCACCGGGGCATCTATGTCGCCGGAGGACGGACGCCAATGAAGCAGGAGGTGTAGCTGGAGTGGTCGGGAGTAAAGATGACCTAGGGGCTGCATTCATCAAGCCGAGCAGTTGCAGCCAAACTCAGGTGGGGGCTGACTCCGCGTGTGCTACCTGGGCAGCTAGGGAGGCCAGCTTCTGGATCCGAGGCTCCGGCAAACTCACCCTGTTGAGGTCGGTCGCAAATTCCATCCCGAGATGAATAAACCGGCGAGATGGCGTTAGGTCTGACTTGCCCACATGGACCAGGAACCCCAAACACGACAGCAACAGGAGCAGGGCATCCCGGTCCGTCCTCAGGGCGGACTCTGACTGATTCCTCAGGAGGAGGTCGCCTAAGTAGTTGGAGGTCGGACTGGACGACGACTGCCTGGCCTTGGCGACGACGGCGTCCATGACGCGAGTGAAAACCCACAGGCTGAGGTTGAGACCGAACGGGAGGGCCCGAAACTGGTAGATCACGCCGTCAAAAGCGAAGCGGAGATACCTCCTGGAGGCCGGGTGCATGGAAACATGGAGAGGTTCAGGCTGACCGCGAAGTCCATCGGTTGCACGGCGGCCCGGATGGTCCGGGCGGTTTCCATGCGAAAGGTCGGAGCCACGATAAACTTGTTCAGTGTTGAGAGATCGATGACAGGACGCCACTTGCTGCCCGGCTTGGGAACCACGAAGAGGCGGCTGTTAAAGGCTGGGGAGTCGGGACGAGACACTATTTCCGTGGTGGCCTTCTGCAGAAGCAAGTCGACCTCTCCGCGCAAAGTGATGGCTTTTAACTCGTCCGACGGAATCTCTATCCACAAGGGGGAGCGTCTCAGCGTTAGAGGCGAACGAAAGGAAATCGAGAGTCCCTCGGTGATGGTGGAGAGTACCCATGGGTCGTCCGGCAGCAGCGACCGCCACATGTCGCTGCAAAGGATGAGCCTCCCGCCAACAGGAGATCCCGGAGCGGTCGGCGGGGGCTGGAGCGGGAGCGAGTCAGGGGGCCCGCCCGCGCCAAGGGCGGCGGGCAGGCCTGGGTCAGGCGGGGGCAGAGGTCCTAACGGGTCTAGCGCAGCCGAAGGCGGGAGCCTGCCGGGGCGCCTTGGCAGGAGCTGGAATGGAGGACGAAGCGGGTCTAGAGGTCTGCAGGGTGCGACCCACGGCCTTGCGGGCTGCTTGAAAGCGAGAGGTGGCTACTTTGCTGGGCCAGCAGTCTGAATTCCCGTCCTTCACCTTCTGCCAGGTCTCACCGAAGAGAAGGGGGGCCACCAAGGGGAGCGCGACGCAGCTGGGTCTTCAGATCGAAGGGCATTCCATGACAGGCTTGTAGTACGGCATCTCGACGCATGAGGTCACAGTTGGAGGCGGCCGCCATAGCGTTGACTGATGAGTGATACGCTGCCCGGTTTGCCACGACCGCGAGGGCGAGTAGGTCACCAAGAAGGGGCGTAAGCGAAGCGTGCCAGGCGTCCTCGATGCGACGGATGAAAGCTTGCGTGAGAAGCTCCAGAAAACCCGCGCAGGCCAAGGTGTTCTGCACTAGTGACGCCGTCTTATCCAAACCGCGAAGTAGGGTGTGTCTCAGCAGAGTGTTGTCGCCAAGCTGCGCTACCGCCGGAGGGTCCAACGAGAGAAGAGGACAGTAGAAAGACTGGGATTGGCGGAAGGCGATGTCGAGGTCAGCTGGCCACTTGCGATCCGCGAAAAAGGAGTACTCCTGGAAATCAGTCTGGAGATGAGCGGAGAAGGAATCCCTCAGATCCTTAAAGCCAGGGGGCTGAGGCAGCGACTTGAACTTCTCTGCTGACGTCCCAATGAGCTGCTTTATCAATCCCAAGAAGCGTTTCCAAGCACGACGTCGAAGGGGTTTTAGGCGACGCAGGATCATCCGTCACTGCAGAGCAAGGCGAGGGAGAGCGGCTGCCCACGCCGAGCAGAGCCCAAACCGAATCCTCCGGGAGTATACTAAGAGTCTCCTCATCCTGCGCAGGGAACGACATCCGGTGGTGGGTCCGGGAGGGGGAAAACGCGCTGACCACTTCCCGATGAGAATCAGTAGCCGCCGGCTAGCGTCGTGTCCTCAGGAGAGGGCGAAGCGGGGGCGAGGCGCAATCGGGAGGCGGGGGCCTGGAGCAAGCCGTGTGCCTGCCACGGGGAGGGGGGGGGGGGCGGGGCGACTGTGATGACAGGAGCGATGGCGATCCCTGTCGGCTGAGGTCCTATTACGGGGCCTGAGCGGTGACGTCGACGGGTGATGTAACCTGCGGGGGGAGACATACCGAGACAGGCGTGAAGTGGAGCGCGGGTCCGAAGCTCGCGAAGTAGACGAATGCGACGAGGACGAAGCACGTCAGGGGCTGTGACAGCCGTCGTGTAGAGCATCACAATGCTTCTTCCGTTCATCGCTGGATGCGCCAGAGCGTCTAGCGTTGCTGGCCGAGCGAGAGTTGTCAAGATTGTCAGTAGTCCGTGGACGCTTGGACACGGATCTCTGCTGGCCTGCCTCCATAAGGCGGGCACTCTGCCGACTTAGCGACTCTCCGTAAGAGTATGCGGGCTTCTCCTGGCGAGACCTCTCAGGACTGTCAGCGGGCACAAATGACGGCGCGATGCGCGTCTCTGCAGGCCTGCCTCCGTAAGACAGGCGTTCTGCCCTAATGCAGACTCTCCTTAAGAGTCAGCGGGCTTTCTCCCTGCAGGAGTCATAGATGACGCAGTCCTGTGGGAAGAGCTGGGCTCAAGTGTCCGACGTGTCGTCCATTCCCCAAGGTCAGAGCGAGCGCGTCTGGGTACAGCTCCGGGCACGGAGGGGGGTTCCACGAAGGACGAACGGTCACTTGCCGGAGTCGGGCGCTCGCGCCGGTAAAATCAGTGTTGTTCCGGTCAGGCTACGCAGACATCGCAGGTGTGGTCAGACGCGCAGCCAGCACAGGGAAGGCAGAACTTGTGAGTACCACTCGGCCACTGGAAGTTGCTGCACCACTGGCAGGTGAGCACTTGGCTACTGCAACATAAATCAAACGTGGCAGGCGACCAGGCGCAGGCCCTGCAAGGCCCGGCCAACGAGAACGAGAGATTGGTGCAAAGCTGTATGATCGAAAACCAAGCCTCAAACCGAAGCAGGCACCCGGTCCGGAGGCCCGGCTGAGAGTTGGGACCGATACCTTACCTCTCCTGAGTTGCGGGGACGGGGGAAGGAACCTCCATGGTACCCACAGTGAGCGTTGGCGGAAGAAGTCCCGGGCGGGTCCACGACTCGAAGTTCGCACTCAACCACCGTAAACACCACGGAGAGGAGAGCCAGAACTACAGCCCCCCAGAAGCACGAAGCACCGTAATCCAAAGCACACAAGAGAACACAAGAGCGTACAAAGTCCAAAGGAACACAGTAATCCAAAGGCGACCAGCCCTATAAGAACTGGTGAAAACCGGTCCAGGTCCTGTAGGCTACACACGTCCGAACCGCACGAGCTAAGTAGAATGACTGATTGGGCCACGTGGTGCGTGACCGGATGGGCAGGGGCGGGAGGCAACTCTCGGCCCTAGTTAGGGTGCCCCGAGTGCCTCCCGGGTTGTGTATGAACACAACAGGTTCTTAGGCTGAAATTGAGTAAGTAGTAGACACTTCCAAACAGTAATGTCATCGGTAATGTTTTTGAGGAAACAAATACTAGTGTGCATAACCCACATCATACTGAGGCTAATAGCTTCAAATTTGTACACTGCCATATATGCAAGCTACATTATAGTACTTACAGATAAGGATATAGACCAATGGCTTTAGTTCTTGGGTGGTGCCAGAATAGCTTGGCACCTAGAGGCGCCAAGCTAGTCTGGCACTACCCTTGAACTATTTTAGTCAAACTTATTTCACACAGTGGTGTATTCCAAATGATAAGGGTTTGATGAGGATGATTCTAAGATGTCGGTAGATAATTCTTCTGTATGGATTCAGAGCTGACAGTTTGTGATTGGTTTGTGTTGTTGCAGGTACATCATGACCAGTGAGCACACAAAGGAAGCCACACTTAAGTTTTTCCAGAAACACAACTACTTTGGCCTGCAGCCAGAGAACGTCATCCTGTTTGAGCAGGGCCGCTTGCCGTGCATGACTTTTGATGGGAAGATCATTCTAGAGGCTCCTGGTCGAGTAGCAATGGCACCAGGTGAGACCATACAAACTTCTGTGTTGCAAAACTGGATACGTTTCTTATGTTTACTGTAAAACAAATTATGGATGTTCATTTCTGACAGCCACTTGCACTTCTTTTCCAAAGTTACCTGTATGTACCTGCCAGATGCAAAACTTGTTTAAAAAAATGAAAAGAAAAGGGGAGACTGCCAGTGCTAATATTTTAGGAAGTTTACAAAGTAAAGTAGGTCCCTTTAGCGCACCCATCTTTCCTATCTATTTTTTTGTGCTTCGATTAAACTTGATCTATGATCATTGGTCGATACTGCACAATTCTCTCCCCTGACAGTGCTTTTACCTACTTTACTGTTTAACTCTTCGACGCACACAGTCTGAATAAACTTGCCTCTATGAGACGCACAGCAGCGCACCCCCTAAACGCACGGCCAAATCTGTGGAGCAGGCGTGAGCTAAAACACTCAAAATTCAATTTCCCAATACTGCTTTCTAGACCCCATCCAGCTATAATGTACTTCTACTAAAGCTGAACTGGTTCCATTCACCCTCCTCCAAAAATACATGAAAGGCACAGAGCTACATAGGGGACATTTAGCATACTAAATACAAGAAACATTTAGTTTTGCATTCCCCAAGTATCACCGGAAACATGTCTCTCTAACTAATTACCCCCTGGATATCTGGCCTTACAAGGTTGATAAACATCTCCCCACTTGACACTGGTTTCGTGGGAAAAATACAAAAATAGTATGAGAAGGGGCTGTGTGGTACTAGGCGAACTTATTCGCCTTTGTGCCCTTATTAGAGGGCTATAAAATTTGACTGTGTGAGCTTGAAGGTCGTGCGCGGAAGAGTTAAAAAAATGTTTGCAAGGTTGGTAAGTCGTTTTTCTTCAATGTGCTCAATTTCAAAGTACCGTCTGTTTTTCAAGTTAAAAATAAATGTACAATTCTGTGAGAAATTTTAGGTATGATTTTCTGCTACCTCACACATCAAGTACAACTGAATGCTTTCTAGTGTTTAAAAGTGCATGATTTTGCATGTACAACATACTCATAGCCTGTCATACTTGTGATCCTTGCTCTGACGTCTCTAAAATATTGCAGCTTTCATGTGTGTGAAAACATGTATTTTTCTCTAAAATGTATTTTTTTTGAAAAATAATTACCGATGGCATGACTAATAGGAAGGTATACTTAGCATACCGATTTAGCCTAAGCATCCGTTGTGTACACTACACAACCAAAGAAGCGACTTCAGGGAGCCGTTACCAAGCAACCCTGAGTGGCTTCCCTTATCTCCATAGCCGGTGACGTATTTCCCATCAGTCTTTTTGCCTTAGCTCAATAGCGGCAAGCGGGGCAGGAGGGAGGGACCTCCAAGTCATGCCATCGGTAAGTATTTTTCGAAAAAATACATTTTACAGAAAAATACATTTGTTTTCTCAAAACTATTACCGATGGCATGACTAATAGGAAAAATAGCGAATAAGAGGTGGGTGCTGCCCATAACACCAAAACACCCAGAGAAAAAACACAAGGAATGCACCCCCCCCCCCCCCCCCCCCCCCCCTGTGCTTTAGGTTATCGAGGCCCCTTACATGCGCTCAACTCCTGAATATTCGAGCTATGCGTACCTAAGGCGCCTGTAGCACCCGGAGAGAGTGCTGTGCCACCAATATGTCTCCCACCAGGGCCAGGTTGTCACGTTGGTCAGATAGGTCCCTCAGGTAAAAGCGGGCAAAGGTGGATTCCGCCCGCCAGCCCACGGCTGCCACAATGTCACGTACTGCGCAGTTGCGGTCAAATGCAATGCTGGTTGCCACTGCCCTCACTTCGTGTGCCCATATTCGCATCGTCTTTGCTCTCCCTAGGGAGAGTTCTGAGTATGCAGACCGGATAACCCAGCGTATCCAGGACGAGATCATCTACGTGGAGATATCACGTCTGCCCGGGACTAAGGGCAGGAAAAGGCAGGCATGCCCTTGCCTGAGTGGCTTCGTTCTGCACAGATAAATTCGCAGTGCTTGGACCGGGTCCTGTTGACGGGACTCCGGGGTCTGGTTAGCACGTCTGAGGGGGCGTATCGTTAGGACCTGTGGGGTGGCTGTGGGTGGGCGATTCTTGGCTAAGACGGACTGGTCGGTGAGAAGCTGCACCGAACCATCAGTCCGGAATTGTAGATAGGCAGGGCGCACTGAGAGCGCATGTAACTCGCTCACCCGTGATGATGTGGCGAGTGCCAAAAGGAAGCTTGTTTTCCTGGTCAGGTCGCTGAACCGTGCCAAAGGGAGAGGCTCAAAGCGGGTAGAGTTGAGCCTTCAGTACCCATGCCAAGTCCCAGCGTGGGACCAGAGATCGTGAGACCGGCCGCTGAAGGTCTAGGTGAGCCGTCAGGTCTGAGAGGTCTTTGCAGATCCCTGGGTCCAGACGGCCCAAGTGGCGGTAAGTGTCTGCAATCATGGCCAAATATCCTCTGATGGTGATGGGGGCAAGGTTCTGCTGGAAGAAAAGCCACAGAAAGAACACGGCCAGCTGTGGCATAGTCAGATCCGTGGGGGAGAGCTGCTGGGATGCGCACCAGTTCTGCAGGATCCTCCATTTTCCCTCGTAAACGTTCCGGGTGGAAGCTCTGCGGGCTGCTGAGATAGCCGCCACAGCTGCACTCGCTCTTGCGGCGAGGGCCTGCCGCACAGTCTCCAAGCGTGAAGGAGTAACCGATCCAGGCATGGATGGAAAAGATTCTGACGCGGCTGCTTGAGCATCGTGCGGGGGGTGGGAAGGCGCAGGGGGGATCTGTGGCCAGGTTCAGGAGGTCGGTGGTCCAACTCTTGGTCCAGCTGAAGGGCGCCACCAACAGAAGAATTGTTTTGAGGCCTTGGAGCTTCTGGACGACTTTGGGTACCAGAACGGATGGAGGGTACGCGTATGCCATCATGCCCTCCCAAGAGATGGAGAGAGCATCTACCGCCCACGCCAGGGGATCCGGAATGGGAGAGACAAAGAGGGGAAGCTGCTTGTTCCACTGTGTGGCGAAGAGATTGATCATCAGTGTCGACCAGCAGGCGCAGATGAGCCGAAAGATGTCCGGACGGAGAGACCACTCTGTTTTGAGAAGCTGACCCCGCCGTGACAGGGAGTCCGCGAGGACATTCAGGTGTCCTGGTATGTGTCGCGCTCGAAGAGTGATGCTGCGATCCCTGCACCATAGGAGAACGTGAAACAGGAGAATGCAGAGAGAGGGCAACCGTGTCCCGCCCTGGTTCTGAATGTAGGCGACTACCGTGGTGTTGTCGGAGAGAACCAGCACTGCTTGGTGAGAGAGACGCGCTTCCCAGGCGATGAGGGCAAGCCATACGGCCTTCAGCTCCAGCCAGTTGATGCGTTTGCCGACGTGATCTTGTGTCCAGCTGCCTGAGGTTATGATAAACTGCGGCAGTAGGTGTGCTCCCCAGCCGATTAGGCTTGCATCCGTGCAGATGGAGAATAGAGGCGAGGGGGAGAAGAGGGTAACCCCCGATGCAAGCAAGCAAGGAAGGATCCATCCAACGCTGGAGGTGAGGTCTGACCAAAGGAGACACTGGGACAGAGGCCGTAAGGTCGCCCGAGGACGGGCGCCAGTGGAGGAGCAGATGCAACTGTATCGACCTGGAGTAAAGCCTGCCGAGGGGCAGGAGGTCCGCCATCGCGCTGAAGAGTCCCAGGAGTTGGATATTGCCTTTCGCCAGCGTTGGTACTCTGGACATTCTCAGGCCTTCGTTTGCCCCCTTCCAGCAGTGGATGTTGCAGTGGAGTTTCAGACGGGCGGCCACTCAGGCAGGCCAAGAAATTCAAGTCCCTCCCACAAACCCCAGGATTCCGGGATCTTGTGGAAGCCTTTTCGGTGCACTTGCAGCAGGGCTCCTTTGGAGACTCCAGCTTCTTTGCTGAATCCCAAGTGGCCGGAGGGGTTGGATATTGCCTTTCGCAAGAGTGGACCTGAGGGCAGGGTCCGGGGACCTGAAATAGGCCCGATGAGAAGTCAACTTACCAACATCCGAGCATGCGCGCCTGACGATCCCTTCTGCTATAGGAGGGGGGAGCGGGAGGAGGAGGGTAGACCTGGGAAGCCGCAGGTCTTTCGCGGCGGTAAAAACTCCATAGCTGCAACCACTGTTCCTCCACCCAGGCGGCGCACGTGTCACAAGTCTGCCCGGAGGCACATCCAGAACATGGGAGGCAGACAGAATGGGTGTCGCTCGGCCACTGAAAAGACCCACACTTCACGCAAGTCTTCACCTGTAAGCTGCAACACAAAGCAAACGTGAAAGGATACGAAACGTGGTCACCCGGCGAGGTCATGCGATACGAATTCGCGAGCAATCGAGTTATTCCCGCCGATCGAAATCAAAGACCACGGCAACCGAATTGACGAACATTTGAGTTACTGCCGCCGAATGAAAATCCGAGGCCACGCTAACAGAGTTCGCAAAGATGCGAGCGAAAAAGCCACAGAAAGTGCCAACGGTCGGAAAGTGCCAACGGTTGGACCACCATCTTGCCGGCAACGTGGCATTAACTGAGGCCTTACCTTGCCATAGCAGCACTTTTCTTTAAATAATCCGCTAGGAATTCTTGCTAAGCAAGACACAATCCGAAAGGAAGCCCAGAAAAGACACACTGCGAGTAGAAGTCCCACAATCACATTGAGAAAACGACGAAACTCGTCAAAGAAAGTCCACCTAGGCTAAACATAACTGTTCCGGTTGGCTAAGCATAAAAAGACTGATGGGAAATACGTCACCGGATATGGAGATAAGGGAGGCCACTCAGGGTTTCTTGGTAACGGCTCCCTGAAGTCGCCTCTTTGGTTGTGTAGTGTACACAACGGATGCTTAGGCTAAATCGTTACGCTAAGTATACCTTCCTATTAGTCATACCATCGGTAATAGTTTTGAGAAAACAAAGTATGCTGTACATTTAGATAGAGAACGTGATATAAAATAAAAATGCTATCCTTGTGTGATTACAGATGGCAACGGGGGGCTGTACCGAGCCCTGAATCAGCATGGTGTGTTGGATGACATGTCAAAACGTGGCATTGAGTGTGTACATGTGTACTGCGTGGACAACATCCTTGTTAAGATGGCTGACCCAGTCTTTATTGGATTTTGTCGCAACAAGGGGGCGGAGTGCGGAGCAAAGGTGAGTGATGAAATTTCTTGGGGTGTGCCTGTATATATTTTTGTATATTTATTTTTATGAGAGGTGCTGTCTCTTTTGGTACCCCAGCTCTTCCTCTACCTTCCCAGTAAGCAAAGGTCTTTCGGCCCATGACGGCCACAGTGGGCCCGCGCACAGCTGTGTGCGGGCCCACTGCAGCCATTGTGGGCCTAAAGATGCTTTGCTACTGGGGTATTTTCAGCTGCTGTGCACAAATGCCAGTATTTAAGAGGCCTTTCCACAGCAGACATATTGCTGCGAACTATCTGTTTGCATACACTTTAACATGTACATTGTACAAGCATTCAAGTTTCCAAAACCTGAATAAACTAAGCTGAGGCTTTACATCGCATGAATGTACTTTCAGTATGTGAGTGAATGTATGTGTTTTACATGAGCATGGATGTTGGGCTTATTTTGTGGAGCTATCCGCTGACTCGTAGAATATTACAACTAGAATCATGTTATCATCTCTTTTATTGTTCACTACCAAGAAAAAGTGAACATGATTCAACTACACGCAACATAGAAACTCATGGTCCTCCCACCTATGCTTCTTTGCTGATGCTAGTTTGTATTAACCCTTATCATTTGGAATACACCAGTGTGTGAAATAAGTTTGACTAAAATAGTTAAAGGGTAGTGCCAGAATAGCTTGGCGCCTCCAGGCGCCAAGCTATTCTGGCACCACCCTTGAACTAAAGCCATTGGTCTATAGCCTTATTTGTAAGTATAATAATGTAGCTTGCATATGGCAGTGTACAAATTTGAAGCTTTTAGCCTCAGTATGATATGGGTTAAAAAAACAAAAAAACTGCACGGACTGGGGAGGATCTGTGCTTCTTTACTGGCATCATGTTGTATCTATGTTCCTTGAACAGCTGGGGCTTGCTGATGTTGAAACACATTACTGGTATGTGACCACAGGCAGTGAAAGAGATCTTATAATTACTGCTTATCATTACTGTACAAATATGCACCTCTGTGTGTACAGGTGGTGGAGAAGACGGTGCCACAAGAGGCAGTCGGTGTTGTGTGTAAAGTGAACGGTCGTTACCAAGTGGTGGAATACAGTGAAATCACACTGTCGACGGCTGAGAAACGGGCAGCTGACGGGAGACTTGCCTACAATGCTGGCAATATCTGCAATCATTTCTTCACTCTCAACTATCTCAAACATGTATGCCAGTAAGTGAATTATGTTTTGCTGTTTCAAAAGTGTCTGTTAGCTGTTCACTGTGTTACTTCATAGTATATGACGCATACATGTAAATGTCTGGCTTGTCCCTTAACCCATATCATACTGAGGCTAAAAGCTTCAAATTTGTACACTGCCGTATGTAAGCTACATTATAGTACTTACAGATAAGGATATACACCAATGGTTTTAGTTCAAGGGTGGTGCCAGAATAGCTTGGCGCCTAGAGGCGCCAAGCCATTCTGGCACTACCCTTGAACTATTTTAGCCAAACTTATTTCACACACTGGTGTATTTCGAATGATAACAGTTAAAAAGTATGCCACTTCAGTGGAAGGCTGAGGGGGTCATGCATGGCAACATGTAATCATTCTCTTCCTTTTATATGTGTTAATAAGATAATTGCTCTTTTAAGGCCCCGCTACACGAGCCCGGTTTTGAGGCCGATTCCCGATCAGTTTTCGAATCGGTAGGTGATCGGGCCGGAATAAAAAACATGTGCACTGCCACACTGACATTTCTCGACTTGTCAAGTTTAGCCAACCGGTTTGAACCGAAGATCAAAGTCGTACCTGTTCTTCAAAATGACTGCTAGTTTTGACAGTGATGATGATGTGCTTGCATTATCAGCAGTTTTGCATCATCGTATTCGGGAAGAGGCGTGTGAAACATCAGCACTGAACGGCGGTGGTACTGATCACAACAAACCGTGCTGAAACGACATGATTTGCGAGACGCGCTCTGATTGGTTGAAGCTTACGATCGGGACCGATTCAGATCGGGAAAATAGAGCAGGTTCTAGACACCCGATTCCCAGCCGATTGGGACCAGATCGGATAATTGACGTCATCCGATCGCAATCGGATCGGAATCGGCTTCAAAATCGGGGCACAACTGGCTCGTGTGGCGGGGCCTTTACAGCCTTAGCTGACTGATGTTTTACTTTATTGTGATTTATCCTGCATATTTACATGTTTAGTTTGGGAGGGTTCATTTGTGACATAACAAACTATCTGCCACCATTTAGCTGCTCGCAACTACAATAAACTAAATCAGTGTGGGTAAAGGAAGGGGTACCAGTAAACTTTCATGTATTTTCTCTACAAGGAAAGTTTAACCCTTTGCATGTCGGTAGCAGAAAATCCACCTCCTGCAACTGGTACATAGTCGTTAAGTAACACTTCCAAAATGTGGGAAATGCATCCATGGGGCTAAATGGGTTAATTGCTGTCCCTTTCTTCAAAATCTCTCCCCGCAAATTGCTTTGAGCAGTCAGCAATGGATCTGCTGTTCAAAGCAACATCATCATCATCGTCAACATGTGAAATGTATTGAACAGCATTCAAATCATTTTACATCTTTGGTTGCAGCAAGGACCAAGAAAGCCAGCTGAAGCACCATGTTGCCAAGAAAAAGATCCCATACGTTGACGCCAATGGCAAAGCTATCAAGCCCGAGTCGCCAAATGGAATGAAGATGGAGAAATTTGTCTTTGACGTGTTTCAGTTTGCCACGTAAGTATTTGCAAATGACATCTGTCAGTTGTTGTTGACTTTAGCATACACAAGACTTCACCTACACAAAGTTGTACAAAAGCTGGATGTAACTTTTTTTTACGCGCCCTGAACACAATTTTTTCTGCAAAAATTACATTGCTTTTAACAATATATATATTTATTTATTACTGACGATGACAAAAATAGAGGCGCAGGCATTTGTTATATCAAAGTTTACTGTATTGTAAGTCATAAGTTTGTGCTAGTTACTTTGAGTCTTTGTTTTCTCAATTTGTAATTAATGATCTCATAACAAGGCTACATTCATTACATTGGGAGTGGCCACACTTGACAGACAGTATTTTAATCGTGACAAGGAATATTACCTCCTGGACATTTTGTACTGTGCTGATGCTTTGTACAAGTACAAAATGTAACAAGAATCAAATTATCAACAAGCCATTAAATCAGACATGTAATATTTTAACCGAGCTTCATTATTTTTGTTGGACTAATTTGAGAATGGTGGATATGTTTATCGCTTTGATTTAACAGCTAGCACATTCCCGATGCGCAAAAGGCCATCAGGCCGACATTGGCCCACATGCGGTTTAACGTCGGCCCACACGCGCATGGCCTTTTGCGCATTTGGTTACCACCTTGTGGAAGATGGGGATCAAGCAGCAGAAACAGTTGTTTTTTGTGTTGCTGTCTATTTAATGGTGTGTGATTTAACTCCTTCACTGCGAATGGCTGGAAGTTATGTCCCTGAAGCCATTTGAGATTGCTTGTTCATGAACCCCATCAGAAATCTGAATGAGGCCAGCAAGAGGCATAATAAAGATCTTTGCCTATGCAGTTGTGATGCTGTGGCAGTGATGGAGTTAATGTTTATGCTTTGGGGCTAAAGGGGGAAAATGTAAAGGCTAAATGGAAGGGATACATGTACTAACACAAGCTTTTTTCTGTGTCTTGTGATTGTCTGTTTGTTTTGTGCATATTTTACCCTGAACCTTGTTTGTTTCTTTTCGTTAACCATGTACTAATATTTTTCTACCCACCAAACCACTTCACCCTATCTTTCTTTTTAAAAATATTGTTTAACATTTTTCGCAACCCATTTTGTTAAAAAAAAAATGTTTGCTATTGCTTCTCTAATATTTTGTTCTTTTTTTGCTTCCTTTATTAATTTTTTTGAAAAACAACTTTTTTCTCTGTTTGATATTGATTTGCGCTCCAATTTGCATTACATATATATGTATGTTTTCTTTTCTATGTTTGAAATGCACCCTGATTATGTTGATTGTTTTTTTGTTGGTTTTTTTTTTTTGGGTGTGCAAATCACTAAAACCATGCGTTGATTGATGCATGCATGTTTCCATCTAATCATACTTGCCCTTTGCATGATTTGATTTAATATTTAACATATTTTTTTGCATGGATCTGCATGCGTATAATCTCGTGACTGTTCCTTCACACACACACACACACTCGCCCTCCACCACAATTTTTTTTTTTTTGGTTGCATGCCTTTGCATGACTTTCTTTACTGTTTGCATGCACGTGAATGTCCAAATACTGTCACATGTGCGTATTGGTCCTGTGCTTGGTTTTTGTCCGTTGTGTTGTGTGCGTTAAATGTGACAGAAATTTTGCGGTCTGGGACGTTCTCCGCGAGGAGGAGTTTTCCCCCCTGAAGAATGCAGATGGCGCTGCCAAGGATACACCCACAACCTGCAGACATGATCTGTGTTCTTTGCACCTTCACTACGCCATTGCTGCTGGTGCAAAGTTTGTGCATACCGACGGTACTCCATATGCGGACATTCAGAGGTGAGAGATTTGCCTTTTGACTGTAATTTAAGCAATGTATCCCTAATGCTTTAGAGCAGGAGATGGATCAACAATGATAATTCAAGGTTTGTGTAAGATTAGCTTAGCGCCATTGGGCGCCAAACTAATCGGGCACTATCCTTGAATTATCATGGTCAATACGTCTCCTGCAACTGATAAATAGTCGTTAAGCGACACTTGCAAAATTTGGGAAATATAGCTGCAGGGTTAAATCCCACCTCGCGCATCCTGCCACCAGCACAGTTTATAGTACGTGTGACTGCACGCGTACGGGACGTAATGCAGAACTTGTGTGCTATTTTGTGACTTGAGCTGTGATCTGATTTGTGATTTCATGATAGAAACTGTGTGTGCTGGTCAGTGATTTTTGGACCTTACAGCTCAGTGCCGTAAGGTCCGAAACAATAGACTAGGACACGTTGACTTTTTATTGTGCTGTTCCCATTAGTTTTTCTTGTGCTGTTATGCATTGTGCAAACAATTAACTCATTCAGCCCGGCGCACGTATTTCGCAAATTTTGGAGGCGTCATCTAACAACTATGCACCTGTTGCAGGAGATTGATCGACCATGATAATTCAAGGATAGTGCCAGATTAGCTTGGCGTCTGTTGGTGCCAAGCTAATCTGGCACTATCTTTGAATTATCATGGTCGACCCATGTCCTGCTGTAGTGCGTCAGGGTTGAATGGGTTAAGTCATCTTTGCATATTGTTATTATGCCAACAATCTGGTCCATCATGATGATGAAAGCTCAGTGTCACTGTCTAATCTAATTGCATGCTCCTTTTAGAAACATTAGAAACAAAGAGTAATTTTGCAAAAACAACACACTGGTTTCCTTTTTGTACACTGCCATGTATTGACCCAAAATTATAGCCCTTTTCACTTAAGACTGCATGCTCAGAGGGACCGCAGTGACGTCCTCCTCACCAGAGTGATGCCCAGCGCAGAGTGCCACACTGACCACCGCCTTGTCCGCTGCAAACTCAGGCTCCACTTCAAGCCAAAACCCAAGAAATGGGGGCCCCCCAAGAAAAAGCTTGATGTTGCCAGCCTTCAGCGTGACGATGTGAAAGCTGCCTTTCAGACAGATTTACAGCGCAGGCTCAAAGATACAGCGGACCCAGTAGACTCCTCCCCTAAAACACTTTGGGAACAACTGAAAACTGCTATTGCAAAATCCTCTGCAGAAGTCTTGGGTTTCGCCAGAAAGAAGAACAAAGACTGGTTTGACGAAAACGATGTAGAGATCCAGGAACACCTAGCAAAAAAAAGAGCCGCCCATCAGGCCCACCTAGCCCAGTCTTCCTGCCCTGTGAGGAAGTCTGCCTTCCGCCTCGTCTGCAGCAGTCTCCAGCGCAAGCTCAGAGATCTCCAGAATGAGTGGTGGACCAGACTTGCACAGAGGACCCAGCTTTGCGCTGACAATGGTGACTACAGGGGCTTCTGCGAAGCACTGAAAGCAGTGTATGGCCCCAGGCACCTGGTACAAAGTCCCCTGCGAAGCGCGAATGGCCAGGCACTCCTCACAGATAATAACTCCATCTTGAACCGCTGGTCGGAATACTTTCAGAGCCTCTTCAGCGCTGAGCGCACTGTTCAAGAAGCAGTCGTCCTACAAATCCCACACCTCCCAGTCAAGGTTGAATTGGACGAACCGCCCACCGCTGAAGAGACCCTCACAGCCATCCACCAGCTCAAGAGTGGCAAAGCAGCAGGCATTGATGGAATACCGCCAGAGATCTGGAAACATGGAGGCACAGCACTGCACAACAAGCTCCATGACCTCTTTCTCTGCTGCTGGGAGGAAGGAACACTACCAAAAGATCTCCGTGATGCAGTCGTTATCACCCTGTACAAGAACAAAGGCGAGAAGTCTGACTGTTCCAACTATCGGGGAATTACCCTGCTGTCCATTGCTGGGAAAATCCTTGCAAGGCTGCTCCTGAATCGGCTGGTACCTGCCATCGCTGAAGACCAACTCCCAGAGGGCCAGTGTGGCTTCAGAGCAAACAGGAGCACCACCGATATGGTCTTTGTGCTGAGACAGCTACAGGAGAAGTGCCGCGAGCAGAACAAAGGGCTGTACGTAACATTTGTCGACCTAACAAAAGCATTCGACACTGTGAGCAGGCAAGGCATGTGGCAGATCCTGGAGCGACTTGGCTGTCCCCCAAAGTTCCTTAACATGATTGTCCAGCTACACGAGGACCAGCAAGGCCAGGTCAGACTCAACAATGACCTCTCAGAACCATTCCCTATTCTCAACGGCGTAAAGCAGGGCTGCGTGCTGGCACCGACCCTCTTCACCATCTTTTTTAGCATGATGTTGAAGCAGGCCACAGTAGACCTCGATGATGACGATGCAGTGTACATCAGGTATCGTCTCGATGGCAGCCTGTTCAACCTCAGACGACTGCAGGCCCACACGAAAACCCTAGACCAACTGATTCGTGAGCTGCTTTTTGCTGATGATGCTGCCCTCGTTGCACACACAGAGAGAGCCCTGCAGCGCATCACGTCTTGCTTCGCAGATGCTGCCCAGCTCTTTGGACTCGAGGTCAGTCTGAAAAAGACAGAGGTCCTCCATCAGCCGGCGCCCAAGACAGTGTATCGCCCTCCTCACATCACCATTGGCGAGTCTGAACTAAAGTCAGTGCACCAGTTTACTTACCTTGGCTGCATTATCACGTCGGACGCCAAGCTGGACAAGGAGCTTGACAGCAGGCTGGCAAAAGCGAACAGCGCTTTCGGGCGACTCTTCAAGCGGGTGTGGCACAATCAACAGCTGAAAACAGGCACCAAGATCAGCGTGTACAGAGCTGTGGTCCTCACCACCCTGCTGTATGGTTCCGAGTCCTGGGCCCTCTACCGCAGCCAACTACGACTCCTCGAACGCTTCCACCAGCGCTGCCTGCGTACCATCCTGGGCATTCACTGGAGTGACTATGTCACCAACGTCGAGGTCCTTGAACAGGCTGAAACTGTGAGCATCGAGGCTTTGCTGCTGCGGACACAGCTCCGCTGGGCGGGGCATGTCTCGAGGATGGAGGATTATCGCCTACCAAAGATCACCCTGTTCGGCGAGCTTGCTACTGGACACCGTGACAGAGGGTCACCAAAGAAGAGATACAAAGACTGTCTCAAGAAGTCACTTAGTGCCTGCCAAATCGACCACCACCAGTGGTCTTCGCTTGCTGCGGACCGTGACACCTGGCGCTCCACCATTTACAAGGCAGCTGTCTCCTTTGAGGACTCTCACAGAGCTAGCCTTAAGGACAAGTGGCTCAGGAAAAAAAACAGAGATGCCGCAGCTCAGAACCCTGGCCATACCTTCCCCTGCAGCCACTGCGGTCGAACCTGCCTGTCTCGGATTGGCCTCCGCAGCCACGAACAAGCCTGCAGACGTCGTGGGCAACTCCTATAAAATCTTCGTTCGCGAAGTCAAGCCAAGCGGCATGCTCACATTCCTGTCAGTAATAAATGAAAAGAAAAGGGGGGACTGCCAGTGCTTATAATTTGGGAATATTACAAAGTAAAGTAGGTAAAAGCACTGTCAGGGGAGAGAATTGTGCATTATCGACAATGATCATAGATCTAGTTTGGTCAAAGCACAACCAAAAAAAAAAAAAAGAATAAGGATTGGAAAGAACATATTCACTGGATTTCCAGCCCCTTGATGCATGGAAATTTAGATCCATGTCTTTTTCTTTTTTTGTGTGCTTTGACCGAACTAAATTTATGGTCATAGGTCAATAATGCACAATTCTCTCCCCCTGACAGTGCTTTTACCTACTTTACTTTGTAATATTCCTGTCAGTAATTTGTGTTTGTTGTACCTTTTGTAGTACTCCACTTTATGACGTGCGTTTGTGCAATTGTTTCTTGTCAAAATACAATATTTATCTAACTGCATGTGTACCAGTAGGTATAGAGTTAATTTTGTTGTTTGGTAAACTAAGCAAAAAATCATGTGAATTATGCACATTGTTTCTTCTGATGTTTATACAAATGTGTTAACCCTGTCTGTATTTCTTATACCTAACTGTAGAGGTGAGAGTGTTTGTATTATATATGGTTTGTATGTGTGTGGAGTGTAAGTTTTTGGTGTTTGATGCTGCTGGGTTTTTTTTAAATTTGATTACAAATTGTGGAATCACGACCCAAGGACTCGGTGCCAGAATAAACAGATAGCACTGTAGTAATAAAGTGCCATATGATTGATGTCTCATGAGCATGATGTGTTGTTGCATGCTGATGTTTTCTCTTGCATGTCCCCCTTACTGTGGTGTCCCTTTCCTAACGTTGACTGTCCTAACCAACACTACTCCAAATCTCCTGTTTGTACACCCTACAACCATCACCACCACCACCACTACGACAACGACTGTACTGCTCATGCAGTGGTCAGCTCAATGGTCAAGGGCAAGGGGACAGGTAAGTCGTTGGTGACTACTGGTGAAGCACAATTCACAGTATTGGCAGTGGAGACTTAACCCACATCATACTCAGGCTAAAAGCTTCAAATTTGTACACTGCCATATGCAAGCTACATTTTAGTACTTACAGATAAGGATATACACCAGTGGCTTTAGTTCAAGGGTGGTGCCAGAATAGCGTGGTGCCTACTGACGCCAAGCTATTCTGGCACTACCCTTGAACTATTTTAGTCAAACTCATTTCACACACTGGTGTATTCCGAATGATAGGGGTTAATAGAATTGGCCAACATGAGATTTGAAAATACTCATATCTCATCAAACAAACCAAATTTTTATTGATTTTTTAAATACAAATAAAACTTTGATCTTTTCTGTGTAGAATTTGACGATAATGTGTAGCACAATCAGATATATGTGTGTGTTCTGAGCTGTTTCGAAACACAAGACAAAGCAGTGGTGAACATGAAGTGTATCACAGTAAAAAATCTCCACTACCTCCTAAACTACAAGCTCTAACTTCAAATTTTTCTAGTCTTACACCATCTCTGTCAGATTTGATCTGAATTGTACGTGCAGAAGATCGGACAATAAGTTTATTAAACATAAATTTTGTCGAAGTAAAAATGGTCTGCCACAGATCACTGTGTTCGCTGAATTGCAATGACTGATAACTCCACAAGCACTTCATATTGTTTTCTCCAAACAAACGTTAACTCATTCGAGACGTGCCACCTCTGGCTACGCGACTTATGCCGCATATCCGTAGGCAGTATGTCTCGAATGAGTTGATGGAAAGTGTATTGTTCCTATTGGGATCACTTCATTAAAAAATGTAGACATTTGAAAGTTTTAAAAATATGTTGATAGTAATTTTGTTTAGCAGATTACATTTCCAAATTGCATGACTCCTGCTGACACTCGGTCATCTTGGCAGAAACAGGGAAGCACCAGAGAGAACTGATCTGAACTGAAACTGTATTTTCTAAGGGTGACAACAGTGTACACGTACTTTGCTATGCTACCTGTTGATGTTGTATTTATGGTTGTGCCAGTGTGGTGTGATTTATTTATAGTATCAGTTCTGTATGTAATGGGTTATTTTGGGTGGACAAGGGTGGGGATGGATGTGCATTATTTTTAACTGGCCTGCAGACCTGTTTTTGGTTTTTAGCACATCTTCCATCTTGCGAAAGTTCATTGGGCTGATGTCGGCCAACGTTGGCCCGCATACACCTTTGCGCGGGCCAACAGCGGTCGACATCAGCCCACTAGCCTTTATGCACTGGGCTGTTGTCTTTCTTTCTATATGGTGATTTTTCATTTTCAATTGTTTTCAGTCGGAGCACAAGTGATGCTGATGAGTCAGTGATCTGTGAAATTTCTCCAATGGCATCTTACGCTGGGGAGGTGAGTTTGGATACCACAACCTGTGAGGAAGAAGTTTTACTGTCTTAAAAGTCTGGGTAAATAGGAACCCAGGGAACAATGCTGTTTTTCGAGGTCAACCTAATTTTAACCCATTGTTTAGGTCTTCTTGTCCCAGTCGAGTCGTTTAGAGCGCACAAAATGTTGAGGCCTGGTTTTAACTGAACACATCAGCTGTCTGCTTATATTTACGCTCTTCTTTATTTACTTTTATATAAAACTTTGTCATGAAGAAGACAACGCAA
Source organism: Semisulcospira habei (assembly GCA_036245525.1). Lineage (NCBI taxonomy): Eukaryota > Metazoa > Mollusca > Gastropoda > Semisulcospiridae > Semisulcospira > Semisulcospira habei. The sequence continues at coordinate 66,970,797 of BTPG01000006.1, forward strand.
ATTCTTTCAGTGGAAACCCTGTGACGGTTTTATCTGTGAACTCGTTAAGTTTGTTTGTGCTCTGATGTTAAGTTTATGAGATCGGCACATGCAAAAGTCTTCAACCATAAAACGGCCACCAAGCTGCCATAGTATGCAAGACTTTTAGTACTCAGTGTATATATACTCTGTGACACTTTCACTGTGCATTCCAATTACAGCACCATGCCCTTTGAGATTAACCCATTTAGCCCCAAGGTCCTTCAACAGCAGATGTACTGACCATGATAATTCAAGCGTAATACCAGATTAGTTGACGCCTAAAGGCGCCAAGCTAATCTGGCGTTACCCTTGAATTATCATGGTCAGTCTGTCTCCTGCAAGTGGTACATGGTCATTACACTTCCAAAATTTGGGACATGCGGCTGAGGGGTTAAATGGGTTAAATAATTACATGCATATTCATAGCATCATCCCCCCCTTTTGCTACATTTCAGGGTCTGGAGAGTTTGAAGGGAAAGAAGCTGGTTCCACCAGTTGTGATTGAAGTTGCAGGGGAAAACAACGGCCTGCAAATCAAGCAGGGCAGCCAGTAGCCAACACGAGAACATGTCTGGAAATCGTGATTTGTCAAGTGCAGTGTGATACATATGACGATTGTACCTATAGACTTGCCTAGACCAACCTTAGGACCTTTTGGTGACTGGGGTAGTCTGGATGCCTAATGAACGCAGGAAAAAGATATATTTTCATGCTCCAAAAGGTCATACTCCAAGCGTCCTTTTATTTAAAGTGACATTTGGCAGCTTGCAAAATTGTGAGTGTGCATCTCGATGATTTTTGGGGGGTTTCGTTGTTGAGAGAAAGATTTGGGATTTTTTTTATATCTGCATGATGATTTGTCCTGTAAATGGCAAGTCAAGCAATCAGGGGAGGTTATTGTGGGTTTTTTTTTGTGTGTTTTTTTTTTTTTGGCTTGTGGTTGATTTGTCATCAAACTTTCTCTATCTGTACACCTATTGCTTCTCTCAAAATGTGTCTTGTCAGGGTTGGGATTATACAGCGTATGCACAAAGTTGTTTCCTTGTTTTGTGTTTTCTCAAATTTATGACAGGGTTTTTGTCATACAATTTGTTTTTAATCAGAAGCTAGGATGTAGTACGTAGATTGAATTGGGCGACAAAGTTGTGTACCCACAGATTGTTTCAAAAATGCCCATTATGCAAAAGGTCATCAAGACAACATCATCCGCAGTGAGCCCTGGCACCATTGTGCGTGGACCAATTCGGTTGATGTCAGCCTGATGACCTTTTGCATCATGTGGTAGGAGGGTATTAGGAATTTGGCCTTATTGGCAATTACTATTATAAGTTAACTCATTCTGCCCGAGACACACCACAGCAAGATATGGCCGGACCATGATAGTTCAAGGGTGGTGGCAGAATAGCTTGGCGCCTATAGGCGCCAAACTATTCTGCCACCACCCTTGAACTGTCATGGTCGATCTGTCTCCTGAATTATAATGCAGTCCTCCGAGGATAACTCCAGATTGTGGGTATTTCGTACCTAGGGCACAATGAGCTAATTTTTCAAACGCTTTGATAGTTTGTTAATACATGTACTTTCAGTTGTTTCTGCACTGTTGGCGAGGTTATTTTATTGGATTACAAAAGTAGTTAAATCATCGGGCACTTGAAAGATTTACAGATGTTTCCATTGTGTGCTAATACTTAACCACCCACCATAAAGAAGTGCTGGTACAAGTGTGCCAAGATAATCATGATTGAATCAGATGAAGAGGGTGAAATTAACCCCCTTGAGCATGCAAGCACTGGTAATTTTTACAGTACCAGTGACTGCATGCACAAGGGGGTTAATGATGTGTTACATTGGAGCTACTTGAAGTAAGTCCTGTTTTGTTTTTGTTTTCTTACTGTCGAGTTTTGTTAAGGTTGTTATCACAATTTCATTTTCCTATTTATTTTGTTCATTTTTTTTATTGTTTCACACTTGAAGCAATACATATGAACTGATCAACACTTGATGAACTTGTATTCTACACAATCATGTGCATGTACATTGAATGTCATTGCCTCTGCTGTAATTGTTTCATCTACAACATGTACTTAAGAAGTATTCTTGAACATCAGCGATTGTCCATTTGACACCAACTTCAAAGTTAACCCATTCAGTGCCGAGAAAATTTGAACACACCCAACTGCGAGAGGTGTAGGTCCTCATGAGCCCCCGCATTTGCAGGGGCTCATGAGGATCTATGCCTCTTGCTGACACCACTTTGAATCTATGTTCCTAGGACAGCTAGGGTTGGTTGATGTTGAAATGACAGAGTGCAGAAACACGCTTTCCGTCAACAGGCACTGAACGAGTTAATGTCAGATGTGGTTATTTTCCAATACATCTTCACATTTGTCAGCTTGCCTGTGCTTTTGGACCGAATAGCCCAGGGGCCAGTTGCATGAGCAAGTTTTGTCCTGCACCAGCCACTAAGCAAGACTAAGCTTGCTCATGCAACTGGCCCCTGGGCCTTGAGGTGTAAAATCACAGCCCAGTATACACTTGATTTACATACATGTAGCTTGCATCTCACCAACGGTGAGCGAATCAGTGTCTGAGTAATTTGATGCAATGTACAGTTTTGCACTTTTACCGCAAGTGCCCTTGGACATGACAACTTTTCGTGTAGTTCAAAACTTGAGTTTGGTTTGAAAGCTTGTAAGTACTGTTGCAAGTTATTGTCTCAAAGTTTGCATGCTGTGGAACTTCTGGAAATTGAGAAACTGTGACCAGGGTTTATTACATGAATGACATGTAACCCTTTGGCATGAATGACATGTAACCCTGCAGGAATCACCATGACAGAAAGTGCTACCGACATCCTAAGTCATTTGAGACTTGCCACACATATGGATACACCACATATCCATTTGCAGCACTTCTCAAATAAATTGCCTAATTCACCTTTGAAACAAGTTTCTCAAGTGTAGGGGACATCCGTAACGTATTACTTTAATTGTCATGGTGTACCTTTTTCCTGCTTCAGAGTCTTAAAGTTGCCTGCTCCTGGGCAAGTTTTGATTGCTAAAATTTGCCTAGACAATGGGTTCTTGATGTTGTATCAGTGACGACTTTCCTACACCTTTTTCACAATCCATGTCAGCGTGCACGTGTAACATAGGTGTGATGCTTCCCCTTGGTACTCCAACCTATCAAAGGGGAAGAAGCGCAAAAGTTTCATTTTGCAACATTCAAACTACTAAAGTTGAGTTCACCCTTTTGCGCATCATTATCAAAAATCATTCCAAAAGAATATTGCGAAAGAGATGTTGCGAACCATAAGCCTTTTGTTGCATTAAAGTTGCTTTGTGGTTTAATGTGTCAATTGTCCCGTTAACACAAGCTGGTTTCATTTATGTACTTACGATAAACCATCAAAATTGTTTAGGACTTTCAGGGTTGTGTTTTTTTTTTAAAAAGAAAATTCCATGAAATGTACATTTTAAAATGCTTTTCAAACCTTTTACATGATAGCAACACTGGTTTGCTGTCTTGCCAATTGTACTGGTATTTCATGGTATAGCTGTATACCATCATGTAAAAGCACTGTATTTGAAAGATAATATGACTTGTGGCAGTATTTCATAAGATAGCACATGCTTCATTGATTGCAGATTTTGCCTTATAACCCTTTGCTTTTCGGTAGTGATTTTAGTCGCAATGATTCCTGTAGGAATCATTGCGACTAAAATCGCTACCGACACACAAAGGGTTTTGAGATTTTTTCGGTCATTACGGTACCATTATTATTGTTGTTATGGTTGCCATAGTCATCCATGAATTTTATGTTGCAGTCATTCTTTGTTGTTGTCTTTGTGTCTGCTGCCAGTTTCAGTTGTCAGTATTTTACATTGCATTGCTTTTAGGCTGGTAATGGCCCGTCACTTGTTTGTAGGTTTCAACTTTTAAACAACATTAAAGTCTGTTATGTCTTCAGATATGAATGCTGCAGCAGGAGATTGATTGACCATGATAGTTCAGTGGTAGAGCTTGATAGGCTTGGTGCTTCATGCAGCCACTGTCCTTGAACTATTTTGGTCGCTCTGTCTCCTGCAACTGAACAGCTCAGTGTGAGAGCATGGAATGAGTTACACAGAGTTTGTTTTTTAATTTATATTTTTTCTGGAAGGGTGTTGTTGGGAGAAAAGTTAAAAACTGAAAGCAAAGGGAAAGGGGGTAGGGTGGGGTGGGGTCAAGTGATTGGCTGTATGGAACGCAAATTATGATAAATGTACATCAAGTTATTTTATGAATCTGTTAAACTCATTACTGTACAATTGTTACACTTTATTCATGAATACAAAGACATGTATAGTGGAGCGTTGCATACAAATATATTTATCTGTTACTTAATGTATTTGGATTTTTTCCTGGATCTTTCTTTCTCTTGGCTGCACTTTGGTTTTTGTTTTTGTGCAATTATTGCTGACATTTTTTACCCATTTGCTGTAGAGTTTTAGTTGCACCAATGTAGCTAGGGGAACTATAAGCAGTACCAGTGACACCATGCACAGTCGGGTTAACCCTTTGGCTGTCAGTAGCAGTTTTTGTCATGATGATTCCAGCAGGAATCGTGACAAAAACCGCTACTGACAGCCAAAGGGTAAGTTTGCACATCTGTATGCTGAACCCCTGACAGGGAGGAAGCCCCATACAGAGAATGGTCACCCGAATTTGACGAATTGACCATACATACTTACTTTGTATGTTTTTTATTTATATTGGACGAAGTCATACAGCCGTACTATTATGGATGTATGCTTTTGCAGCATCTGACAGACCTGCCTATCCATCCAAACTTTACAGATTTATCTGCTAATGGTTAACTCATTCTACACCATCACCGAAATCCCCAAATTTTGCCATTGTTCTCTGAAGACTGCATTGCAGTGCAGGACACAGATCGACCATAATAGTTCAAGGGTGATGCCAGAAAAAGCTATTCTGGCATCACCCTTGAACTATCATGGTCGATCCTTATCTATGCTGTGGTGTGTCTGGGGTAGAATGAGTTAACAGAATACAAAAATATGCAGAGTGTGAAAACAGTTCACAGTGTTTTAAAAAAAATTGTTCTGATTTACTATTTTGATGTATCTTTCATTCATTTGGTGTTTGGTTTACAAATTGCCAAGGGCAGTCTTGGATAAAATCCCCTTTTTTTTCTTCATTTGTTGTCCATTTACAGAATCTGCATGAAACAAAATTGGGATAGCAAGGTCTGAATATATAATTCTGAACAAGAGGAGTTGTGTTCCTCCTGAAAGAGAATATTTGTCAAATTTAACACGTTCAGTGCTGAGAAATTTAAACACCACCCAACTGCAAGAGGTATGGCTCCTCATGAGCCCCCGCAGTTGCAGGGGCTTATGATGATCTATGCCTCTGACTGACAGCACTTTGAATCCATATTCTTTGGACAGCTAGGGTCTTGAATTAACAAAGATTTAACAAAGCTTGCAGAAACACAGTCTGCATCCGCTGGCATTGAACGGATTAACCCTTATCATTCGGAATACACCAGTGTGTGAAATAGGTTTGACTAAAATAGTTCAAGAGTAGTGTCAGAATGGCTTGGCGCCTCTAGGCGCCAAGCTATTGGTACCACCCTTGAACTAAAGCCATTGGTCTATATCCTTATCTGTAAGTACTATAATGTAGCTTGCATATGGCAGTGTGCAAATTTGAAGCTTTTAGCCTCAGTATGATATGGGTTAATAGATATGTCTACAGTGCATAACAGGAAACACATAACAGTAGAACCATTGGGGCGCTTGGCCATACCACTATACAATCACGTCTGGCCTTGTGTGGGACAGTACCCGATATCTGGTTTTTGCTTCAAGCACCTTTTCATATCCAACGCTTAGCATCGTTTATCTGTGATATATATATATATATCTTATACATGTACAATGTATATGCATTGCTTTGTATTGCGCATTAATTTTATTTTAGCCATTATTCACCATGCACCAAGCCAGCAGTATGAAGCCTGCATGACATTGAGCAAAGCACTTTTTAGTTTTTTGGGAACAGGCTCTGAGAGAACAATGTAAATAAAACAAAGCCCAGGAAACAGCAACAGCAAAGGTAACAACAATACCGTCAGCTTTTGGAGTATTATTAGGGAGTTGAACAAGATATGAATGGAATTTGTATTTGCTCAATCACGTGTATGTTTTAACTCGTTCTGCCCACGACACACCACAGCAAGATATGGCTTGACCATGATAGTTCAAGGGTGAAGGTAGAATAGTTTGGCGCCGATAGGCACCAAGCTATTCTGCCACCACCCTTGAACTATCATGGTCGATCTGTCTCCTGAATTGTGATGCAGTCCTCGGAGGATAACTCCAAAATGTAGGCATTTCATACCTCGGGCTCAGCGAGTTAAAACTGCATGCCAGCATCATTTGTAATTCCATCGTCATTCTGGCAAAAGACACATAAACCACAACATACACACGTTTTAGATTAGAGGGAGCTTTTGTGACTAATTTAAGACTGCTTTTTGGGGGGCTCACGTGCGAAGCAAAAGTGAGTCAATGTTCTGGGCCAGTGGTTGTCGTCCGTCCGCTGTCGTCTGTGGTTAACTTTAACGTTGGCATTTTCTCGGAAACTATTCTTCAAACTTGGTCCAAGGATAGTTTGTTGCAGGACCTTTCTAAACATACCAATATCAGTGACCTCTCACAAAGGTCAAGGTCACAGGGGATCAGGAAATATATCAAAAATGGCTATTTTGGGACATAAGTTTTTTTCTCAAATACTATTCACAACTTCAAACCCAAACTTGGTACAAAGATACCCGATGGTAAGACCTTTATACGCACACTAATTTGGTTGATCGGAAAGGTCAAGGGTCACATAAGCTCAAGAAATAGGTCCAAAATCACCATATTTTTACAAAACATGTTTTTTCTCAAACACTATTCACAACTTCAAACCCAAACTTTTTACAGAGATACCTGATGGTAAGACCTATCTATGCATACTAATTTGGATGACCCCTCGGAAAGGTCAAGGGCCACAAGAGCTCAGGAAATAGGTAAAAAAAAATAGCCATATTTTGACAAGAAATGTTTTTTTCCAATTACTATTCACAACTTCAAACCCAAACTTGCAACAGAGATGCCTGATGGTAAGACCTATCTATACATACTAATTTGGATGACCCCTCAGAAAGGTCGTCACAAGAGCTCAGGAAATAGGTCAAAAATAGCGATATTTTGACAAAAAATGTTTTTTCTCAATTACTACTCAAACTTCAAACCCAAAATTGCTACAGAGAGACCTATGCATACTAATTTGGATGTCTCCTTGGAAAGGTCAATGGTCACAAGAGGTCGACAAATGTGTATAAAATGCCAATAATTGTACTTATTATCAACATTTTTGCAAACTTTTAAATCAAATTTGGCACAAAGGTAGCTGATGATAAGACCTTCATATGTAAACTAATTTAGTTGACTCATCACAAAGGCCAAGGGTCACGGGGGTTTCACAGATGTGTGAAAACTAATTAAATTTTGAGAAAACATGGATTTTGTGTGGATCGGTTGATACACGTGAGCCATAAGGGCTTTGCCTTCTTGTTTTCTTTTAAATTGTCATTATTTATCCAAGAATGCATTGTGTAATCTGCTTTGAGATGCAGTTCGTACTATGTATTTGGTTTCTTTGTTTTGGTGGACTGCCCATTATTTATGGTTTTTTGCTTTTCCTTTTTATTGCAAATTTTCTGGGTTGGTTATGAACCAATAGTAAAAATTACATATGCTGTAGATGTATACATGTGTGTGTGTGTGTCTCTGTGTGTATGAAAGATATACATGGGTGGGACTTTTCCGGCTACAGCCGGATTTCTGGATTCAAAAAGAAAAAAAAAAGTTGTTGTTTTTTTTTTTTCACTTAATAAGTGCCCCCAGACCCCCGCTTCAGGATTCAACTCTTTTTTTTTTCAGGATTCAACTTTTTTTTCTGTCCCACCCATGGATATATATTATTCCTGTATTGATCTACGCTTGAACTACATTCAGACATCTCGGCCAGTTCATTTCCAGCTGGTATAGTCTTTATAGACAAGCTCAACAGTCAGCATGTGGTCTGACTATACATGCCCACCGACATTTAGTGAGAATCCACAAAGTCTGCGTTAATGAAATAGGATACGGCCTTTGAACTCATTTCTTACAAATTCCTTAACCCTTCGTGTCGGTAGCGGTTTTAGTCATGGTATTCAGATGAGGCAACCACTGGTGCTTTTCCCAAATTTTGCAAGTTTTGCTGAACGACTAAGTACCAGTTGCAGGAGGTGAATTGACCATAATAAATCAAGGGTAGTGCCAGATTAGCTTGGCGCCTGAAGGCGCCAAGCTAATCTGGCACTACCCTTGAATTATCATGGTCAATCAGTCTCCTGCTGTAGGGACTCACGGGGGCTAAATGGGTAAAATCACAAATCGCTGCAACCTGACTTTCCTATGAGGTGAGTTTAATACCCCTTGGTCCCTACACTACATTGACACTTCACCACCTGAATGCAGCCAGCGTAGGTCCTGATGAGCCCATGCAGTCGACTCCCGCAAAGTCACAGCAGATAACCAGAAGCATAAACACTCCAGAGTTTCTGAAATCATTGTCAATTCAAAGATCCCCAGCTCGTCAAAGGAACAGGGATACAAAGTGATTTCAGCAAGAGGCATAGATCCTCATGAGCGCCCACAGTTGAGGGGGCTCATGGTCTCTGCTTTTCGCAGTTGGTGGTAGGCCTATTCATTTTTTTTTTTTTAAACATACGACTGGACACTAGCGCTATATATAAATGGACATTATCATCATCATCAAATGCCTAGTTACACCTCACACTATCAGACTCACATTTTGTTTACATTATTGATATTTCTGAAACTTTTATACTAGATTTCATAGACAAATAACATTTGTATTTCTGGTGTAATTTAAAGTGTACACTGGGAATAGAAACACTGCGTTTGATGTTGCATGTCCGTTTCTTACTTAGCTTGACAGGGTCGGTACAAATTTGCAAGACCTTTATAGATTTCAGCACCAATCTCTGCTCCTTCAAAAACATACAAAGCTGGGTCTAAATATACAGCAGAAGGCACTTATTCAATGTAAAAATGAATAATCTACATAGCCAAATAGATTTTGTGTTCTAATAAACTAAAAACAAACAAAAAACGTTTTCTTAGTAATTTTTAATTCCCACTTACAGCATTTGCGCACTTTTCACAAATCCATTACATGTGTAGCCAATATTTTTTCAGTTTTGTTTTCATAGATGTGTAATTAATACTGTTCAAAAGATAATTACATTTCATTTTATATATGACTGCACAACTCATTCTTGTGTACTGAGCAAGCACTTTTGTACACGTGCAAGTTTTCATGTCAGAACTCAAAACAGCGCGAACTAATAGATAACGATCGCTCAGAACAGAGCAAACTGGTAGAGATACGAGGGAAAGTATAAGTTGTCTGTTACACACAAACACATACATACACATGCACACTGCATGACTGACAAACTGAACTAGTACACAGTATGTAAACTGCTGATTTATTCTTTAACTCTTTGCCTACGGATTAACCCTTATCATTCGGAATACACCATGTGAAATAAGTCTGACTAAAATAGTTCAAGGGTAGTGCCAGAATAGCTTGGAACCTCTTGAACTAAAGCCATTGGTCTATATCCTTATCTGTAAGTACTATACTGTATAATGTAGCTTGCATATGGCAGTGTACAAATTTGAAGCTTTTAGTCTCAGCATGATATGGGTTAATAAATTGTGTTGTAACTGTCTATCCTAAGTGTGTTTCTTTCTCCATTGTGTTCTTCTCTACAGATGTCAACTTCAGCCCCCACGAGATTACTAAAGTCTTCTGCTATAATACTATTCAGTATTCGCGGCAAGATCCGCCTGCTCAGCCAAGGTTCGTCTGCAGTGCGTGTGCTTGGCTATTTATTTCCTCAAAAACATTACCGATGACATGACTGATAGGAAGTGTCTACTTACTCTCACAATTTTAGCCTAGGAACCCGTTGTGCCCCTGCACCAACCGGGAGGCACTCGGGGAACCCCCAGAGGGGCCGAGAGTGATCTCCCGTGACTGCCCATCCGGTTCCGAGTCATGTGATGATTACTCAGTTTAGTCTACTTAGCTCGTCTAGTGCAGACGTGTTTTGCTAGCCTCCGGCCTCGCTTACTATTCGACCGGTTTGGAACCCGTCTTTGTCTTGTGTTGGGACCTGCTTCGCTTGCGGACTCTTGCCGTGTGCTCCTACTTTCGGCTGCTTCTTCTTCTGCCTCTGCTGCCTTCTCGCCTCTTCGGCTGGCCTCCTTTCCCGCCTTTGGCGCTGTTGTGGTATGGAGGTGTCGTCCCCCGCCCCTGTGGCTGCGGAGAGGTAAGGTAGTTGAGTGGCCTTCGGCCGGCTTCCAAGCGGGTCGCCGGTCGTGAGCACTTCTCAGCCTTTGATTGTCTAACCTGGCGCCGCGCTTTGTTTCTCGGCTTGGCCCTGGGGCCTACGCCGTGTCGCTTAATACCTAGCGCTGGCGCGTAAACTGTCTTTGTTTTTCATGCAGAGATTGACCAATGAAACATGTGTTGTGCAAGACGGCTTTCCGTCTTTTGTTGCGGTTACGTTGGGTCGCCGGGTGCTGCGCTCCGGTCTCTTAGCTTGCCGGCCTCGTGCCGGGCACTCGCACCTTGGGAGGGGGGTGAATTGTGTGTTCACTTTGGGTATGTTGACTTTGTCACCTTAGTTTCCCCTTTCCCCTTGTTGGGCGCGGCCACGTGCTCTCGCTCGTACGCTTGTTTGTTTGTGTGTTGCAGTTGCCAAGTGCGGACCTGCACCCTCTGCGGCGACTTCCAGTGGCCAACGGACAACCACGCTGTATGCCTCCCTTGCTCTGGCTGTGCCTCGGGTTGCTCTTGTGACCTCTGCTCCACGTGGCCAGAACTGAAGTGGTCGCAGCTTTAGAGATTTTACAGGCGGGACCGGCCGTTACCTCCCGTCCGAGCGTCCCCCAGTGTGTCAGGAGCAGGGACCAAGCTTGTCCATACGGACCCCATGGATAGGACGCCGCTTAGGACGCGTACACCCAGCACTGTTCGGACAACTGACCCTGCCTTGCAGACCCCAAGTGCCGTCCTTTGTCGGCGGTCAGTTCTCGCTCGTCTCTCACGCCCGCGCACTCCTACGAGGAGTCAAGTTACCGGCAGGGAGCCCGCCTTTTAGCGCCCGGCTCTCAGAGACGAAGTGCTACGCGACCAAGGACTCACGACGCTAGGGCTTCTCCCTATTCGCCGCGATCTCGCTCGCCGTGGGACTCTCGTCATTGGCATCATCATTCTCGTCGGACACCCACCAGCCCCCCTCGCCTGGTTGCGGCTTTGCCGCGGTCTTCTTCGCGCTACCGGCGGTCTTCGCCCCATCGCTCTTCGCGTCGGCTGTCTTTTTCCCCTAGGCGTCGCTCCGCGCGGAGCCCTCGCCGGGAGGGTCGCCCTCATTCCCGTCCTTTTGGCCCTTGCCACAGCGGCCCGAGTCAGCGAGCTGCACGCGCTCTCAGCGCGCCCTGCCTGCCTGCAATTTCGTGCGGATGGCTCCGTGCACCTTCTCCCAGATCCCTCCTTCCTTGCCAAGACCAGGTCTCCACTGACGGCGCCACAAGTGATCACACGACGACCGCTGCGGGGAATGGACTTCCCTCGAGAGACCAGGCAACAAGACCCTGTGCGCGCCTTACGCGTCTATCTACGCAGAACCAAAGCCGTCCGTCGAGGACGCTCACGCCTCTTCCTGCCTCTTAGGACCGGCAGAGATGACATTTCGGCCCAGACGATCTCTTCCTGGCTTCGCTGGGTCATTCGGTCCGCCTACCAGGACCTCTCCCCACAGGGAGCAAAGAGGCTTAAGATACGCGCGCACGAGGTACGTGCCATGGCCACGAGTCTTGCCTTCGACCGGAACTGTGCTGTTAAAGACATTGTGGTGGCAGTAGGCTGGCGAGCAGAATCTACCTTCGCCCGCTTCTACCTCCGGGATCTGGCAGGCCAGCGAGACAACCTCGCTCTGGTGGGGGACATCACGGCAGCGCAACACTCCCTCCCGGCGCCACAGGCGCCGTAGGTACGCTACTTAGCTAAAATTGTCGGGAGTTTGCGACTGGGAGGATGGCTCTGCAGGCCCCTTGGGTTATTTTGTGGGCAGCGGCACCCTCCTCCTGCTCGTAATTCTTCCTATCAGTCATGTCATCGGTAATGTTTTTGAGGAAATAAAATGCATTTTTCTCTAAAAGGTATTTTTTCGAAAAATACTTACCGATGACATGACTCGGAGGACCCTCCCTCCTGCCCCGCTTGCCGCTGGTAAGCTAAGTATCCTAAACTGAGTAATCATCACATGACTCGGAACCTGATGGGCAGTCACGGGAGATCACTCTCGGCCCCTCTGGGGGTTCCCCGAGTGCCTCCCGGTTGGTGCAGGGGCACAACGGGTTCCTAGGCTAAAATTGTGAGAGTAAGTAGACACTTCCTATCAGTCATGTCATCGGTAAGTATTTTTCGAAAAAATACCTTTTAGAGAAAAATGCATTTTTAGCGCTGCATGTGTCATTACAAGCTGTTACTTGGCATGCACACCCGATCCAGAAACGAACTCTTAACCCATTCAGCCCTGATGCACTACAGCCGGCAGGAGATGGGTCGACCATGATAATTCAAGGGTAGTGCCAGATTAGCTTGGCGCCTGTCGGCGCCAAGCTAATCTGGCACTGCCCTTGAATTATCATGGTCGATCCATCTCCTGCAACTGGTGCATAGTCATTAGATGATGCCTCCAAAATTTGGGAAATACGGCCGTTGGGCTGAATGAGTTAAAAAAATTATTCAGTGGCAGAGTACACAACACAGAAAAGTTACTTAGCAGGCAAAGAGTTAATCTTTTACCATGTATTCACATCTGAAGCATTCTGATTCCAAACAGTACAGACTTGTTTCATGACATACATGTAGTTAAACCCCTTAACAGTAACAATAACAGTCGATATGATTTGTAATTTTGTGTACAAACAGGTAACCTCATAAGAGAAATGCAAGCAAAAAAAGAAAACACTTGGCCTGGAATGTCCCATTATTTAAAACTTTACATATAACCTAAACCCATCCATGCCAACGTACGTACATTTCGTTTCTGAAATCTGTGTTGACTGTACAACCAAAAGCCACAACTGTCCAAAGAACATGGATACAAAGTGGTGTCAGCAAGAAGCATAGATCCTCATGAGCCCCCGCAGTCGCGGGGGATCATGAGGATCTGTGCCTCTTGCAGTTAAATTGCATTCACATTTTCTCAGCAGTGAAGGGGTTAAAAGTGACCAGATTAATTATTCACAATTTATGATTAAATGAACGGACTAGCCAATCAGCATCAGCAGAGATGACAGGCATTCGGAACTGTATGATAAATTAATGTTTGAAAAAGAAAGTATGTCTATGGTGTTCGCATGCAACCACGTAAGTGACATCTTGGCGCAAGATCATGTTTTCATGCAGCTTCCTTCATTGTTTCTTTTTCCCCATTTTCTGATGAAATCTCAAACCTGGTCCTGAACAAGAAATACTCATAACTGCCTTGTGAAGAAAGCCTCGGAATCGGAACAAATAATCTGTTTTTCTCGACAACACAAAATTGGTAGTTACAAGGTTGCAAGCAAGCACCATCAATTTGTCATAAAATGCAGCATAGCCTGTTATACAGGATGCCTCATGATACCTTAAAACTACATGCATAGCAACAAGAGCAGCAACAAAGAAATCTAAAAACTGAAATTCTTCATCACTCTTCACAACCTTTTGACTCATTCAAGATGTGCTGCATTCAGATGAGCGGCTTTATGCAGCGTATCTGGACGCGACTAGTCTCTAATGAGTTAACCCGCTCAGCCCTGACACACTAAAGCAGAAAGTGGATCGACCATAATTGAAGGGTAGTGCCTGATTATCTTGGTGCCATCAGGCACCAAGCTAATCTGGTACTACTCTTGAATTATCATGGTCCATCCATCTCCTGCTACTGACACACAGTGAGACCTCCAAAACTCTGGAAATGTAGCCTTGGGGCCAAATGGGTTAATATATGTAATGTTCAGTAAGACCATACTGTGAAAGCAAAATACCTCCAAGAAGTAAATGTGCAACACTTTCATCTTTAACCCTTTGGCTGCTACTGACGATACGCGTTGTTTCTGCCAAGCAGTATTGTCAGTTGCAGTCAAGGATTAACCCATTTAACCCCACAGCCACTTTCCAAATTTCGGAGGTGTCACCGAAACACTATGTACCAGTTGCAGGAGATGGATCAATCATGATAATTCAAGGGTAGTGCAAGATCAGCTTGGCGCCTGAAGGCACGAAGCTCATCTGGCACTACCCTTGAATTGTCATGGTCAATACATCGCTTGGTGTAGTGCGACAGGGCTAAATGGGTTACACAGATCCTGAAGAACCCCCTCCCCCCTTCCCCTCATCAGTACCATCTTACGACAATACAGTTTTCTTACGTCTTCCATCTTGAATCTAATGCCTCTTTGTGGACCTCTTTTACATCTGTAAAGAACTCATTCACAACTGACATGAGAATCGATGAATGCTACCGGTAAATCAAAGCAATGAAAATGTATTACAGTATAGTCGTAAAATAAAACAGGATATGTAGTTGAATTTATAATGTGTGTAAGACAGAATGAATGCACGCACACTAAACGAGGAAGACAAACTAACCGTGTACACGAATATTGCACTAAAGTGAGCTGGAATGCGTAAAGCTATAGGTATCACCCAAACAAAAATCATTCAACACTTCTCTGCAGGGGGGGCATTGTTAACAACTGCAAACAGCACAGATCCTCATGAGCATCATGTCAAACAACTGCAAGAGGTAAAGATTCTCATGAGCCCCCGCATTCACGGGGGGGCTCATGAGAATCTATACCTATTGCTAGTTCCATTCTACTCCACGTTGCTCGGACTGACTTGTCTGAGCAACTATGGTTTCATTACAAACAATATCCAACTGCAAGAGGTAAAGATTCTCATGAGCCCCCGCGAATGCGGGGGCTCATGAGAATCTATACCTCTTGCTAGTTCCATTCATGTCCATGTCCTTCAGACTGACGTGTCTGAGAGACCATGGTTTCAGAGACGTCATCTTAACTGCTGGCAGTGATGGGGTTAACCCCTCGCACATGCACATCCGGTACTTGTAAATAGTACAAGAAGGTTAAGAGTCTGATGATGACTTAACCCCCTTTCTGCATTCAGCCACCGATACTGTTAACCCCCTTGTGCATGCAGACGCTGGTACTATGCACAGTTCCAGTGGCTGCAAGCCCAGTATAGCGGTTTATTATGACAGTGATGATGAAAGCAGCTCAAATGCATAGAGAAGAGAGTCACCCAAACAGGTCATCAAGAGAGTTTGCCGATGATTTCGCAGACGACGTACTGGTTGGCGACAACATCTGACCACCGAATCCGGCATTCTGCGCAGGTGACGCCATACCCATCGGCTGTCCGTACATCCCCCCACCCTGGGGGAAACCTAGGGGCTGCTGAGGTGGGCCACCCATGAACTGCGGCCTCATGCCCATTGAGCCCATCCCTCCTGCGTTCATCCCCATCATGCCCATAGAAGCTGGATTTATTCCCATGCTGGCACCCATTGGTGACATGTTTGATCCCATGGGTCGGATGCCACCTGTGTTGGTCATCTGATTCATAGAGGGTTTTTGCGGTTTCTGCATCAGGCTGTCAAAAGCGCTCATGTCCACCTTTGGTTGCTGCTGGTTTGATACCCCCATGCGCGCTGGGCTCGCTCCTCCCATCGGGGACATCCCCCCACTGGCAAATCCAGAACCTGCGAAACCTCCACCCATCCCCATCCCTGAGCCCCCACCTACCATCCCCATCCCCATAGATGAATTACCACCTGACCACGCAGGTACAGAGTTCCATGTACCAGCACTGCTGAACGACGACTGAGCATTTGACGTTTGACCCATCCCCATGGATTTCATAGCGTTCATGTTGGACTCCATCAGCGTGGATGTCAAATCTTTAGTGCCCGACTTGGGTGTGGTGGCCGTTGTGGTTTTGCTGGTGGAGGTCTGACCAGGGGTGAGGGAGGCCTGGGACTTGAGGCGCTGCTGTTGTTCTTGCTGCTGGGCCAGGCGCTGTTTCTCCTCTAGTGTCAGATTCGTCTGTAAAGAGACCAGAAAATAATCCTTCAAACTGAAAATAACATAATATTATACACATGAACATTAACACACTCCAACTGCAAGAGACACAGAGCCTCATGAGCCCCCGCTGTAGCGGGGGCTCATGAGGATCTATGCCTCTTGCTGACACCTCTTTGTATCCATGTTCCTTGGACGACTGGGGCACTTAACATTGAATTAAGAAAAATTTCAGAAACACAAGCTACGTCCACTGGTAAAGAAGGGGGTAAACAGCGCTTACCTCACAAAAAGCTCTAAGCGCTAGGCTAAGGAGCAGGATTGAAAGGGGGGGGGGGGGGGGTTACATGTTGTACACAATGCAAGTCGCATTTTAACTTTGAAAGCTGCCAGGAAAAGCCAGCAGCACTGGTGTACAAACCATATCAACAAAATTTACCATCTGCTGCGCAACCCAAAAACCTAAGAACCATTCCACCACCAACCAAGGAATCAAACACATGCCACCATATTTAAGTGAGGTCACAAATCTGTACTAAAAGCAGAATATGTGTGCACCAAAATAATCTACACCACTCTTGAGCTATCTTAGGTGATCCATCACATCTAGTTTCTACTGTACCGTTGTCACTGTTTACTCAAAATGAAAAAGATAAACAAAATGTCCACATTCTTTTTTTTTCAAATGCTCACCTTTTTTGGAAGGGGTATGACTGAGGCTACAGAAGACGAGGGGGTACTGGTAGGAGTTGCCGCCCCTGACCCCGCACCTAACGGTGAACTGACTGGTGACTGACTTCCCGGTGACCCCCCTCGTTGTGCTGGTGAGCTCATCAGCCCAGCTAGGCCAAAGCCGCTGAGGAATTTGTCCATCTGCAAATACAGAAGTGCATATTTATTGTACATTCACACACACATGCATCGACTGTCCAATCACCATTAACCCTTTCACTGCCAGCTGATGCACATTTTTTTTTTCAAATCGTAAATTCAACGTCGAAGATCCCCAGTCATCAAAGTAACATAGATACAAAATGGTGACAGCAAGTGGCATAGATCCTCATGAGCCCCCGCAACTGCGGTGGCTCATGAGGATCTATACCTCTTGCAGTTGGGTCGTGTTCAATTTTTATCAACAGTGATGGGGTTAACATCAAACTAAGGACTGCAATGCTGCATCTCCTTGCCTGCATGAAGCATAAATTCTCACGAGTCACTGCACCTACTATATTTATGCTGTTTACACCAACCACCTAAATCAATTTTCAACCGGTATGTGCTGGTCTGTGATTTTGGACCTTTAGGCTAGAACTACAAGGTCTCACTTCACACACTGATTGGAGTACACTGATTGCCCCTACCATTGTTGGATTTTTGCCAGCATTGGAGTTGAGATCGCCGGCTCCCAGTTCCCCGTCTTGACCAGTGATCCGCGTAATCTCCAGGGACCTGAGAGACAGTAAACAATACATGTCTTCTGTAGGTGTCAGCTTTGGAAACAATGCACAGCTTTTGTAGTGACACCGACTCATCGACAACAAGGGCGCTGTTAGAAATATTTCAAAAGCTTTGTCATACAATGAACGCATAAGAGCTGAATGCCAAAAGAACCTAATGAAACATTTGTAAATGTATTTGTACTGACCTCTGCTCCTGTTTCATCTGATCAAGTTGTTCCAGTTTCGTTCGGTGTTCACTCTCCATCTTCCCCAGCATGTCACGGATGACGGTCATGAAGGCATTGAACTGCAAACAAAGGTCATACACATGAGCGTCTGACATGAATCTGTTTTAGCCCCATCTACTGCCATAGCACACAGAACACACAAATGCAACAGGCAAAGATCCTCCTGAGCCCCCATAAGGATCTATGCCTCTTGCTGATATCCATACTATGTCATCAGCAGTTTCTCTGTGAATGTGCACCAGCTGCTGGAGATGGATCAGTCATAATAATAATAATAATGTACATTTATATAGCGCTTAACCTCCAAATGAATGGTGCTCTAAGCGCTTTACAAGATCAAAAATCACAGAACAAAAAGTACAATAAAGAAAACACTACAAGACATGTTACAAAAACTAAAGTGACACATATCAAAAGCTCACACTCACACATACACACACACCGTTACAAAAACAGTTACTGTCAAAGATTGCTAACGCACTGAAAATGCATCTAACTATATGCATAAGAAAACAGATAGTTCTTGAGCAGTGATTTAATAAAAGCAGACAGAGAAGGAGCATGTCTGACATGGGCTGGAAGGTCGTTCCAAGGTGACTGGACTGAAATAAGAAAAGGTACGCTGGCCCTGGCTAGACTTCTTTCGCCTAGGAACCCTGAAAATACGCATGTCTGATGCTGAACAGAGGGATCTTGAAGGCGTGTAAATATGAACCAGGTCGGACAAATATGGGGGAGCAGAACCGGTAATAGCATTGTAGCAAATAACAAAAAGCTTGTACACAATTCTTTGAGATACAGTTAGTTATTTGGGTTTAACACCGAGCAGGCAACTAAGGCCATCTCACGGCGGGAAGGGTAAAAATCTGGTCAGCCAGACTAAAAGAAAGGTCTTAAGACATGATGTAAATATACCTTAAAAATATGTCAGGCTAACTTGTCGCACAGGTCTTTAAAGAAAACGTCGACAGACTCTCAAAAAGGTCAAAATAATAGAAACATCATAGTCTATAAACGCTCAAATCTTATTAAAAATATGGCACTCGCTCAGAAAACTGAAGATCTTGTCCGGGGGCACATCCCGGAACAAAACCTTCAAGGAGTCTGCTGTGAAATGTTTATACCTTGTGTCAATTAGATCAGCACAAGACAACAAAAAGTGTTGAACAGAGTACTGCTCGTCGCAGGCATAACACCATGGACGCTCCTCCTGTTTTAGTAAATAAGAGTGCGTAACATACATGGCCCGATGTGGAGCCGAGCAAGGACAGTCTCCTCACGGCAGCTTACTTACTTACGCCTGTCACCCCTACCCGGGTATAGGCCGTTGACGTGAGACCTCCAGCAACTCCTGTCCTGTGCTTCTCCTTCGATTCTACTCCAGGTGGTTCCCAGTCTCATGATGTCTGCTTGGAGGTCTCGACGCCAGGAGTTTCTCGGCCTACCTCTTTTCCTCTTTCCCTGGGGGTTCCATGACAATGCCTGCCTAGTGATACTGGAAGCTGGCTTTCTCAGGCTGTGACCGATCCATCCCCATCTTCTTCGCCCAATTTCATTCTCTGCTGTTATCTGCTCTGTTCTGTCCCAGGTCTGATGTTGCTGATCTTCTCTGGCCAGTGGATTTTCAAAATTCTTCTAAGGCAACTGTTCATGAAGGTCTGTACTCTGTTGACTGTGGTTTTTGTCAATCTCCAAGTCTCTGCTCCATATAGGAGAACTGCTTTTACATTTGAGTTGAAAATCCGGACTTTGGTGTGTTGTGACAGCTCTCTGGAACTCCACACTTTTTTTAACTGGAGAAAGGCTGCTCTGGCTTTACCGATTTGTGCTCTGACATCTGCATCAGTGCCGCCTTTTTTGTCTATGACCTCACGGCAGCTGCCACAGCGATAAGGTAGACCGTCGGACAACTTAGGAAGGGCTTCATGCAGCTTGTTAGCTTCCTCTTTGTCCCACTCGGACTGCCACTCACAGGCTATGTATGCACTAACCACATGTTTAAAATCACTATAAACAGTCTGTGTGTCAGGGACAGGGTCGTTGCGGGCATCGTTGGCAGCAGAACCTGCGATCCTGTTGCCTTCGATGCCCACATGCCCTGGGACCCAAATAAAAATTATGTCATAATATTCCTTCATCAAGTCTGCGAAGAGCTCTCTGATCTGCACCAGCAGTGGGTGGTCATTTCCCGTGCCCTGAAGGGCCTGCAGGGCAGAAAGAGTCAGACAGAATCAGGAAGTTCCTTTCTCTAGATCGATAAGCATGCCTAAGTGCCAGCAGAACCGCTTGCAGTTCTGCACTAAATACAGATGAGTGGTCTGGGAGGCGGTGCTTAAATGGGCATCTAGGATGGCGAAAGGACACTGCGGCCGCAGCCACTCTCCCATCCTCAGACTTTGACCCATCCGTATAGATACGACAATAGCCAGGAAAAATGAATTTTTTTTCTAAAATGTATTTTTTTGAAAAATACTTACCGATGGCATTACTATCTGGAATACACTCAATTGCCTATAGATTTCAGCCAAAAAGTTGTGTAACCCACACAACTGGGGAGGAACACTGGGGATCCACGCACCGGGGCCCCGGGTGGCCTCCCCTTAAATAAACAAACAAAGAAGGAATGTCACATTCCTTCTGCCAATGAAGATAAGTAGCGGCTAATCTCTCTGTTTGTTTGTCTATTTTGACAAAGGGTATTTACTCGAAATATTAATAAATTGTGTTGTACCCGTCTTTTCTAAGCGTGTTTCTTTCTCCGTTGGGTACTTCTTTGCATATTACATGCTTGGCAGTCACCTTTTTGGTCTGGATTGATTATTCGTCTGCGGGCTGCTGCAATAGCCGCCACCGCCGCATCCGAGAAACCTCTAGCGGCGAGGGTTTGCCGGACAACCTCCAGGCGTGAAGGAGGAGGCGCTCCGGGCACGGATGGAAAAGCTGCTGGCGGGGCTGCTTGAGCATCGTAGGAGGTGTAGGAAGCTCCAGCGGCGGGTCCGGCGCTAGCTCGAGTAGGTCCGTGGTCCAGCTCTTGGTCCAGTTGAAGGGGGCCACCAGAAGGAGGACTGCGGAGCAACCCCGAAGCTTCCGCAGAACCTTCGGAACGAGGACTGACGGGGGGTAGGCGTAAGCGATCAGACCGTCCCAGGGGATGGAGAGCGCGTCTACCACCCAGGCGAGCGGGTCCGGGACTGGAGAGACGTAGACCGGGAGCTGTTTGTTCCACCTGGTGGCAAACAAGTCCACTAAAGGCGTTTCCCACCGGGAGCAGATCAGGCGAAAGATGTCCGGGCGTAGGGACCACTCCGTGTGGAGCAGCTGTCCGCGGCGGGACAGGGCATCCGCGATCACGTTCAAGTGACCGGGAATGTGGTGAGCCCGTAGAGAAATGCCCCGGTCCCTGCACCAAAGGAGGATATGGTAAAGGAGAATGCACAGGGAGGGCGAGTGTGTGCCCCCCCTGGTTCTGTATGTAAGCCACCACCGTCGAGTTGTCTGAGAGAACAAGAACGTCCT
Organism: Semisulcospira habei; assembly: GCA_036245525.1. Classification (NCBI taxonomy): domain Eukaryota; kingdom Metazoa; phylum Mollusca; class Gastropoda; family Semisulcospiridae; genus Semisulcospira; species Semisulcospira habei. Next base: position 66,992,322 of record BTPG01000006.1, read on the forward strand.
GGTTGGTCACGGTCTCCTGCCAGAAACTGAGGGCCAGCCAAACTGCCTTCAGCTCCAGCCAGTTGATGTGTTTGTCCTCCAAACCCCGCGGCCAAAGGCCCTAGGCCGAGACAAAGTCCGGTAACAGATGCACGCCCCAGCCGGCCTGACTCGCGTCGGTGCAGAGAGACCACCGGGGCGGAGGTGAGTGAAGAGGCACGCCTGTAGCCAGCCAAGCGATGTCCGCCCACCTCTGGAGGTGTGGACGAGCCAGAGGAGTAACCGGTACAAGATCCGCAAGGGAACCCGACGAAGGACGCCAGTGTAGTAGGAGATGTAGCTGCAACGGGCGGGCATAAAGCCTGCCCAAGGGAAGCAAGTCCGCAGCTGCACTGAGCAGGCCCAGAAGTTGAAGCCAGACCCTGGCTGAGAAGGAGGCCCCTACCTCCATCGAAAGCGCTAAATCGACAATCTTCTGCCGCCGGGGCAGAGGCAGGCGGACTAGATTGAGATCGGTCAGGAATTCCATCCCCAGATGTAGAAAACGCTGAGAGGGGGTAAGATCCGATTTGCCCAGATTGAGAAGAAACCCGAGACGACGCAGGAGGAAAAGCGGGGTGTCTCTGTCCTCCTGGAGCGCCGAGGCTATCAGATTTCACAGTAGAAGGTCGTCCAAGTAATTGGAGGCCGGGCTCAGGGATCGTTGGCGGAAGTAGGCCATCACCGCGTCGAGGATCCTCGTAAAAACCCATGGACTGAATTTGAGGCCGAAGGGAAGGGCGCAGGTAAATGACTCCCCCAAAGGCAAACCGCAGGTACCTGCGAGACGACAGATGAATCGGGACGTGAAGATAGGCGTCAGACAGATCCAGGCTGATCGCGAAGTCCATCGGTCTGACGACCACTCGGAGGGTCCTGGCTGTCTCCATCCGGAACCGAGGGGCCGAAATGAACTTGTTTAGCGCCGACAAGTCGATGACTGGGCGCCACTTGCCTCCTTGTTTGGGAACGAGAAAGAGGCGGCTGTAAAATGCTGGTGAGTCCTGACGCGAAACCACCTCCGTCACTGCTTTGTCGAGGACAGCCGAAACTTCTCTGCGCAGAGCGTCCGCCTGAAAGGTGTCGAGTGGAGACTGGGTCCACATGGGAGACCTGCGAAGAGGCGGAGGGGACCGGAACGAAAGCTGGAGGCCTGTAGAAACCGTGGAAAGGATCCAGGGGTCGTCTGGGAACAGCGACCTCCAATGGTCGCTGTAAAGAGACAGCCGCCCGCCGACTGGAGACCCGGGAACTGCCGGGGCGAGAGAGGGGGCAAGTCAGCGGGCCCGGCCGCGCCTGGACTTACGGGCGCCGCGGGACCAAGAGGGGCGGGAGGCGGGGAAGGGCTGAGGGGCCTGAGGAGGGCGAGCCCTACCTCTAGCCGAACCGACTTGAAGCAAGGAGGGTCTAGAAGACCGCCGGGCACGACCCGCGGCCGGGCGGGGGCCGCGAAAGCGAGTCGCTGCAGGAGTGGAGACAGGTCTGGGCCACAAGTCCTTGGACGAGTCTTTAACTGACTGCCACGTGTCCCCGAAAAGCTGAGATCCACCTAGGGGGGCCTGTCAAAGCTGGGTCTTCACCGACTTCGGGAGATCCGCGCAGAGATGCAGAAGGGTATCCCGTCGACAAAGATCACAATTGGCGGCCGCCGCCATGGCGTTGGTGGTAGGCGGCCCGGTTGGCCACTATCAGGATGGACTGCACATCACGGAGAGGGGACGGCACCTCCAGATCCCAAGTTCCCTCCAGGCACTGCAAAGCCGCCTGGGTAGCCAACTCCAGGAACCCTGAGCACGCCAGTGAATTTCGCACTAAGGAAGCGATCCTGTCGAGCGGACAAGGCCAAGCTTTCAAGACAATCCTGAGGCCGCCCGTCTGGACTAGGGCCGCCATATCCACCACTGGGAGAGGGACGGCGAAGGCTTGAGAATGTCCCGCATACCAGGCCTGGCGGAAGCTCAAGTTAATCCCTGCAGGCCACCGTGAGTCGGAGAAGAATCCCGCGTCGCCGAAGTTGTCTTGTCGTAACTGGTCGGAGAACGCATCTGTGAGGTCCCGGAAGCCGGCAGGTTGAGGAAGGGACTTGCGGTGCTTGACGTGCCTTTGTGCGTCGACCATAGCGGAAGCCTGTCTCTTCATCGGGGGTGAAGGAGGACAGAAGTCGGATGGGAGAAACTTCGGAATAAGCCGGGAGGCCTCATTCAAGGCGATGATAGTCTGCGATCCGAGTGAAGGGCCGACGATGTCCAAGGAGGAGGAGGCCGACGAGAACGCTGACGGGCGGGAAGGGGATCCCAACGCCGAATCCCGCAGGAAGATGGCCGAAGCCGAATCCGTAGGATGAAGGCTGAGGACATCCGGTTCCGAAGAACTAGACCGTCCCTCTCGTGAATGCGCAGAAAGGGGCGACCGGCTCCGAGAAAGCCACACCGCCGGGCGGAGCGTCGCGAAGGAAGGACGGTCAGCAGTGAAGCTAGATTCCGCACGCTGGTGACGGAGACCACTCTCCGAACAAAACCGGTCTAGCGATGTAGCGGTCTGGTCACACCGGGCCCGCCTGGTCGGAACGGGGTGGGGGGGGGGGGGGGGGGGGACCGTAACGAGTCACGCCTAGCCCGCTCAGGAAAAGCGGAGCGGGGAGGGGAAAAAAAAACACGTGTATGCGGCCCCCGCTCCAAAGACTCAGAGCGTGGGGGACGTGCTGTGATGTCACACCGTGCCCGCCTGGTCGGAACGGGGCGGGGGGGGGGGACATACTAGAGTCACGCCAAGCCCGCTCACGAAAAGCAAAGCGGGGAGGGGACAAAACATGAATACGTGGTCCCAGCTCTCAGGCGCCTCTGAGCGAGGGGGACGTGTGTCAGAGTCCCACCGTGCCCGCCTGGTCGGAACAGGGTGGGGGGTGGGACTGCCTATGGTCTCGTCAAGCCCGCTCAGGCGAAGCGAAGCGGGGAGGGGACAATTTCTGAGCACGCGAACCCCGCTCAGACGCCTCGGAGCGTGGGGGACGAGTGTCAACTTCACCCCTGGCCCGCCCAGACGAGACCGGGCGGGGGAGGGACGAAAGCGAAGCTGGCCCAGCCCGCTCGGAATTAACCGAAGGAGGGGGCAGCACTGCTAAGGGCCTCAAGTCACGCTCCGACGCCTCGGAGCGTGAGAGAGAACCTCTCTTAGCACGTTTCCTCTCATTCTTACTACGCTTGCGTTCTTTCAACCGCACCCGCTCAGAAGACCCAGAGCGGGGGGTGGCTGACGAACGCTCCGCTTGCCTAGACCGCTCGCTCGAAGCAGAGCGGGGGGTGAGCGAACCCGATGGGCTCAAGCCACGCGCTGCTGAAGCAGCGCGTGGGGAGCGCGAATCCGAAACTCGCCTACCATGCTCCGAAGACTCGGAGTGGGGAGGGAGAACCTGTGAGGTAATAGTGCAAGAAGGGGACTTACCTGAGGGCCGGACAGCCCGAACGACGGAGCAGAGCGGTGCCCGAGGAGCCGACCTAGCGACGACTACCTGTGGAGGATTCCGGGGAGACTGAAGCGGCTGGGAGGGCCGGTCGCGCCTGTAGAAGTCCTACATCTGCGACCACCGGTCTTCCATCCACTCGTCACACATGTCACACGTCCTGTCCGATGAACAGCCCGAGCACGGCAAGCAGGCGTCGTGGGCGTCGGAGGGTCACTGAAAGTCCCCGCAAATACGGCAAGACTTCAACACAAGAGTAGTCATAGCGTCACTGATAAACCCGTACGAAGGCTAAAAGTCAAGTCGCACTCCTATCAAGTTCACAAAGTCACGTGCAGCAGCCAACCACAAGGTCACTGGCGAAGCTCACTGAAAGTCAAAGCCGGTCTGAACCGGACGGCGCTCAGTTCAAACACAGTAGTCCACAAACTACGAGTAGGAGAGAAGTCAACGAAGTAGAGGGTCCAAGGCTATGATAAACCCTCAAAGTCGAAGGCCAAAAAACTATCAAACTCTGGTAGAAAAAGTTTCCGAACGGAGTAAGGCAAAAAACTCGACCGTCCACGGTCGAGCTATGAGTGAAACTGACAGGGTCGCCCTACGAATGCCGGGATAGGGTATTAAGGGGAGGCCACCCGGGGCCCCGGGGCCCCGGTGCGTGGATCCCCGGTGTCTCCTCCCCAGTTGTGTGGGTTACACAACTTTTTGGCTGAAATCTATAGGCAATTGAGTGTATTCCAGATAGTAATGCCATCGGTAATGTATTTTGAAAAAACAAATTGAAAGGAGTTCATTGAGGCTCTGTTGGTATATGGCTGGTGGAGTAGACTCTTTCTTGTGGGCAGTCAAGTCCAGCAAGATGTCAGGAACTGGTAAGAGCCAGGGTGGAATGATGTGTTGCAGGGATTCCGAAACTCTGTCCAGGTCCAATCCGGCCGCCTGCAGATGAGGTCGGACACGGAAAGAAAGTGAACGGACAGCTCCCGGATGGGTATGGTAAATCTCTGCAAATCTTTGAGATACAGGCAGCCAGTGCAGGTCAACAAGTAAGGGTGTTATGTACTCACGTTTCGGTAGTCTGTAAATTAGTCAGGCAGAGCAGTTCATAACTCTTTGAAGTTTATCAAGAAGATTCTGAGGAACACCAGCCAAAAGGGAATTACAAAAATCAATGCGGGAAAGAACAAGGGAGGTAATAAGCGTTTTGGTGTCACGATGGTTTAATAGTGGTGCCTTGGTAGCTTAGCTTCTGAAAGCCGAAGACTGTTAGGCACTGCCATCGATCTATCATGGCTGATCCATCTATTCCCTGTAAATGATATGATGTCATGCGCAGATTCTTTCAACTCGATTTCCCTTCAGGGATTATATATGTAATGAAATAATTTGAAATTCGGTTGTCATACAGATGAGAATCAGCATTACGCTCATTAGAATATTGTGAAATCGGATGCAATGCTGCCCTGTCTGTGGTTCCACAGAATATCAATACCCAATGAGGCAAAAGTCCTCTGGACGACTCCAGCCTTAGTTGGCCTGCACAAGACAGTGCGCGGGCCAACTAAGGCCAGAGGTGTCCAGAAGATCTCGTGCTTACTGTGTGTTTTTTCTTCACAAGCCTATTTAACTCATTCAGCCCGACACATGTATTTCCCAACCTTTGGAGGCGTCATCTAACGACGATGCACCTGTTACAGGAGATGGATCGACCATGATAATTCAAGGGTAGTGCCAGATTAGCTTGGCGCCGGCACTACCCTTGAATTATCATGGTCAATCCATCTCTTGCTGTAGTGCGTCAGGGCTGAATACTTACTTACTTAAGCCTGTCGCCCCTACCCGGGTATAGGCCGTCGACGAGAGACCTCCAGCAACTCCTGTCCTGTGCTTCTCCTTCGATTCTACTCCAGGTGGTTCCCAGTCTCTTGATGTCTGCTTGGAGGTCTCGACGCCAGGAGTTTCTCGGCCTACCTCTTTTCCTCTTTCCCTGGGGGTTCCATGACAATGCCTGCCTAGTGATACTGAGAGCTGGCTTTCTCAGACTGTGACCGATCCATCCCCATCTTCTTCGCCCAATTTCATTCTCTGCTGTTATCTGCTCTGTTCTCTCCCAGAGTCTGATGTTGCTGATCTTCTCTGGCCAGTGGATTTTCAAAATTCTTCTAAGGCAACTGTTCATGAAGGTCTGTACTCTGTTGACTGTGGTTTTTGTCAATCTCCAAGTTTCTGCTCCATATAGGAGAACTGCTTTTACATTGGAGTTGAAAATCCGGACTTTGGTGTGTTGTGACAGCTCTCTGGAACTCCACACTTTTTTCAACTAGAGAAAGGCTGCTCTGGCTTTACCGATTCGTGCTCTGACATCTGCATCAGTGCTGCCTTTTTTGTCTATGATGCTCCCGAGATAGGTGAAGGACTCCACCTCCTCCAACGGGGTGCCAGCAAGCAAGACTGGTTCTTCCCTGGTTGCGTTCAGCCTCATTGTCTTTGTTTTCTGTTTGTGAATGGTGAGGCCCACTTGGGACGAGATGTCAGCAAGCCTCGTGGTCTTGTCCTGCATTTGTTGATGAGTGTGGGACAGTAATGCCAAGTCGTCTGCAAAATCGAGGTCGTCAAGCTGTGTCCACAGTGTCCACTGTATTCCCCTTCGTCTGTGCTCTGTGGTCATCTTCATGACCCAGTCTATGGCCAGTAGGAAGAGGAACGGAGACAGCAGACAACCCTGCCTGACACCAGTTCTGACCTGGAGCTCCCTGGTGAACTGCCCTTCATGGATCACGTGACATGTCATGCCATCGTAGCTGCTCTTGATCAGGCGGACGAGCTTTGTGGGTACACCGTAGTGTCGTAGGAGTTTCCACAGAGTCTCTCGGTCCACCCTGTCAAATGCTTTCTCATAATCCACAAAGTTGACGTACAGCAGGGAGCTCCACTCCAGAGACTGTTCCACGATGATGCGGAGAGTGGCGATCTGGTCTGTACATGATCGGTTCTTCCTGAATCCTGCTTGCTGGTCTCTCAGCTGGGGGTCAACGGAGCTCTTCATTCTCTCCAGGATGATCCTGTTGAAGACCTTCCCTGGTACTGACAGCAAGGTGATTCCTCTGTAGTTAGAACACTTGCTGAGGTCGCCTTTCTTGGGAAGTTTGATTAGGTACCCCTCCTTCCAGTCAGCCGGCATCACCTCCTCTTCCCAGATCTTTCCAAACAGTGGGTACAGCATCTCCACTGTTGTCTCTAGGTCTGCTTTCAGAGACTCCGCTGGGATGCCATCTGGGCCTGCTGCTTTGCCGTTCTTCAAAAATGCCACTGCTCTTCTGATCTCTTCCGGGCTGGGTCTGTCACAGCTGATGGGTAGGTCGGTCTCTGCCGGCTGGATGTCTGGGGGGTCAGGTGGGCTAGGTCTGTTCAGTAACTCTTTAAAATACTCGGCCCATCTGTCGAGTTGGTCTGCTCTGTCTGCAATAGGCTTGCCTTCTTTGTCTTTTACTGGTCTTTCTGTATGGCCATACTTGCCTGACAATCTTCTGGTAATGTCGTAGAGCTGTTTCATGTTGCCGCTGCCTGCTGCCTTTTCTGCCTCTGCTGCCAGGCTGTCTGTGTAGGCCCTCTTGTCTGCCCTGATACTCCTCTTCACCTCGCGGTTGGCTTCCGAGTATTCCCCCTGTGCCCTTACTTTGGCTGCTCTCGTGCGACTGTTGTTGACAACTGCTTTCTTCTGCTTCCTCACTTCTATCTTCTTCAAGGTCTGTGCCAACAGCCAGTCCTTGTGATGGTGTTTCCCGAACCCTACAGTGTCTTTGCAGGTTGAGTTCAGCGCCTCTCTAACTGCCTTCCACTGCTGCTCTGTGGTGACCACCTCCTCTTTATTTACTAGCTCCTGTAGCGCTTAAAACCGGTTGGACAGCACCAGTTTGAACTCTTCTCTTACTCCAGTTTCTCTCAGGAGGCCTACATTATAGCGCTGTCTTCTTCTTGTCTCTGTGTGGCTTTTCTTTAGCTTGAGCTTCATTCTTAAGGTAAGCAGATGGTGGTCGGAGGCGACATCTGCTCCCCTCTTCACTCGGACATCTTGAAGGGATCTTCTAAATTTCTTGCTAAGTCAGGGCTGAATAGGTTAAGTTTAAACTAAATTAATGTGAACACCAATAATGTGGTCTACTTTATGGCTCCCAGTTATAACGAGGTTGACCAATAATTCTTACAGCTCAAAATGTGAACCTTGAAGGAAATGGGTTGAAAATCAAGGCTAGATATATCATTGCATCTCACCTGTGCTAGATTGAGGTTGCTGTCGGTAGCGATGGGTATGAGAAAGGGCAACACTTTACTGGCCAGCGCGTCTTTAGTGATGCCCAGCTTACTGCCTTCAAAGGCCACCTTGTGGATCCCTGCAACAAATTACCCATAATTACCAGCAACAAATTACCAGTAATCAAAGGTTCTTGGTTCTTGTGACTCTGTCCGTCGTGGGCCTGAAGATGTTTTGTTTCCTAGGGTAATTATGTGTGCTCATCTGTGATTTTGGACCGTATGACAGATAGCCACTGGGTCCAAAATCATAGACCAGTACATGTTTAATGGCAATTGTTTTGGAATTAACCCTCCTAGCTTTAGCTGTTGGTAGTCAAGGGGATGCCTGCAGAATCACCTGGCTAAGAAGCGCCACCGAAAGCCAAAGGGATAACACACTGAACCCCCAGGCCAACATTCCTAAATCTGGAAGTTGTCTTCTGTAAACTACCAGTAGATACCAGTTCTGGAGCCAGGTTGGCCATGACAGAATCAGGGTGGTGCCAGAATAGCTTGGTGCCACTCTGGCATCACCCTGAACTATCATGGCTGATTAATCTATTGATGTATAGTGTCAGCATTGAATGAGTCATGGCTCTAGGTCGTAGTGTCAAATCTCACATCAGGAGGCCAAATACAGCAGAACCTGTTTTGAATCTGACATCAGGAGGCCAAATACAGCAGAACCTGTTCTGAATCTGACATCAGGAGGCCAAATACAGCAGAACCTGTTTTGAATCTGACATCAGGAGGCCAAATACAGCAGAACCTGTTTTGAATGAGTGAATCTCACATCAGGAGGCCAAATACAGCAGAACCTGTTTTGAGTGACCACCATTTTCGCAAGAAAAAGAGGTCTTCAAAGACGTGCTCTCTCAAGATAAGCCTTGGAGGTAAAAACATGTCACCTGTCATTAAAGACCATCATTTAGGTGGCTACAGGTACTCAACCCTTTTCATCCCGATACACCCACTGCTTGAAATAAATTTGACTATGATAGCTCAAGGGTGGTGCCAGAATAGCTTGGCGCCTGAGGCACCAAGCTATTCTGGCAGAACCCTTGAACTAAAATAGTTGATCTATCTCCTAATCTGTAATGTAGCCTTCACAGGACAATAAGCACATTTTTTAAAAAAAAAAATCAGCCTCAGGATGTAATGGGTTCAATGATGGTCCTTAACCCATATCACACCGAGGCTAAAAGCTTCAAATTTGTACACTGCCATATGCAAGCTACATTATAGTACTCACAGATAATGATATAGACCAATGGCTTTAGTTCAAGGGTGGTGCCAGAATAGCTTGGCGCCTAGAACTATTTTAGTCAAACTTATTTCACACACTGGTGTATTCCCTCCCATCTTGTGACAGATTGCTTGTGATAGATTGCTGCAATGATAATTTTTCATGATATGTTCTTGTAGCGTTTGTTAATGTCTTATATTGTTGTTTCATGACGAGCCGAAAGGCAAATTTCTGTCGTGCCTTGACTCGAACAGACAATAAAGTTGTATTGTATTGTATTGTATATTCCGAATGATAAGGGTTAATAACAGGTGATTTCTCATAAGGGTGACTGCTCACAAGTTCTGACAAAAAAATACCGTCAACAACAGAACTGCAAGAAATGCTTACCCAAGATGCTCATAAGCACGGCGGGTTCACGGGTTGGTATTTTGTGCAGGAAAGGCAGAATCTCATCCAGAACGTACCACTTGTCCATGTGATCCATTAGCTGACCGATGCACAGCAGGCAGTTCACTCGCACCTGGACACATGCAAATCATATAAAGGAGGAATGCAGTGGCATCTTCAAATCTAGTTCTAAACTGATAAGAAATCTGAAATAAACTGGACCAGGTTTTGAAGAAATCGTCTGAACAAGACCTAGACTTATAAACACAAACAAACGGTATATCCAGTATAACCCTCCCCCAACCCCATAATAACATTAACGAAAGCATACTTAACCCTTTTTATTCCTATACACCAACTACTTGAAATAAATTAGACCATGATAGTTCAAGGGTGGTGCCAGAATAGCTTGGCGCCTCAGGCGCCAAGCTATTCTGGCATCACCCTTGAATTAATATGTTTGATCTATCTCCTAATCTGTAATGTAGCCTTCATAGGACAATAAGCATATTTTTAAACAAGAAAGGCAAAGCCATTATGGCTCACATGTATGATCTATTGACATATGTGTGACCTTTGTGACAATAAGTAAAGGGCTGGCTTTTGCACCAGCAAAATCCATGTTTTCTGAAATTTTAAGCATTTTTCACTTATCCGTCAACCCCCCCCCCCCCCCGACCCTTGACCTTTGCGATGAGTCGACTAAATTAGTATGCATAGGAAGGTCATCATAAGCTACCTTTGTGCCAAATTTGATTGACAAATTTGCAAAATTGTTGATAATAACTACAATTTTATCAAAAAGTGGCATTTTACACACATTTGCCGGCCTCTTGTGACCCTTGACTTTTCCGAGGGATCATCCAAATTAGTATGCATAGATAGGTCTTACCATCAGGTATCTTTGTACCAAATTTGGGTTTGAAGTTGTGAATAGTATTTGAGAAAAAACATCATTTGTCAAAATATGGCTATTTTGGACCTATTTCCTGAGCTTTTGTGACCCTTGACCTTTTTGAGGGGTAATCCAAATTAGTATGCACAGGTAGGTCTTACCATCAGGTATCCCTGTACCAAATTTGGGTTTGAAGTTGCGAATATATTTGAGAAAAAAACATCTTTTGTCAAAATATGGCTATTTTGGACCTATTTCATGAGCTCTTGTGACCCTTGACCTTTTCGAGGGATCAACCAAATTAGTATGCATAGAAAGGTCTTACCATCAGGTATCTTTGTACCAAGTTTTGCTTTGAAGATGTCAATAGTATTTGAGAAAAAATAAATTTTTGGCCTATTTCCTCATCCTGTGACCTTGACCTTTGTGAGAAGTCACTCAAATTGGTATGTTTAGAGAGGTCTTGCCACAAAATATCCTTGGGCCAAGTTTGAAGACTGTGGCTTGAATAGTCTCTGAGAAAACGCCAACGTTAAAGTTTACCATGGACACCAGCAGACGGACGGTGGACGACGGTCGACAGACGTCAGATGGACAACCACTGGCCCAGAACATACTCACTTTTGCTTTGCATGTGAGCCAAAATCAGCCACAACAAGTAATGGGTTAATGGGAGAGGGGGGGGGGCGGGAAGGGGGGGGGGGGGGGGGCAAGAGCTGTAAAATTACAACTAGTAGGAATATTTATAATGAAACAATGAAACTGATATGGATGCACTCACAGTCAGAACAGAGGTCCCAAGGCACAGTTTTTTGATTCTGGGAACGAGAGAGTTCTTCAGTGTTGGGTACTCGATCAGGTCTGCAAATGTTGGGGTGATGCTTAAACACAGCTCCTAAAGTAAAAACATGATGGCACAAAAGTAAACATCTTGTGCTGGAAGAAACAACATGCTTAACATATTCACACTTCAGACCTAACAGAGGCAATGATTTAGCCATAATAGGAACAAGGTGGACGGGGGGGGGGGGGGGGGGGGGGGGGGGGGGGGGGGAATATGGCTCAACCCCCTTGTGCATGCACTACACCAGCACTAAGCTTACATTCTTTGTTTGGATTTCTTCAGGCAGTCACCTCTTTGGTCTGGATTTAGCCACCAGTACTGTTTAGAGTACCAGAGGTTGCACACACAAGGGGGATAACCCAATAAACAAGTTCTACTTGGATTCGGAAACCAGTACCTGTATTTGTGGACTGTCAGCCTCAAGAGCGCGGAATATCATGGGCAGCACGTGAGCCTGTATGTCCGACTTGGGCGTCTTGCTCAGCAGCAGGCTCATGTTTTGCATGAAAATCAACACAACCTGAAAAGACATCCACACAGCAAAAACATAATATCATGCAGCTAAAGATGCATATGGATAAACAAGGTTTACACCTGGAAATGCTGTATTCAAACCCCAAAATGAGGGTGGGGTGGTGGGATATAGCTAAATCAAACTCCCTTCCAAGAAAAAGCAATGCAGGTCCAACACATTGCAAGAGACATAGACCCTCATGGGCCCCCGCATAGGCTCTATGCCTCTTGGTGGTTCCACGTTGTATTTATTGTCCTTGGGCAGCTTGGGGGTCAGTTACATGAGTGAGCTTAGTCCTGCGCCAGCCACTAAGCAAGGTGCTCCGCTGTAGCGGAGCACCTTGCTTAGTGTCTGACGCAGGTCTAAGCTCGCTCATGCAACTGATCTTGGGTTCTTTGCATTGAATAAACGATTTCAGTTGGCAGTAAAGCAGTCAACCAAAGGTGAAAAAGCATACCTGCACAGGTTCCTGAAGTTTGAAGAGGGGTACTAGATGAGGCAGGATCAACTGTTTATATTCTGTGTCTGATGACTGCTCGGCCACAAGAAGAATGCTGGGAAGGAGGAAAGGCACCATGTCTGGATTAACAGCTTCTTTGAACAATGCTGGCAGAATCCGCTGCAAACTCACACGCTGAAAAACACACAAATGAAATGCAAATGTAAATCATCACACTAAATAAGAGACTACAAATACAAATGCTGGAAATCCTGCTCTGGCTTCCATGTTCATAGAGTGGTCTACAGGAATCTACAGCAGCCATCAAAGAAGTATACCTCCATAACAGACTAAAGACTATTTATAGAATGTTTACTTGTCTATAGTGGTCACATCTTTCCTGTTCATTATGTGACCATTAGATGCAGGTTTGACCGCACACATAAACATGTCTGCAACTGTTTTCACATGAAAAGAGAATCACACTTGCAGTGAAAGGTCTAAACTTGTCACAATGACCTTTATGTATTTTTCTAAATGTAAGTGTGTGAGAGTCTGCAATTTGGGACTTTAAACTTCAAAAGTGCGTGCCTTTTCTTATTTCGGTCCAGTCACCTGGAACGACCTACCAGCCCATGTCAGACATGCTCCAACTCTGTCTGCTTTCAAATCACTGCTCAAGACCTATCTGTTTTCTTATGCATATAGTTAGTTGAATTTTCAGTGTGTTAGCAATCTTTGGCAGTAACTGTTCTTGTAACGGTGTGTGTGTATGTGCGAGTGTGAGCTTTTGATATGTGTCACTTTAGTTTTTGTAACATTTATTGTAGCGTTTTTTTCTTGTACTTTTTGTTTTGTGATTTTTTTTGTCTTGTAAAGCGCTTAGAGCATCATTCATTTGGAGGTTAATTAAGCACTATATAAATGTACATTATTATTATTATTATCTGTGATTTTGGATTGTACAGCCTTAAATCGAAAGGTCCAAAATCACAGACAAGCATACATATACGATTTCTATGCAAGCAACTTACCTTCGGAAGTTTAGCAATAACCTTTGGAAGTCCTTTGAAAAAGTTTGACTTTTCGATGTTTTCTCGTTGAAACAAAGTATCAATGTACTGTAGTGTCACACAGCCCATATCTTCAAAGAAAGGAACCTGTTACAGGAAAACAGTATAACAAAATTAGTCAACTAATAACAATAATCAATAATCAGGGACCTTATTGCTCAATCATTATGATCACTGTGATTAAAATCGAACACCAGAGATAAGCACATCAAACTGGGATTTAACCCTTTTCATCCTGATACACTCATTGCTTGAAATAAATTTGACTATGATAGTTCAAGGATGGTGCCAGAATAGCTTGGCGCCTCAGGCGCCAAGCTATTCTGGCACCTTCCCTGAACTAAAATGCTTGATCTATCTCCTAATCTGTAATGTAGCCATCATAGGAAAATAAGCACACCAAAAAATCGGCCTTATGACATAATAGGTTAAATGAAACCTCTCCCGGCTAGCATGGGGCATAGATTCTCATCAGCCCTGGTGGCTATAGGGGCTCATGTGAATATATGCCTCTTGCTGGTGTTCAACTCCATGCATTTTCTGATACACTTCAGATTTAGGGAATACTTCTGTTTAAGAAGACCATAAGACAAGCTAACCCGTGTGTCACAAGTAAGCTATGTGCCTTAACAAGGAATTTTGAAATTACCGTCTGAAGGACTGTATTACAACTCTAGAGACAGATCGCGCATGGTAGATCAAGGATGGTGCCAGAAAAGCTCGGCGTCTATGGGCATCAAGCTATTCTCGCACCACCCTTGAACTATCATGTTCGATCCATGTTTTGGTGTTGTGTGTCAGAGCTGAATAAGTTAACCCATTTAGCCCCAACACCATACAGCAGGAGATGGATCGACCATGCTAATTCAAAGGAAGTGCCAGATTAGCTTGGCACCATCAAGCTTATCTGCTACTACCCTTAAATTGTCATGTTCGATCCATCTCCTGGAAAATAAGTCGCTAAATAACACCTCTACAATTGGGAAATGCAGCCTTGGGGTTAAATGGGTTAACCGGTGTGCCATAATTAACCATGCGCCGCTAACGGTGCCCCTCTAATAGTCCCATAATTTTTAAACCATAAACTGGTCAACATGGACACAAGGACGCTGCACATAAGGACAGCACAAAGACCATGTTTCATGAGTTTAATACAGAATAAGCAAATACCCCAAAAGGACTACTTACTTTAGTGAACTGAGCAGCATCAGGTCGCACTGTGGGTTCTGTATTCAGCAGCAGTTTCACATGTTCTCTCAGGTCATCAGGAACGGGTCCCAACTGGCTGGCTCGCATGTGACGCAGCTGAGTAGGTCACAAGAAAAAAGTTCTTTCATTTTCACAGGTGAAAGTTGACAATTAATGTTAAAACACACCTATCTATTATATCAGGTACAGGTGGGGTGCCCAAAAAGACTTTTTTTGCATTTAACAAGCATTTTCATAGCCATCCTACAATCTAGGCATAAAATATATATTTTTAATTTTAGTCTCAGTGTAAAAAAAAGGTTTGATTGTGAAAGTATAGAAATCTGGAAAACAGTGCTGTGTGCAAATTCTTACCTCACAAAAAAAACAGTTCTTCATTTTCCAAAACAAGAGTCTACAGATTTTCTTTTCTCAAGACTACTAAAAATCCTTGACAACAGAATCTTACCTCCTCCGCGTTTTTCTTGAAGGTTGAAAGCTCACCGCTGCACTCAAACAGCGGTTTGCCCTTGGCATACACAGCGTAGATGAGAAGGCCAAGAGAGAACATATCGCTGGCTGTGCCACAACACATTGTCAACACATACTCTGGGGCCATGTAGTCCAGGTTAATCTGTGTGATGGGAGCTATGTCTGTCCGCCACTCAAAAAAAGGAAACGGTGGCTGAAAAAGATGATTTGGTTTATTTAATACACTTGTGCATGCAGCCACCAGGGGGTTAATGTTTCTTAAAACAAGTGGGGAAGAGAGCAACCATGAGAAAGTAACAACACTATGAATGCTGAATGACTTTTGCCCCCTAGAACTTCAATTTACATGAGTAGTCACTCCGCTGCCGAGAAATAATTAACATGCTATATCTGCAAGAGACGTGGATCGTCATGAAGACCTACACCTCTGACCCAACATTTTAACCATGTTACTTGGAGTTGGACGGATGGGGTATCTTAGCATTCAATTAACTCATTCAACCCCATGCACGTATTTCCCAAATTTTGGAGGCGTCATCCAACAACTATGCACCTGTTGTGGGAGATGGATCGACCATGATAATTCAAGGGTAGCGCCAGATTAGCTTGACACGGACAGGCGCCAAGCTAATCTGGCACTACTCTTGAATTATCATGGTCGACCCATCGCATGCTGTAGTGCATCAGGGCTGAATGGGTTAATAAATACTGGCAATGAAGAATTAAAGGTCTTAGAATTCTAACCACTGGAAATTAAACCACTAAGGAAATAAAACCTCAACCCAGTTAGCCTCAATGTCCTACAACAGGAGATGGACTGACCATGATAATTCAAGGGTAGTGCCAGATTAGCTTGGTGCCTTCAGGCGCCAAGCTAATCTGGCACCACCCTTGAATTATCATGGTCCATCCATCTCCAGCAACCTGTATGGTCATCATGTAACATGTCCAAAATATTGGAAATGCGGCCATAGGGTTAAAAGGGTGGGTGGAGCAATTGACAATGACCATGGACTATTGTCCCTGCAGCCTTCAAAGTTCAATTCATATGTTCAGTATTTTTATCGATGACAGTATAACCATTTCCATTCTCTGGAAATGCAGACAAAATTTCCTTGCGCCAGTACGTGGGGTCACCTACACAGTGGGGTAATTAAAAGAAGCCACATGCAATCTTCTCACCTGGCTGACTGATCCTTGGGAGTGTTTAAAACCCACTGTCTGTCCCCGGTAAACACTATAATATTACAATAGTAATATTGTGGGCTTTAACACATGAACACAAACAACAAAACAACATCATCAAACATGAACAACCAAAACAAAACAAAAACAAAAAAACAATGCAACAGAAACAAACTCACATCTTGCGACTGGGGTTCAGTACTCTGCACACAAAATTCACAGCCAGCCAGTTTCCAACAGCCTTGCTTAGTCAGCACCACGGATTGAGGACACAGATTTCTGTGCATCATTTTAGCCCCACTGTGTAGAAAACCAATACCCTCAGCAACCTGTAGAATCAGCAAAAGGTAATGTAAGGAAAATGTAGGTTTAATGTACATAAGGCAAGGTAAGCACACATATTTTGATGCAGTGCCTTAGCACGATTGAAAAAGTGAAAAACGAATTTTTCGTATAATGTAGACATTAGCAAAAAGGTGAAAAGAGGTACTATGCATGAAGCTAGGTGAGCTGATAAATAAATTCCAAAACTACCAAATCTGCCATCCTATGACAGCATCACAGTACAGGACTACAGGAGACCAGTCAACCAAGATAGTTCAAGGGTGTTCTCCAGCACAAAGTGACACCTTCAATTAACCCATTACATCCTGAGGCTGATTTTGTAACATTTGCTGTCATCCTATGAACAGGGCTTGTAATGGTCTGGAGTTAAAAAAAGAGGAAATTGGCCGGGGTCCAGGTGCCACCTAGGTTCAGACACGCGCATGCGCAGTTCCATGTTTCCGTTTAACTTGAGGACATGCACAACAAACTTTTTATTTGGAGGAAAATCGTTGTCAAACATTTTTGTTCCGCGGAAAACCATACTGTTCTCAGCGGAATTTTTTTTTTAATAGCGGAAATTCGCGGAACCGCGGAAAATTACAAGCCCTGTATGAAGGCTACATTACAGATTAGGAGATAGATCAACTGTTTTAGTTCAAGGGTCGTGCCAGAATAGCCTGGCACCTGAGGTGCCAAGCTATTCTGGCACCACCCTTGCACTATCAGTCAAATTTATTTCAAGCAGTGGGTGTATCAGGATGAAAAGGGTTAAGGGTGTTGCCAGAATAGACTGGTGCCTGCAGGTTGATATTGTCATGGTTTTGTATGTCCGAGCTGAAAGGCTTAACCGCTTACCCACCTGAAGGATGCCATGTTTGATTTCCACATCATACAGCTGAAATTCCTGAAGTTCCTTGGGCACTGGCGTTACATGGGTCATTTCCCCAAGAACGTTGGCCAGACTTGCAAACACAGGCTCTGTCGCAAATGCCAGGGCCTCCCTGATTGCAGATGACATAATATTTTCAGGATTACAAAATTTAAAAGTTGCCAATGCTATCATTGACGTAGTTATGCTAGTAAATTTTACAAAATTCTGCCTTTTTTGTTTGACCAGTAAAACTAATGAAGACAACAATCAGCTACAAGTCCAAATCTCTTTTACACCCTACAATGTCTTTCATTGGAAGTGTCTAAGAGTATGAAGACTGTGTACCAGATGTGTGACAGCAGTCAGCCATGATACATGATAGTACGAGGGCAGTGTCAGACTAGTTGGCAGGTTCCCTGTTGATCCTCCTCCTGCACTGGTTTTCAAAGAGTACCGGTAATAGTGAATGTTATGTTTCCTTGATTAGCTTGTGTATTGTGAGTC
Source organism: Semisulcospira habei (assembly GCA_036245525.1). Lineage (NCBI taxonomy): Eukaryota > Metazoa > Mollusca > Gastropoda > Semisulcospiridae > Semisulcospira > Semisulcospira habei. The sequence goes on from BTPG01000006.1 coordinate 67,010,061, forward strand.
AACAGACAGTTCAATGGTAGTAATGTCAGGGAGGACCAAATGTACTTGGGCATTGTCAAATGTGATGTGAGGTTTCTTGTCAGGCAAGGCAAAGTGATGTTTCTGGGATCCCAAATGGTGAATGTAAATTTCACAAAAGACACACTTGCAAAACTGATTGGGCTACCAGGAAAAAAAAATCAGGAATCAAGATTTCACTTGGATGGCAATCTGAATGACAGCCTACTAGAGACCTAGAACATATGTTAACCCTCTGCGTGTCAGTAGCGGTTTATATAACCATGATTCCTGTAGGGATCATCATGACAAAAACCGCTACCGACATGCAAAGGGTTAACATCAATAGAGCCTGGCATACCATGACTCCTCTAGTGGGTGTATGACGTTTGGGTGCCAAGCTAATCTGACACTGCCCTTAATAATAATAATAATAATAATAATAGATTATCCCTACAGTCAGGCTCAAAGTGATGTTACATATACCATGAAATTTTTAAAAACTGGCATACCATGACTCCTCTAGTGGGTGTATGACGTTTGGGTGCCAAGCTAATCTGACACTGCCCTTAATAATAATAATAATAATAATAGATTATCGCTACAGTCAGGCTCAAAGTGATGTTACATATACCATGAAATTTTTAAACACACACACACACACACACACACACACACACACACACACACACACACACACCTTGAGCCATCATGGCCAAAGTATCTCCCACTGTAGTGTTCACTTATGCATGGCTTACCGTGACTCCTCCAGAGGGTGTATGACAGCCAGAATCTTTGGGTGTCGCAGTTTTGTCAGCTGCTGGACACCGCTTCTGAGTAACGTAGTGATGACCTCACGGTCACGCTTGGCATAGCGCTCAACCACCTTCTTTTCAAACAGGAACACTGAGGCTTCCTGCAAACACAATAGGTAACTAACAGCACAAAACGAAAATAGTTAGACCTTGGTTTGCAGAAATTGTTAACCAGTGGGTTGTGGCTTTTCAGTTTTAACCCTCCTGTACCATTAAGGAGAGTACTCCCAACCAGACAGACCTACTAGGGCAGTACGCTGCTAGTATACTTCTATTCAAAGCAGATGAAAAGCATCCGCATTTGAATTTGACCCTCTGCGTGTCAGTAGTGGTTTTAGTCGCAATCGTGACTAAAACCACTACCAACATGCAAAGGGTTAAGTATATTAGTGACATACTTCCTGATGGGCTATAAGGAGTACTCCCGCAAATGGAGAACAGTAGTGTGTTTGTGGTGTACCAGTACGATCAGAATGAGTCTATCTGGGGATTATTCCTGCAAACAGTACGGGCCTAGACATCAACAGTATGTGAAACTAACAACAGCGTTCTGCTGAATAATGGCCACAGACATGATATGTATATAAATTCAGCTTGAAAGCTGATTCTTATCTTAACTCTTTGGTTGACAGCTATTTAAAACCCGCCGTCTGTCCCCTGGAAACACTATAATTGCCTATTACTGATATTTCCACATTTTTTTTTCAAATTAGGGAGTCATCTTTGGAAGTCTACTTACAGTTCTGGGTACAAATCAACTGTGACAGTTGATGGGTGTACTAAAATAGCCTAATGCCTCTGTTCTGGCACCTGTTACGTGTTGAGTCGTGGTCATAGTATGATATCACACCAGACCATGCACGTAAGGTTCTTTTAAAGAAACTTCACTCAGCTGCAACCCGTCACACGTGGCTTAAGGATGTAGACCAGACTGGAGTAACAGTTCCAACAATATTTTATTGCAGCGATGCTATCTCCACACAATGCATTCACAAAAGCACTCACAGTGGTACACTATCTCTTCTCCAATACATTGAACACTTTTGACACACTGCGTCTCTCATATTCTGCCTGATCAAGAGCAGCTACGAGGGCATGACGTCGCGTGATCCACGAAGGGCAGTTCACCAGGGAGCTCCAGGTCAGAACCGGCGTCAGGCAGGGGTGTTTGCTGTCTCTGTTCCTCTTCCTACTGGCCATAGACTGGGTCACGAAGAGGATCACTGAGCAGAGAATAGGCGGAATACAGTGGACACTGTGGACACAGCTTGACGACCTTGATTTTGCAGACGACTTGGCTTTACTGTCCCACACTCATCAACAAATGCAGGACAAGACCACGAGGCTTGCTGACATCTCATCCCAAGTGGGCCTCACAATCCACAAACAGAAAACAAAGACAATGAGGCTGAACGCAACCAGGGAAGAACCAGTCTTGCTTGCTGGCACCCCGTTGGAGGAGGTGGAGTCCTTCACCTATCTTGGGAGCATCATCGACAAAAAAGGCGGCACTGATGCAGATGTCAGAGCACGAATCGGTAAAGCCAGAGCAGCCTTTCTCCAGTTGAAAAATGTGTGGAGTTCACGCTGTCACAACACACCAAAGTTCGGATTTTCAACTCAAATGTGAAAGCAGTTCTCCTATATGGAGCAGAGACTTGGAGGTTGACAAAAACCACAGTCAACAGAGTACAGATCTTCATAAACAGTTGCCTTAGAAGAATCTTGAAAAGTCACTGGCCAGAGAAGATCAGCAATGTCAGACTCTGGGAGAGAACAGAGCAGATAACAGCAGAGAATGAAACTGGGCGAAGAAGATGGGGATGGATTGGTCACAGTCTGAGAAAGCCAGTTTCCAGTATCACTAGGCAGGCATTGTCGTGGAACCCCCAGGGAAAGAGAAAAAGAGGCAGGCCGAGAAACACCTGGCGTCGAGACCTCCAAGCAGACATCAAGAGACTGGGAACCACCTGGAGTAAAACAGAAGGAGAAGCACAGGGCAGGAGTCGCTGGAGGTCTCTCGTCGATGGCCTATACCCTGGGAGGGGTGACAGGCGTAAGTAAGTAAGCGTCTCTCATACAACATACACCACCGTTACGCTGCGTCTCTCACAATGTACACCCTATACGGGCCACGTACCTAAAATAAACTGTGTGTCCCTACAACTGACAATGTATGATAATGTACAAAAGCGCTTCCCAGCACAATCTTTTATAGTATAATAGCTTTCCAGAATAATCTAGCAAATTCATACAACACAACCAATCAGAACAGAACACGTAACCAAGACTCATAAATATTGATGAAAAAGAACTTTCTCTTGGCTTGACTTCGCGAACGAAGATTCTATAGGGCTTGCCCACGTCGTCTGCAGGCATTTTCGTGGCTGCGGAGGCCAATCCGGGACAGGCAGGTTCGACCGCAGTGGCTGCAGGGGAAGGTCTGGTCAGGGTTCTGAGTTACGACAGCTCTGTTTTTTCTTCTGAGCCGCTTGTCCTTAAGGTTAGCTCTGCGAGAGTCCTCAAAGGAGACGGCTGCCTTGTGAATGGTGGAGCGCCAGGTGTCACGGTCCGCAGCAAGCGAAGACCACTGGCGGTGGTCGATTTGGCAGGCACTAAGTGACTTCTTGAGACCGTCTTTGTATCTCTTCTTTGGTGCCCGTCTGTCTCGGTGTCCAGTGGCGAGCTCGCCGAACAGAGTGATCTTAGGTAGGCGATGATCCTCCATCCTGGAGACGTGCCCCGCCCAGCGAAGCTGTGTACGCAGCAGCAAAGCCTCGATGCTCACAGTTTCCGCCTGTTCAAGGACCTCGACGTTGGTGACATAGTCACTCCAGTGAATGCCCAGGATGGTACGCAGGCAGCGCTGGTGAAAGCGTTCGAGGAGTCGTAGTTGGCTGCGGTAGAGGGCCCAGGACTCGGAACCGTACAGCAGGGTGGTGAGGACGACAGCTCTGTACACGCTGATCTTGGTGCCTTTTTTCAGCTGTTGATTGTGCCACACCCGCTTGAATAGTCGCCCAAAAGCACTGTTCGCTTTTGCCAGCCTGTTGTCCAGCTCCTTGTCCAGCTTGGCGTCTGACGTGATGATGCAGCCAAGGTAGGTAAACTGGTGTACAGACTTCAGTTCGGACTCGCCGATGGTGATGTGGGGAGGGCGATGCTCTTCCTTGGGTGCCGGCTGATGAAGGACCTCTGTCTTTTTCAGACTGACCTCAAGACCAAAGAGCTGGGCGGCATCTGTGAAGCAGGACGTAATGCGCTGCAAGGCTCTCTCTGTGTGTGCAACGAGGGCAGCGTCATCAGCAAAGAGCAGCTCACGAATCAGTTGGTCTAGGGTTTTCGTGTGGGCCTGCAGTCGTCTGAGGTTGAACAGGCTGCCATCGAGACGATACCTGATGTACACTGCGTCGTCATCGTCGAGGTCCACTGTGGCCTGCTTCAACATCATGCTGAAGAAGATGATGAAGAGGGTCGGTGCCAGCACGCAGCCTTGCTTCACGCCGTTGCGAATGGGGAATGGTTCTGAGAGGTCACTGTTTAGTCTGACCTGGCCTTGCTGGTCCTCATGGAACTGGACGATCATGCTGAGGAACTTTGGGGGACAGCCTAGTCGCTCCAGGATCTGCCACATACCTTGCCTGCTCACAGTGTCAAACGCTTTTGTTAGGTCGACAAACGTTACGTACAGCCCTTTGTTCTGCTCGCGGCACTTCTCCTGAAGCTGTCTCAGCACAAAGACCATGTCGGTGGTACTCCTGTTGGCTCTGAAGCCACACTGGCCCTCTGGGAGGTGGTCTTCAGCGATGGCAGGTACCAGCCGATTCAGGAGCAACCTTGCGAGAATTTTCCCGGCAATGGACAGCATTGTAATTCCACGATAATTAGAGCAGGCAGACTTCTCTCCTTTGTTCTTGTACAGGGTGATGATGACTGCATCACGGAGATCCTTTGGTAGTGTTCCTTTTTCCCAGCAGCAGAGAAAGAGGTCGTGGAGCTTGTTGTGCAGTGCTGGGCCTCCATGTTTCCAGATCTCTGGCGGGATTCCGTCAATGCCTGCTGCTTTGCCACTCTTGAGCTGGTGGATGGCTGTGAGGGTCTCTTCGGCGGTGGGCGGTTCGTCCAATTCAACCTTTAGTGGAAGGTGTGGGATTTGGAGGATGACTGTTTCTTGAACAGTGCGCTCAGCGCCGAAGAGGTCCTGAAAGTATTCCGACCAGCGGTTCAAGATGGAGGTATTATCTGTGAGGAGTGCCTGTCCATCAGCGCTTCGCAGGGGACTTTGTACCAGGTGCCTAGGGCCATACACTGCTTTCAGTGCTTCGTAGAAGCCCCTGTAGTCACCGTTGTCAGCGCAGAGCTGGGTCCTCTGTGCGAGTCTGGACCACCACTCGTTCTGGAGCTCTCTAAGCTTGAGCTGGAGACTGCTGCAGATGAGGCGGAAGGCAGACTTCTTCACAGGGCAGGAAGGCTGGGCTAGGTGGGCCTGGTGGGCGGCTCTTTTTTTTGCTAGAAGTTCCTGGATCTCTACGTCGTTTTCGTCAAACCAGTCTTTGTTCCTCTTTCTAGCAAAGCCCAAGACTTCCACAGAAGATTTTACAATAGCAGTTTTCAGTTGTTCCCAGAGTGTTTCAGGGGAGGAGTCTGCTGGATCAACTGTGTCTTTGAGCATGCGCTGTAAATCGGCCTGAAGGGCAGCTTTCTTGTCGTCACGCTGAAGGCTGGCAACATCAAGCTTTTTCTTGGGGGGGCCCCCTTTCTTGGGTTTCAGCTTGAGGCGGAGCCAGAGTTTGCAGCGAACAAGGCGGTGGTCAGTGTGGCACTCTGCGCTGGACATCACTCTGGTGAGGAGGACGTCACTGCGGTCCCTCTGACGCACTAGGACATAGTCGATAAGGTGCCAGTGCTTGGAGCGAGGATGCATCCAGATGGTCTTTCGACTGTCCTTTTGCTGGAAAGTAGTGTTGGTGATGACAAGTTGCTGCTCTGCACAGAGCTCCAACAGTAGGCGACCATTGTCATTGCAGTTCCCAACGCCATGCTTGCCGAGGACTCCTTTCCAGGCTTCAGAGTCTTGGCCCACTCTGGCGTTGAAGTCGCCAAGGATGATGACTTTGTCGTCTGCAGGGGTGCTCTGCAGGAGGCTGCGCAGGTCAGAGTAGAACTTGTCTTTTTCTGCAGGCTCTGCCAGGAGGGTTGGGGAGTACACACTGAGAAGGGTGACGTATTGCTGGTGTCTCAGTGGGAGGCGCATAGACATGATGCGGTCGGAGTGACCCGTTGGTAGGTTTTCCAACTTAGTCGCAATGTGGGTCTTCACCATGAAGCCCACGCCTGAGAGCCGTCTTTCTGATGCAGGCCTGCCTGACCAGTAGAGGGTGTAGCCAGCGCCAAGTTCTTGGAGGCTGCCTTCCTCCGGGAGGCGTACTTCGCTGAGCGCGGCGATGTCGATGTTTAACCTCCGCAATTCATGGGCAATGAGGGCGGAGCGACGTTCAGGGCGTCCGCTGTCTGCTGTGTCGAGCATGGTTCGGATGTTCCAGCATGCTACGTTGAGTCCGGTCGTGGTCGTCATGAGAGTGGATCCATTGTTTTTTCTTGTTTTCTGACCGCATGAGAAGATGCCCGTTGACCGCGGCTAGCCAACTGGGTTACGAGGGGATGAGCTTTGGTTAGGCCACCTTTTCTAGGCCCCTCTCCGTGTGGAGCAAGCAGTGCTGTCCCTAGAGAAGGCTGCTTGGTCGTTCAGGGTGTGCCGAGTGACGTTGTCATCCCCAGGTCAACATCAGGCGACCAATATCCTGAACCGCCTGCATGCAGGTTTGAGACTGCGGCTTCCAGTGACATCTTTCACCTGCCGTTTTGCCCCTTGCCCATCGCTACAGGACTTGGAAAGTTCAGTGTCATAGTCCGTGGGCGTTTCCTAAAGCCTGCGCGGTGGAGCTTTTTGGTGGAGTGCAGTGTGCGCAGTACTGGCCCCACCCTTTAAACCCTTGTTCGTTTGCCATGGCCTAGCAAGCTGGGACGGTGGCATCGAGGTCCTCGGGTCGTAGGTTTTATATCAGACTGTCCTTGTGTTAGTCTCTGGCTCAAAAGCCTTCCCCGGAGACACGGGGGCTTTGATGTCAGGGGTTTCCTCCCTTAGCCTTTCCGCAGCCAAGCGGCCAAGCCTGCAAGGCAGCAGGGGACTCGTGGGGGCCGGGGTCGTCTATGTCCCATGCAGATGTGAACATCTGCCCACTGCCCAGACGGTGACACTTACCAGAGGAGAAAAATCCAACGCCGGAACCCGGTATCGAACCTCACACCTTTGGCATTGGAGGCAGACGCCTTAACCACTGCGCCACTTCTTTTATAGTATAATAGCTTTCCAGAATAATCTAGCAAATTCATACAACACAACCAATCAGAACAGAACACGTAACCAAGACTCATAAATATTGATGAAAAAGAACTTTCTAGAATACACTATAATAGTCTACAAAATTTGACTGCTAATTTCAACCCCAATTTTGGGAAATCCCGGTGTGTAATGACGTCACACAAGAGTACTACACAGTTCACGACCTTGCCCGAATTTTCCGGAAGTTTCACGACTTTTCATAACACATACTGGCTGCTAACTTCACGCGCACAGAAAACACGGTGATTATTCAAGCGGTTTCTAGACTCTACGGTATTCAACTCCGTGTATCTAAAGACAATCAATTCCGCTCTCTGTGTAAATGATAGCGAATCTTACTAAAAAGGTACGTGATTCGTAATCATGATAGCTCAAATAATATCGGATCGTTTCCTACGATTAATGCATGCACGCTTTCACAGAACAACACAACCACAATCGTAACATTACCCCCCTTTTTAGAATGAAATTTCACAAAATTTCTTCTCAAATCTCAAAATATGGTTGTGGCTGTGTTAACCTACACAGAACCCTAAATAAATACAACTTCACATCAAAATCAAATTAAATCAACTACTTTAAAATAATCGTCTCACAGTTCCTTTAAACTGTCCTGAGCGCAGACATGTCCCTTTAAATTCTCATGGACACCGAAATGTTTCTTTAAACTGTTCTGGACACAGAAATGTTCATTTAAACTGCTCTGCTCAGGTAATCCGCTCCAAAGTTCTGCGAACCCTTGATAGACTGTAATTTAACGTCAAAATTCTGCAAGAACATCTCCCATCTCATAATACAAGAATTTGTAAACTTTGCAGAGTTTAGATAGTTCAAGGGTTGATGGTCCGTTTGGAGAACAAATGGCACACCTAGAAGGTACAGTTCAAACCGCCTTACTTCCCAGATGATGGCTAGGCACTCATTCTCAATGGTGGGGTAGTTTCGCTCAGCTCTGGTCAACCTTTTGCTGGCATAGCTCACTGCGTGTAGTTTTCCATTATCCTCTTGCACCTACTCCTTCGTTGGAGGCATCTGTCCTCAGGAAGAAGGTTTTCAACGAGTCAGGGAGGTGTAGAACAGGCTTTTCGGTTAGGATGTCTCGAACTGCCTGGAATGCTCGCTCTTGGGCCTCCTCCCACTTCACTACATTAGGTTGTCCTTTCCTCAGCAAGTCAGTCAGGGGTCCTGTGACTGCCGCAAAGTTTGGTATGAACTCCCGGTAGTAGTTCGCCAAGCCCATAAATGAGCGAACTTGCGTCTTGGTCGTAGGTCGCGGGGCATCCCTGATCTTCCGCACGTTGTCGTCATGTAGCCCCTTTAAACCTTCGCTTAATTTGTGTCCGATGAAGTCTATGTTGTCGGCCCCAAGAATACACTTGCTTGGACGGATGTTGAAATTTGCATCTGACAGCCTTTGGAACAGCTCTCGGAGAGCTTTGAGGTGATCCCCCAAGTTTTGGTATGGATCAAAATGTCATGCCAGTAAAAGACCACATTCTGCATATCTTCAAGGATCTTTTTCAGTCCTCTCTTCAATGTGGCACCACTGTTCACCATACCAAAAGGTATCTACAGGAACTCCCAATGACGGGCGGGTGTGACGAATGCTGTCTTGGGGATATCTTTTTCTGCAACCTTGATTTGCCAATACCCTTTGCTTAGGTCAATTTTAGAGAAAAATCGGTCTCCACTGATCTTCTGGAACAGTTCTTCCACTGTGGGCATTGGCTCTGGATCGAAAACTGTTAGTTTATTGAGTCTACGGTAGTCCACACACACCCGGTTGGATCCATTTGGTTTCTTCACAATGACAACTGGGGACGCATATGGTGACTTGGACTCCCTGATGACTCCCAGATTCAGCATTTCCTTGATGTCCATTTTCAGTTCTTCCCTCGTGTTATAAGGAAGACCATAAGGTTTGCTGTGAACTGGCTCATTTGATGTCAGATTAACCTCGTGCTGGACGATGTCTGGGTCAGGTGTAAACCGATGCTTGAACTCTTGAGTCAGGACTCGCAGTTCTTCTCGTTGAGTCTGGGTCAGATTCTGACCGAACATGTCTTCTACATTCTCCTTGTGGCAGAGTTCATTAAGGTCAAACAGGTTCTCGTCGTCTAGTCTTTCGTCATCAGCAAGACGCACCGATGCCGCCAGTTGTCGTTTGTCTTGACGACCTCTCTCGATATACTTCTTCAGCAGATTAGCATGGTAAGTCTTCACCTTGAGCTTGTTGTTGACCCTGACTCTGTAGTCGTTGATGCCAACCACCGCGTCGACAACATAGGGTCCCTTCCACTGCATCAGGAGTTTGTTGTTGTCGGTAGGAAGAAGAACCAACACCTGGTCACCTGGCTGGAATCGTCGAGGTTTCGCCTTACGATCATAGTAATGCTTCCCCTTGTTCTGCGCCTTCCCAAGTTCTTCTCGAGCCATCCTGAGGGTATCTTCCAGCTTCTCTCTCAGGTCAAAGACGTACCGGTAGCTGATCTTCACCTCAGGCACGTCGATATCCTTGGTCCACAGTTCCTTCAGGATGTGCATGGGTCCCCTTACAGTTCTGCCGTACAGTAATTCAAAAGGGGAAAACCCTGTCGAATCCTGAGGAACTTCACGGTATGCGAAGAGCAAGGCATTAATATATCTATGCCACAACCTTGACTGCTCAGCACACAAGTTCTTCAGCATAGCCTTCAATGTTCCATTAAACTTTTCAACCAACCCGTTACACATGGGGTGGTAAGGGGTGGTATGTAGTAAGGTGTCGAATGCTCAATAGCCGGTTGACTTCCTCCATGCAGTCGGAGACAAACTGGGTCCCTAGATCACTTAGGATCTCCTCAGGAAAACCCAAACGGCTGAACATGTCGACGAGCACCTCTGCCACTGTTGGAGTGTCGATCTTCTTCAATGGTATGGCTTCAGGATAACGTGTAGCGTAGTCCACCAGGGTCAAAATGTATCGATGACCATCTTCACTTGGAGGGGATATTGACCCCACCAGATCCACAGCTACCCGCTTGAAAGGCATATCGATCAGTGGCATTTTCTCTAGAGGAACCTTGGGCACCTTTCCCTTGGGGATTGTTTTCTGGCATATGTCGCATGACCTGCAGAATCGGGTGACGTCGCCTCCCATATCAGGCCAGTAGAAGACAGCTCGGATCCTGTCGAGGGTCTTGTTGATTCCCAAGTGTTCTCCCAATATGGAATCATGGGCCAATTTCATCACCTGCATCCTCAAGGGTTCAGGAACTACTATTTGATGCACAGGTTTATCCCCATTGCTTTTGAATATCCGGTACAGGATATTTTTCCTGGTCTCGAAGGTTATCTCATTTCCCTTTCGCGTCACGGGCTCAGCCTGACCTCGGAACTTGTCAAGCGTGGGGTCGGCTCTCTGTAGCTCCACCAGCCTGTCCCTATTCACCACGGCTGCTTCCGTGTTGTTCGCCATTTTTAGAAGGATGGTCTGGTAACTCTTCTTTGCTTGACTTCTCATGGTAACAGCACATGTTTCAGGTCTCCACTCTGGATTTGGATTGTCTGCGTTTCTGGCACGATCAATGTTTCCGATGATAAGATCGTATACTGGGATCTTCACGCATAGCACCTTCACTTCTCCTGTCAAGTATGGGGTGTCGACACTGACCTTGGCAAGGGGGATAACTCTCCCAGTTCTGTCCGCCAAGATAAGGGTTGTCCACTCCTGTAGCTTCTGGTTTTCAGCTACTAAGTCCTCTCTCACGATGATACAGTTACAACCGGTTTCTCTCAGCACTCTCACTGGTGTGTTTCCGACGAATCCTGATACCACCGGCATGTTCGGCACTTCATTCTCAGGCAGCGCAATGTTTGAGACTGGTAAAAATGTAGCCCCATTTCCTACTGGGATGTGTCCATTCTTTCTGAAAAATTTAATCAGCTCCAGTGTCACTTGCCTTTCTCCAGATTCAAAGTCACTGGATGATGTCACATCATTGGCTAGTACAGCGGCGGCTCTGTGTTGAGACATGGTACTGCTTCTGCCTGCTATCCCGCGATCTTGGTTGGGTCTTCTGGTGTTATCGCCTCGGGGAACATCCTTGGAAGAACATCGTATTGCCTTGTGTCCTTTCTTTCCACAAAGAAAACACGTCAGGCCCTCCATCGGCATGTGTTTTGGGATGTCTCTGACGTTGTGGGTTTCCTCTGCTGGTGTAGATCCACGCTGCGGCTTACTGGGCCCGAACTTCATGTTGTGGGCATCTAGGTATCTTTGAGCAAAGTCTGCCAAGGCCTTCAGGGACTGGTCTTTTTGCTCCCTGAGGTGGGCGGCCAGGTCCTTAGAATATGCGTTGAGGACTTGTTCTTTGATGATAAGGTTACACAGGTCCTGGTACTCTTTGTTTAAACCAGCCAGCTCTATCCATTTCTCCAGATAGCTCCTGATTCTTTTAATGAATAGGCCGGGTGTTTCTCCTTCTTTAGGCTTGCAGTTCCGAAATGACGCCTGTAACCCTCTTCAGTGAAGTCATACTGTCTCAGCAGGGCGGCTCTCAACTGCATACAATCTTCGGCTTCTTCTCTTGGCAAGCGGGTGTAAAATTCAAGCGCTTTGCCAGTTAGAAGTGCGCTCAGTTTGATAGCCCAAGTCTCTTGTCTCCAGTTATTGCTGCTTGTGAATCGCTCGAATCGCTCCAGATAAGTGTCCATCTTATCTGAATTTTCAACAAAAGGTGGAAGTTTGGCGCACAGGCTGTTTGCTCTCTGCTGGCTAAGGCTGTTGCTTTAGTTGCCCTCTGGCTCTGTGCCTCTATCTCCATCTGCTTCAGATGAATTTCGTGTTGTTGCTGCCTCTCCGCCTCTTCTCGCTCTTTCTCTGCTTCTTCTGCTTGGATTTTGAGTTTTCTGATCTCACGCTCTTTAGCTCTTTCTTCTCTATCAAATCTTTCATTCTCTCTCTCCTTCACAAAGTCCAAGAGCTGAGCTCCCTCCAGTCCACATTCCTTTCCAATTCTAAGGAATGTCCCCATTTCCGCACGTAAGGTTCTTTTAAAGAAACGTCACTCAGCTGCAACCCATCACACGTGGCTTAAGGATGTAGACCACACTGGAGTAACAGTTCCAACAATATTTTATTGCAGTGATGCGATCTCCACACAATGCATTCACAAAAGCACTCACAGTGGTACACTATCTCTTCTCCAAAACATTGAACACTTTTGACACACTGCGTCTCTCATACAACGTACACCACTGTTACGCTGCGTCTCTCACAATGTACACCCTATACGGGTCACGTACATACGATAAACTGTGTGTCCCTACAACTGACAATGTATGACAATGCACAAACGCGCTTCCCAGCACAAAATTTTATAGTATAATAGCTTTCCAGAATAATCTAGCAAATTCATACAACGCAACCAATCAGAACAGAACACGTAAACAAGACTCATAAATATTAATGAAAAAGAACTTTCTAGAATACATTATAATAGTCTACAAAATTTGACTGCTAATTTCAACCCCAATTTTGGGAAATCCCGGTGTGTAATGACGTCACACAAGAGTACTACACAGTTCACGACCTTGCCCGAATTTTCCGGAAGTTTCACGACTTTTCGTAACACGTACTGGCTGCTAACTTCACACGCACAGAAAACACGGTGATTATTTGAGCGGTTTCTTCTAGACTCTTCAGTATTCGACTCCGTGTATCAAAAGACAATCAATTCCGCTCTCTGTGTGAACGATAGTGAATCTTACTAAAAAGGTATGTGATTCGTAATCATTATAGCTCAAATAAATATCAGATCGTTTCCTACAATTAATGCATGCACGCTTTCACAGAACACAACCACAATCGTAACAGCACCATTTTTTAACTATCTTGATGACGATCCATCTTTTGTTGTAGCTTATCAGGGATAAATTAATAGGTTAATTAAAGTTCATCCAGAGGTTACACACTCATAATGTTGCAAATAACAAAAGAAGGAAAAGGTTAGTTTCAAAACTGATATAGTTCTGTTAAATCAACAGCTAACTACAGCTCAAAAATATATTTTTGTTTTCATTCCATTCACTGTACAGAGATCTGTCGACCAATAAGAAATATAAATTGATCAGCTATTCAAGACACATTTTGAAAAACAGTGATGTGCCATCATAGACCTTTTGTTTGTTCTCCTTTTCTTTTCCAACTTTTGGCAAATATCTGTGACACAAGCAATAATAAGTATACAGAATTTAAGCCTTTTGTGGATGTAGCCAGAGGTACTGTAAACAATACTAGTGGCTGCAAGCTCAACAGTGTCACTTCATCAGCAGTGGCAGTGTGCTTACCTCTTTAGTTGATCGTTTCACAGCAGCATAGACTTTCCACAACAGGCCTGGACCTACGCTGGACACCTGATTGTAAATCTCAAAGTCCCGAGACAGTGGGTTGCCAGGCAACACATTTGACACTGCACTTTTCAGTTTATTGAAGACATCCATGGCGATACTTGATTAAAATAACTTTCAATACAACTCACTTTGCCACCAGTGTACTAAGAATCTATCACAAACAGTCTTCAGTTGTAAGAAACAATAGGGCCCACACGGTGGACAGGTTGACAAACATGGTGAAGTTTTGGAAGCAGCGAAATCTGAAACAAAGATATTATGTGTCCACAATAAGTTTCATGCTATTAGATGTATTAGCAAGTACAGTACTACTGTTAGGACAAGAACGCTCAATGTCAAGAATGCTCCAAGCTCTATCATACACTTCACATGAATCACAAGATCTGTCCTGAACAGCTGGTGCTGGTCAGCAACAGGCACAGATTTTCATGAGCCCCTGCGACTGCAGTCCCTAGGCCTTTTGATCTTGCACAAAAGACATAGTCACACTGAAACCATGTGACTGAAGGGGTTCATTTGAATCTGTGTTTCCTGCATAAGGAAAAGACTGGCTGAGGGTCTGAGAGCAGAATTGATTTATGCCAAAACAGTCTGTGTATGCAAACCATCAGCAAAAATGTGTAGTGGACAGGAAAAATTGCAAATTAAAGCACACAGCTGCTGGCACGTGTATTAGGGTGCATGAACAAAGTGACTGCCAATGTGAAGGAAAAAAAGAAGCGAAACATGTTTTGTGTGACCCCTCATGTACGCCATCCTCTAGTAGAAGACAGCTGGTCATGTCATTAAATCATTCATCACCCACCATGTGTGTACAACTCTCTTGCTATGAAAAATACAAGAACAAAAATACTGCCCAATAGTTTTTACCTAAATGATAGTGAAAGGTTTCAAACTTTGGCCCGCTCTAACAATTCTCACATTTAAAGAAACAAATCAAACGAAAGGCTTAATTTCCTACTAGCGACTGAGAGATGATTGGATAACGGGGGCTAAAACTTTTCGTTGCTAGTACGTGCATACATCTTTGTGACTAAACAAACTGCACGATTAAAACCAGCACTGGAGTGCTACTCATTTTGATTAAGACTGGTGACCAGTACAGAAGGTTAATGAAACTACGAATTCAGGAACAGCAACAATAATGCACGACTTGAAAGTTCTATCGAATAATCTATATCATTTTGTTCATGAGAAACAACCAAATTTGCATTTACCAGCATAAAATCAGTCGATCGAACTAAAAGATAATCATCTCAAAGCAGATTTTTGAGCGGAAGAAATTGTTACTCGTGCTGTCTGCTATCTCTAGATGTGGCAGACTCCATTTTGTTTTACGGTGTAATGCACCCTTCATCAATTTAGGCTGAAGTTAAAGAAAGGGTTCAGAAAGTAATATACTACTTAACAAATACAACTTGTAACGGATTGTGCCTATAACATACATAGCAAGTGGGAATACTTTGGATTCTTTCAATTTTACGAGGCAAAATGTGAGGAGAGCACATTACATTAGACAAAACGACCAACGGACGACTCGACCGAGCAGCGAGTCGACCATCCTGTGATGGAAACACGTATTTCTGATCAGCTAGTTCAAAGTAGACGTTCTCAGATCAAGTTCACACACACACACACACACACACACACACACACACACACACACACACACACACACACACACACACACACACACACACACAAACACACAAACACACACACACAAACGCGCGCACACACACACTGGTACACACACTCAGTGGCCAGTGGCATAAGAAGATACTGTTCCTCAAGTTAAATAAAACGTAAAAATCCGGGCAAAATCATGATTATTTTCTCCTCCAAGATTAATGTTGTCAATTCTTTCTCTGAAAATATTAGGGTCTTCCTTTTCTACTCCCCCCCCCCCCCCAACCACTCTCCCCCCCCCCCCCACCCCGGCCCACGCCACCACCCCCCCCCCCCCCCCCCGTGCCCTCCCCCACACCCCCACCCCCACCCCACCCCACACCCCCACCCCTTCGCTCCCACCATCCTCCTGCTTCCTTCACTGACTGGCACACACTGTGACACATGCCGACTAGCAGCGCGCACACACACACACACACACACTGACACACACACACACACACACACACAGACCAACGCACTCACACGGTCTCGGACCAATGCACACAAACACTCAACGACGCAACACACACACACACACACACACACACACACACACACACACACACACACACACACACACACACACACACACACACACACACACCAGTTATTTAAACAACTGACTGAACCCGTCATTTTGCGGCCTGGATATGAGGGAGCCAGGCGAGTTCTTCAGGCGAGTTCAGTCAGGCGAGTTCTTCAGGACGACGATCGGTGTCCGTCAAGGATGCCTGCTCTCTCCTGTCCTTTTCAACATATTCCTGGAGAAGATCATGCAGGAAACCCTCCACGACCACCATACTTCAATCTCTATTGGTGGCAGATCCCTGTGCAATCTTCGATTCGCAGACGACATTGACCTCATGGCAGGCAGCAATAGTGAGCTCCAAAACCTGACAGACAAACTTTCAAGTAGCGCAGGGTCTTATGGCATGGAGATCAGTACGGATAAAAGCAAAGTGATGATCAACACCACAAGCGACAGCAGCAGCAACATTCACATGAATGGCCAAAAGCTAGAAGAGGTCAATAGCTTCAAGTACTTGGGAGCCACCCTGTCCAAAGACGGTAGTTGCATAGCAGAGATCCGTATCAGGATAGGTACAGCAACATCCGCAATGGCCAGGCTGGACAGGATATGGCGAAGTAACTCCATCAGCTTCACCATCAAGTACAGGCTTTACAAGTCCCTCATAGTGTCTATTCTACTCTACGGCTGTGAGACTTGGACACTGCTTGCAGACTCAGAAAAGAAAATCCAGGCCTTTGAGAACAAGTGCCTGAGGAAGTTGCTCCGCATCTCGTACCGCGAGCACAAGACCAACGAATATGTACGGAGCATCGTCACTTCCCTGGTGGGCCCACATGAACCCCTTCTGGCAACCGTGAAACGGCGCAAGCTTGCTTGGTTTGGCCACGTGACCCGACACAACACCTTGTCCAAGACTATCCTCCAAGGCACTCTCGAAGGAAGTCGTCGGCGAGGTCGTCAGAGAAAGAGTTGGGTCGCAAACATAAAAGAATGGACCGAACTCGAGATGTCAGACTTGCTTGCCACCGCCCAAAATAGAACTCAGTGGAGAGCACTGTCTGTTGCTGCTGCCTTTCAGTCCCCCCAACGCCCAGTTCGGGCAAGGGACTGATGATGATGATGATGAATAAACTGGGTACATTTATGCCTGGGATAAGGTGTACATGTACCATAAAAACTATTCACAAACCAGATAGGTGAGGCTAGCGCTGGTAGAACCATTGTACACAAACCAAGGGGAATTACTCAGCACTGGACAGACAAACAGTTAGATCCCCTGCCCCCGCCTAGGCACCCAATCGCCAGCCAACAGAAAAATACTCAAGTATAGAACCAGACGATCATCTACATCCCTAAAAAAAAGGATGCATCAGGTCTAGCCTATAACCCATGTCTTTATCTGGAACTTAGGAAGTAGGCTGGAGAAACACATACACAAACAAGAAGTTGCACTACTAAATGTGGTCGGGTAAATACCCTGATTTCCCACACTAGATGTACAAGACAATACACAACAATATAACGATACAAGTTTTGCCTCGAGTTAGAACTATACTCACAAACCAGATAGGTGAGGCTAGCGCTGGTGAAAATTGTACACAAACCAAGGTGAATTACTCAGCGCTGGACAGACAAACAGATCCCCTGCCCCCGCCTATCAGGCACCCAATCGCCAGCCCACAAAAAAAAGACTTGGGTTATAGGCTAGACCTGATGCATCCATTTTTTTTTTAGGGATATAGATGATCGTCTGGTTCTATACTGAGTATTTTTCTGTGGGCTGGCGATAGGCCGCGGGGGCAGGGGATCTAACTGTTTGTCTGTCCAGTGCTGAGTAATTCCCCTTGGTTTGTGTACAATTCTACCAGCGCTAGCCTCACCTATCTGGTTTTGTGAGTATTCTAACTCGAGGCAAAACTTGTATCGTTACATTGTTGTGTATTGTCTTGTGCTTCTACTGTGGGAAATCAGGGTATTTACCCGACCACATTTAGTAGTGCACCTCCTTCAGTGTTTGTGTATGTGTGTTTCTCCTGCCTACTTCCTAAGTTCCAGAAAGAAAAAAAAAAAAACATGGGTTATAGGCTAGACCTGATGCATCAGAGTCCGAAATAGCTCAGGCGGTTAAACGTCGGAGCAGGAGAGCGAAGATCGCCGGATCGTGGGTTCGAATCCCGTCCCGGCCCCATAGGCATGAATAGATTTCCCTGTTCCCAATAACCCGCCCGTCAGGGCCGTCCATGATCACCTCGGTGCTGTGGACGTTAAACCCGAAATAACCAACCAACTAAACCTGATGCTTCCTTTTTTAGGGATGTAGATGCTCGTCTGGTTCTATGCTTGCGTATCAGTTTTTCCGCTGTGGGCTGGGGCGATTGTGCCTGATAGGCGGGGGCAGGATCTCAACGAGGCTGTTTGTCTGTCCACCGCTGAGTAGTTCCCCTTGGTTTTGTGTACATAAAAACTGTGACCCAATCCAAACCAAGTAGGGGTTGGGGGTTGGGGGTTAGGGGTGGGGGGAGTAGGAAAAGAAGGGGGAGGCTACCCTAATATTTTTAGAGAAAAACTAAGTCCACTGGTACTAAGTGCAGCGACTTCCATTGTGAAATGTTCGAATGCGCTCAAAGAAGAAGAGAGAGAGAGAGAGGGGGGGGGGGGGCTTGGGGGGGAGGAAGGAACATGAGCAAGAACATGACATCGATGAATATCACATTTACTGCACTTATTTCAACACCCGAGCCAGGACTTTTAATACATTGAGCGAGATTACGCCAAAGGCGGACGACTTTGAATTGGCGATTTTTGTTTTTGAGCGAAGACCGTCATCCTCAGACTCAATAGTCTCTACTACTAGAAATAATTGTACTGATAAAAAGAAAAAAGATATTACTTCATTCATACATCGGTTTAAATAAATATTATAAAATCCATTTCTGTAGGATATATTTAACTATATCCATAGTAAATATTGTAGCTGAACTATTTACAGTGGTTTGAAGAGTATTGAAACTACAAATGGCGTCCTGCATGTCAAGCATGGCGGGAACCATTACCGGCGTTTCTTTGAAGATGACTCTTACAATTTGTGTTTTGTTTTGCGTGGTTTCCACGTCCTTATCAGCTAAACTTAATGCGCCGAAGGTGTTGCTACCCTATTATAGCTCTGTCATTGCTAACTTCACTCTAGAGGTGGAGTATTCGCCAGAAGAATCGCAAGTGACGAACTGCTACCGATGGTAAGAGAACGAGTGGAAACAAAACTGTACTAGTAATATTGTGGTTCAATTAGTATTACTGCTATGTAGTATTTAATGGGTGGAACCGCGACAGTAGAGAAATTTGTGGCACAATGTATACTATTAAATCAGATGCCGGGGTGTAACTTTGTTTTAAAAGTTAGAACAGACGTAACTAAAAGTTGTTTTTTTTAGAAACAAAAGGCGATCACTTTGTGTGAACTGGATAAGGTGTGCGTGCGTACAACTTGTGGGAGATGGCGGGGACCGTTTTGGTGTGTTGAAGCAGACAAATTTAAAATCTTTAAACAGAAATCTGCGCACTCCCAGTTTCTCCTGCAAATAAGCCAGCAGCTGGTTATAGCAGTGTACATATCAAGACATGACACTGATCAGCCTGTTGAATCAAGAACAGTATTTGGTAATCACCAATCACTTATGATTTGTCAAAGATCAGATCCATTAATCATTGACTCTCCAGTCTCTGCACAGTGATACTGCTAGGGTAAAATGTCTTTATACATAATGATACTAATTTATGTTGGTTGTCATGACCACAAATCTGTCTTTCTTTGCGCAGGCGATCAACACGACCGGAGGTGGCCCAGGTTCATTTGATTAACTCAACAGATGGAGAATGTGCCAGCATAGCGCGGGTGTCTGCCATCTCCAAAACGCCACACCAGATGACCACCGTCGTCTTGGCAGAGAATAAAGGTGAGTAAAAAAACAGGTCATTCTTTGCTGTATATATACGCGTGTCTGCATCTCCTTATGTGTTGACACACTTTTATTTGTCTTTGACCATGATAGTTCAGTGGTGGTGTCAGAAAAGTTTAACAACAAACTGTTCTGGCACCATCCTCAGGGAATTGTCTGGACAAACAGTGCTACTACTAACAGCCAGAGAGTTAGTGCTGGCAAAGATCTTGTTTTGTGCCAGGAATGGCTTTATTTTCCCATACAGAAACAACGTGTCAGTCCTGAGGGTCTATCATTACCCAATATTAGTATTAAACACAGATTTCACTTCATAGTTCTGTATGATGTATACCTAATGTGCATCATGCTGATCTTACAGTACACAGACATTTTCATCCATTTGTTTGTCCAAAGGGCTTTTTGTCAGGTGATCACTGCAGGAATTTTCTTGACAAAAAGCAGCCAAAGGGTTTTAAACAATCATTCATAGTGACCCTCGATTAACTCATTCGAGACGTGCCGCATATGGATACGCTGTAATTTGCTGCATATCTGGATGTGACACGTCTCGAATGAGTTAAAATTTAAGTGGGCAAGACTAGTAAACTTTGTATTTTCTCATTTTTTTTCAGTTACAAAGGAAATATTGCGTTGCAATGTGATTGTGAGTGAGATTGTACACCTTGAGATTCAGACGACCACCCGTCTTCTGTATCTGGAAGATTCACCGGAGGAACTGATCGCTCGTGGTTATGATAGTGAAGGTGAGTTGTGAAGTATTCAGTAGACTTGTGAAAATTGACAGCTGGTGTGTGGTCTTGAACCATACAGCGGAAAGGTCCAAACTCGCACACCAGTAGACATCCGTCAAAGTGCACCTGGTTGTCTTTGTGGAAGTTGAGGCGCAATACTTGTGTGCTGGTCTGTGAGTTTGGACTGTACGGCTAAAATTCAGTTTGACTTAACTCATTCAACCCTAACAGCAAGACATAGGCACCAAGCTATTCTGGCATCACCCTTGAATTATCATGCTCGATCTGTCTATAATTGTAATACAGTCCTCCAGAGGGCAACTTCAAACTTTGGGGATTTCGGTCCTGGCGTAGAATGTTTTAAACAGTCAAAGCTGTACAGTCCAAAATCACACACTAGCATTCATCTGTTTGATTACCTCATCACATAGTTCAGGGATTAATAAAGTATTATTGTATTGTATTGTATTGTACATCCTTGGGATGAAATATTCAGTTTGAGGTCTCTGTCACAGTTCTGGAGAGAGACCGATCATGATACTTCAAGGGTGGTATCAGGCGCTAAGCTATTCTGACACCACCCTTGAATTATCGTGGTCGATCCACTTCCTGTTGTTGCAGGTCAGGGCGTTGTTGGAAAGCACAGGGTGACCATTTTTGTCCGATTTTTGTGGCTGTCTTCCTGAGTGTTTGTTTCTACTTTGTTAATATTTGTCACTGTCAGTCAATGGTAACCAGTGTGCACAATTTCAGGTAACATATTTTCAAGCCTCGAGGGTTTGCCCTTTGAGTGGAGCCTGGTGTCAGACAATGAGACTGGTCGTGATGTTGTGGATGCGCATAATATTCTCAGGTAAGTTGTGGTTTTCTGGTGGTCTTGTTTCATTTCCTGTAGATTGTTCATTTAAGGGTAGCGATGACTTGCTTTCTTGTTTTCTCAAAATACATTCCCGATGACATTACTACTAGGAAGTATGCCTAGCTTACCCAATTTCAGCCTAAGAACCTGTTGTGTTCCTACACAACCACGGAGGCAACTCAAGGGGCATTAACCAGGGGCCCTGAGTAGCCTCCCGTCCCTGCCCATCCAGTCACGTGCCATGTGGTGACATGCCAGTCTATTTGCTTAGCTTACTGTGAACAGTTGTTTTCTAGCCTACAGGACCCTTGGCTGTGTACGGTGTGACCGGTCTTGGCCGGTCGGTTTTGGATTACGTGTGTTCTCTTTGGATTACGTGTGTCCCTTTGAATTACGGGAGTTCCTTTGGATTCTTGTGGTTCCCCATCGTTCCTTGTATTTACGTGGTTGCGGGTGTGGTTCCCTGGGTTTACGGTGTGCCTTCTGGGACTTTACCTTCCGCCCGGCACATTCTGTGGGCCGTGTGGCAGGTCCCCACCCCCCCCTCCCTGTCCCGCAGCCATGACAAGGTAAGGCCTTGGTCCATGCCCTCGACCGGCCCTTTGGCTGGGCGGCGGCTTCGACCATGGGTGCTTTTCGTGTTGCTCATATGATGACTCGCGTCGAACACTCAAACTCGTTTGGCGGGGCCACGGGGAGCCCACGCCCGGTCGCCTTTCACGTCTGATATGTGTTGCAGCTGCCAAGTTGCACATGCCTGCAGTGCGGCGACTTCCAAAGGCCTAGTGATACCCACACGGTTTGCCTCCCCTGTTCTGGCTGCGCCTGAGACCACTCTTGTGATGTCTGCACTGCCTGGCCAGAGGAACTTTGGTCGCAGCTCTGGAGTTGCTACCGACCCGAGCACCCGACGCCGAAGCGTGACTACCCGTCTGCCATGGCGCCACCCTCCTACTAGGAGAAGTGACCAGATGCGCCCACTCCGACCTTGGGGAGAGGACGACACGTCGGGCCCGTAATTACACCTCAGGTCCCAGGACTTCGTCTACCACTGTGCCCCTCGGACCTGACCCGCCCACTCGCTCCTACGGGGAGTCTAGCCGGCAGAGCGCCCGCCTCACCGAGGCCGGCCTGCAGAGACCTTCGTCGCCTCGTCCTATGACCGCTGGCAGTCCTGATGTACGGCACACAGACAGGCCCGCTCACTCCTACAGGGAGTGTAACCCCAGAGCGCCCGCCTCGCAGAGACCGGCTGGCAGAGACCTTGGTCGCCTGGCCCTGTGACCGCTGGCAGTCCTGACGTATCGCACACAGACAGGCCCGCTCACTCCTTCGGGGAGTCTAGCCGGCAGAGCGACCGCCTCTTCGAAGCCGGCCTGCAGCGACCTTCGTCGCCTCGTCCCATGACCGCTGGCAGTCCTGACATGTTGTGCCCAGACAGGCCCGCTCACGCCTACAGGAAGCCCGCTTCATTGAGGCCGGCCTGCAGCAACCCTTGTTGCCTCATCCTATGATCGCCGGCAGACCTCGCAAGCTGCGCAATGCCAGGAGCTCCCCGTGTGGTCGCTCCTCTGACATTACTAGTAGGACGGAACGGGAGCGACCTTACGTCGCTCCATACTACGACTTCGGGCACACCCGCAGACCGGCCGGCAATGCCTTTGCTCGTCCTGCTTGGCGATAACTGTCACGTCTGACCCCGACGCACCTTTCGGGAATGCGCCCGCCTCGTTGAGACCAGCCCTTGCGACTTGCGTCGCCCCATACCACGACTGATGGCACACCCTAGGAGCCGGACGACGATGGGAGTGACTGGCGTCCCTGCTCCTTGGAGCAGATCGGCCGGCAGCGACGCACGCTGGGGTGACTGACCCCCGGCCCCGGACGCGCCATACGGGAAGGGCCCGCCCACTCTTCTACGGAGACCAATCGGCAGTGCGCCCGCCTCCTGAGACCGGCTGCGGCGACCTACGTCGCCCCATCCTTCGACCTAGGGTGCGCCCGCTTCGCCGGATGACGCTAAGAGCTCCTGGCGCACCCGCTCCAGGCAGACGGCCGACCGGCAGACTCCTTGCTCAACTCACGCTGCGGCGACTGACCCTCCGGCTCCCCGACGCGTCCTACGGGACCAGCCCGCCAACAGCGACCGACGCCTCCCTGTGCCACGTCTTGGCTAGCCCGCTATACCGGACAAGGCATCGGAGCTCCCGCGCTCCTATCCTCAGTCAACAACCCTGACACGGGGGATGCCTGGCCCGCGGTGGTGCGCCGATTTGTTCAGCAACGTCGGGCTCGGTGAGCTTGGATAGCTGCCCACCTGGGATCGTCAAGTGCTGTTGGAGTTAAAGGCTGGCCCGCTCTGTCTGCGCTCGCCCCTCACTGCAATGTTCGATCGACACTCGTATCCCCGCCTGCCCCTGGTGCCCGGCCCGACGGTCGGCTCCTAGTTCGGTGACGCTGAGGCGCGTGGCTACCCTCCTACTGAACCCGACAGACCCGCCCCCTCTGCCGCTACCCGCCCCACTGGCCTCCCCACCGACGACCACGAGGTCCCCAGCTGCTACTGGACGGCTCCGTCGCGGCGGTCCTCGGTGTTAGCTGTGGATCTACTCATTCCGGCGTGTGCCCTCCGGACAGCCCTGCGACGCCAGCGGCCCTCCTGGCTCTTAGGTCGGTTTCCCGCGGTCCCTGGTCCGCTTGACGCATCCTGCTTGCGGCCCGTCTTCCCCCCTGAGCTCTGTACACAGTCTCCCTCACCCTAGACGGAGGCGTCGGCCCACTGGTCTCCGCCCCACAGGCAAGACGTTCTAGTTCCCCCCAAGTCTCCGGGCTTCCTTCCACGCATGTTCTGCGGGACTGCAGCGGCGGCTCCCCCCCCCCCCCCCCCCCTCTTTCGCCCTGGCTACAGGTGGCCTAGGGGAGATGATTCTGTATTCAGGTCATGAAGAGGAGAATGCCCCCCATACAGAAGGCGTAGCATTCATGCTGTCACCAGTGGCACAAAGAGCGCTGATGGGCTGGGAACCTCTTGGGCCAAGAATCATCACAGCAGCCTTTAGAACCAAGAAAAAGCTCAAACTGAACGTCATCCAGTGTTATGCGCCCACTAATGACAGGGACGAGGAAGAGAAACAAGAGTTCTACGACCGACTCCAGAGTGCCTTGGACAAATGTGCGGAGCGAGACATCACCATCGTCATGGGCGATTTTAATGCCAAAATAGGGGAGGACAGTACCGGATACAAAGAGGTGATGGGGAGACAGGGACTAGGCTCGGAGATGAGTGAGAACGGGGAGAGGTTTGTAGACTTTTGTGCTCTAAACCGACTTGTCATTGGAGGCAGCATCTTCCCACACAGAATGATACACAAAGCAACTTGGGTCTCACCTGACCATACAACAGAGAACCAAATAGACCATATCTGCATTAGCAAGAAATTTAAAAGATCCCTTCAAGATGTTCGAGTTAGGAGGGGAGCAGATGTCGCCTCCGACCACCATCTGCTTACCTTAAGAATGAAGCTCAAGCTAAAAAAAAAAGCCGCACAGAGACAAGAAGAAGACAGCGCTATAATGTAGGCCTCCTGAGAGAAACTGGAGTTAGAGAAGAGTTCAAACTGGTGCTGTCCAACCGGTTTCAAGCGCTACAGGAGCTAGTAAATAAAGAGGAGGCGGTCACCACAGAGCAGCAGTGGAAGGCAGTTAGAGAGGCGCTGAACTCAACCTGCAAAGACACTATAGGGTTCAGGAAACACCATCACAAGGACTGGCTGTCAGCACAGACCTTGAAGAAGATAGAAGTGAGGAAGCAGAAGAAAGCAGTTGTCAACAACAGTCGCACGAGAGCAGCCAAAGTAAGGGCACAGGGGAAGCCAACCGCGAGGTGAAGAGGAGTATCAGGGCAGACAAGAGGGCCTACACAGACAACCTGGCAGCAGAGGCAGAAAAGGCAGCAGGCAGCGGCAATATGAAACAGCTCTACGACATTACCAGAAGATTGTCAGGCAAGTATGGCCATACAGAAAGACCAGTAAAAGACAAAGAAGGCAAGCCTATTGCAGACAGAGCAGACCAACTCGACAGATGGGCCGAGTATTTTGAAGAGTTACTGAACAGACCTAGCCCACCCGACCCCCCAGACATCCAGCCGGCAGAGACCGACCTACCCATCAGCTGTGACAGACCCAGCCGGGAAGAGATCAGAAGAGCAGTGGCATTTTTGAAGAACGGCAAAGCAGCAGGCCCAGATGGCATCCCAGCGGAGTCTCTGAAAGCAGACCCAGAGACAACAGTGGAGATGCTGTACCCACTATTTGGAAAGATCTGGGAAGAGGAGGTGATGCCGGCTGACTGGAAGGAGGGGTACCTAATCAAGCTTCCCAAGAAAGGCGACCTCAGCAAGTGTTCCAACTACAGAGGAATCACCTTGCTGTCAGTACCAGGAAAGGTCTTCAACAGGATCATCCTGGAGAGAATGAAGAGCTCCGTTGACCCCCAGCTGAGAGACCAGCAAGCAGGATTTAGGAAGAACCGATCATGTACAGACCAGATCGCCACTCTCCGCATCATCGTGGAACAGTCTCTGGAGTGGAGCTCCCCGCTGTACGTCAACTTTGTGGATTATGAGAAAGCATTTGACAGTGTGGACCGAGAGACTCTTTGGAAACTCCTACGACACTACGGTGTACCCATAAAGCTCGTCCGCCTGATCAAGAGCAGCTACGATGGTATGACATGTCGCGTGATCCACGAAGGGCAGTTCACCAGGGAGCTCCAGGTCAGAACTGGTGTCAGGCAGGGGTGTCTGCTGTCTCCGTTCCTCTTCCTACTGGCCATAGACTGGGTCATGAATATGACCACAGAGCACAGACGAAGTGGAATACAGTGGACACTGTGGACACAGCTTGACGACCTCGATTTTGCAGACGACTTGGCATTACTGTCCCACACTCATCAACATATGCAGGACAAGACCACGAGGCTTGCTGACATCTCGTCCCAAGTGGGCCTCACCATTCACAAACAGAAAACAAAGACAATGAGGCTGAACGCAACCAGGGAGGAACCAGTCTTGCTTGCTGGCACCCCGTTGGAGGAGGTGGAGTCCTTCACCTATCTCGGGAGCATCATAGACAAAAAAGGCGGCACTGATGCAGATGTCAGAGCACGAATCGGTAAAGCCAGAGCAGCCTTTCTCCAGCTGAAAAAAGTGTGGAGTTCCAGAGAGCTGTCACAACACACCAAAGTCCGGATCTTCAACTCCAATGTAAAAGCAGTTCTCCTATATGGAGCAGAGACTTGGAGATTGACAAAAACCACAGTCAACAGAGTACAGACCTTCATGAACAGTTGCCTTAGAAGAATTTTGAAAATCCACTGGCCAGAGAAGATCAGCAACGTCAGACTCTGGGAGAGAACAGAGCAGATAACAGCAGAGAATGAAATTGGGCGAAAAAGATGGGGATGGATCGGTCACAGTCTGAGAAAGCCAGCTTCCAGTATCACTAGGCAGGCATTGTCATGGAACCCCCAGGGAAAGAGGAAAAGAGGTAGGCCGAGAAACTCCTGGCGTCGAGACCTCCAAGCAGACATCAAGAGACTGGGAACCACCTGGAGTAGAATCGAAGGAGAAGCACAGGACAGGAGTTGCTGGAGGTCTCTCGTCGACGGCCTATACCCGGGTAGGGGTGACAGGCGTAAGTAAGTAAGTAACAGGTGGCCTACCAGACTGGACCTCCTTCCACCGGGACCGGTATGCGGACCCTTCCCAGGCCGTTCTGCCCCTACCAGCGGTGAATCCAGCGGCGCGAGTTAAAAAGGGCTTCACCCGAGCTTCGCAGCATAACCTTCTCCCCGGCACAGGACAGCCCCCACCCGGGTCTGTCCTGGGGGACTTGGGTGGGGTTGATTATTTTTTAGTTCCCAGGGTCACCCTGGTCAGCCCCACAGGGTGGGTTTTCCTCTCTATTCTGGGGCATGTGTTTCTGTCTACCCGAGGTCCATTCACCTGTATTTGCCTTTTTAAAACTCTCCCTACTGTCTGCACTGCCTGTAGCTCTTGATATTGGATGTGTGTTGCTAAATGGTCTTAGCTTTATTTAGGCCCCATGTGTTAGGTTTATTTAACGTATTTGACCGGCTGGCGACATACATTCAATGTTCTTTTTAGTTTAGTTTTTTTCACAAGCAGTGCAGGCATGTCCTGAGAAAGCCTTGTTGCTGTCGGGACGTTAAGCAATGTACAATCAATGGACAGGACAGAGACCTTCGTCCGTGGCTCCTGGGCCTACGTGGGATTCCGGCGTCGCTTACACAGCGGTTCTCCGACGCATCGAGGACGCCGTGCTCCCGTCCTTCTCGCCCTTCCTGAGAACTTCCTCACACTGTCGCCTTACCAGACAGGCGTCGAGGACGCTCTGCCGGATCTCGCCCCCCCCCCCCCCCAACCTCGGCGGCTGCCTGCTTACTTCCCAAGCCTGACGACTAGTGGCGCTCCATCTTTGTCCTCTCGCCTCGAGACAAGTGCTTCGCAGGGCCTATGTGCTGCTTGCCGACGGCCAGGCCTGCGGTGCTTCCCTTGGATGGCCCCGTCGGTGTTGAACTATCGGCCCCTATCGGATTGTCCCCTGGCTCGCCCCGCGTGATCTTACGGCGCTTCACCTCCAGCTCGTCGTCTCCAGTCAGGGAGCTGCCCTTGGCTTCGACCTCAGCCAGTGGAGGGGTGCTTCGCATCTTGGACACCGTCGTCGCCGGATCCAGTCGGGCCCCCTCGGGCTCGTCTGCGGTCCTCTCAGACGACGTCTCCTGCGGAACCAGTCAGAGTCTGCCTTGGACAAGGACAGAGAGGTGCTGCTGCCTCTGCGATCGCGGCGCCTGCGCATGGAGTTCTGACCGACTTCGACCAGGGGTACCTCCGGAACGGCGGTCCAGGAAATTTGCTTCCCTACCTGACAGGTGTCTCAAGAGTACGCATTCTCACCCGTCTCTGGCCACAGCCCCCGGCGGGTGGTGCTCCCGCTGGCCTCCCCCCTGACGTCCGTTCCCCGTGACTGCGCTTCCCCGGTACCGGTTCCCGCTGCGCCGCAGGACAGACCCCATGTGGCTTGTGTCAGGAGTACCCCTCGCCTCTCTGCCCTCACTGCGTGGGAACCTCGTCGCCTACACCGGGTCCTCCTCGTCCCTGCCGGTGGTGCGAAGATTGCGGCATCACCCCAAGCGTGTCACGGCCTTGGCCTCCTGTTCGTCCCGGCCATCTCTCTCGCTCGGCGCGGCCAGCTCCTCCACAAGAGCGGACTCTTCTCTCGTATGGCGTTTGGATGACCTGCGCTCAGTGGGAGACCCCCAGGATCGACCGCTTCGCCGCGAAGTGGACTCGACAGCTCCCCCTCCTCGTCTCCAGCGGCCTGGACCCCCTCGCCTGGGCAGTTGGTGCGCTCTCCAGCTCTGAGTCGGCCTCCATGCTTCCGCGTATCCTACGACAGTGCTAGTCCCCATGGTCCTGCTCTGCGCAGGGAATGCAGCGCGGCCCCGTTCTCCTAGACCAAGTCTCGGACCCCAGATCTGCCGAGTCTCGCCACGGCCCCCCCCACCCCACTACTGCTGCCCACCCCACGCACGAGGCTCCAGCGACCCCACCACAGGCGGTTCCACCCGTGCCCGGAGCGACTTCTCCTGCATGCCTGGAGTGGTGCGGCATGCCCTCGCCGCTAGAGGTTCTCGAGTGCAGCAGGGGAGTCTATCGCTACAGCCCGCAGACCCTCGTCCAGGCGCATCTACGAGGGAGAGTCGCGAGGCCTATGGTCCTGGTGCGCCGTACAGTGCCTCTCCCCCGCCGATCGGGCTACCCCGCAGCTCGCCGAGTTCTTCGTCTGGCTCTTCGGCGAGCAGGCCCTAACACCCATCACCATTGGAGGTTGCCAGGCCATGTAGCTGACACTTTTTTGCCACCTCGGCCTCGTGCACCCCGGCGCCTGCAAGGACCTCACCGACCTTATGGCCCCTTCGGCCTCCAGCGGCCAGTCCCCTGCTCGCTGATCCCACGCTGGGACCTACCCTGGGTGCATATGTGGCTGTCTTTGGATCGATTCGAACCGCTCCCCCTAGCCTGGTCCGCGGACGTGACTCAGAGGACCTGCTTCCTGTTGGCCCTCGCCATGGCTGCCCGAGTTAGCGAGCTGCACGCGCTCTCCACGCGCCCTGCCTGCCTGCGGCTCAGGACAGATGGCTCCGTGCAACTCCTCACCGACCCTTCCTTGGTCGCCAAGACTAGGTTTCCCTTGACTGCGCCCCAGGTGATCACCATTCGGCCTCTGAAAGGGTTGACCTTCCCCGGGCGACCAGGCAGCAAGATCCAGTGCGCGCCCTGCGTGTCTACCTTCGCCGAACCAAACCCATCTAGAAGGGACGGTCCCGCCTCTTTCTGGCGTTGTCCCCAGGCAGAACTGATGTCGACCAGACAATATCTTCCTGGCTACACTGGCTCATCCGGTCCGCCTACCAGGACCTCTCCCCGGAGGGAGCTAAGAGGCTAAGGATCTGCGCACACGAGGTTAAGAGCCAGGGCCACGAGCGTCGCCTTCGACCGCAACTTGCCGTCAGAGACATTTTGGCAACTGTGGGCTGGTGGGTAAAATCTACCTTCGCCTGTTTCTGCCTCAGGGATCTGGCAGGCCAGCGAGACAACCTGGCCCTGGTGGGGGACATCGCCACGGCGCAACAGGCGCCGGAGGCTTTGCTTAGCTGAAATTGTCAGGAGTTTTCTCCGGGGAGGGCGGGTCTGGCTAAGCCCTTACACAGGGGGTAATTTTATGGGCGGCACCCTTCTCCTCTTCGCTATTCTTCCTAGGAGTAATGTCATCGGAAATGTATTTTGAGAAAACAAATGAATTTTTCTCTAAAATGTATTTTTTTCGAAAAATACTTACCGATGACATTACTCGGGGGGCCCTCCCACCTGCCCCGCTTGCCGCCAGTAAGCTAAGCATTTCCGACCGGCATGACACCACGTGACTGGAGGGGCAGGGACGGGAGGTTACTTAGGGCCTCTGGTTACGGCCCCTTGAGTTGCCGCCCTGGTTGTGTAGGAACGCAACAGGTTCTTAGGCTGAAATTGGGTAAGCTAGGCATACTTCCTAGTACTAGTAGTAATGTCATCGGTAAGTATTTTTCGAAAAAATACATTTTAGAGAAAAATTCATATTTCTTTAGGTACTTAAGGGCTGGTCATTAAGGGCTTTAACTCCTCAACTGCTACTAACAATACCGTTCGGCAGAAAAGATGCATAGTGTATTTTCCGCCACGGGGTATTGTCGGTAGCTGTCGAAAGAGTAAAGTTTAAACCTTTGGCTGTCCATGGTGGTTTTTGTCAAGAGGAATCACCGTGACATAAAGCACTACAGACAGCCCTGTATTTCTAAACTTTTGGAGGTGTTGCTTAACGACTATGTATCAGTTGCAGGAGATGTATCGACCATGATAATTCAAGGGTAATGCCAGATTAGCTTTGCGCCTGATGGAGCCACGCTAATCAGACGCTACTCGTGAATTATTGTGGTCATCTCCTGCTTTGGGGCTAAATGGGTTAACACTCATGGTCAGTTGTACTCTTGGCTTATGGTACAGTACTGGACAAAAAAATGAAAAGATGTCTCCAGGGGAAGGTTGAGAGGAGGATATGATGTGTATCTCTAGGAAAATTGAAGATCCATGTTTGTCTGCTGTTCAGTGATTTTGGACCTTAGAGCTGAAAGCCTTAGGGTCCAGAATCACAAACCAGCACATGAATGTTCAGGCACAGGAAGTAGCAACTATTCTCGCTGAAGTTTTTGGCAGTTACTGCAGTATGAGGAGTATCTCATTGTCGGTCACACTTCACAATTTCAGGATCAAGCGGTTTGCGGAGTCCCACTACTCGACGCCGCATCACATTCGCCCTCTGGAGGAGATTGGCCAGCAGGGGGACACGATTCTTGTGGAGGGGATTAGAACCGGCAGTGCTAAAGTTCAGACCAGGCTTCGTGACACTGTGTACAAGGTATGGAAACTTTAAAATTTGGACGAAAGTCAAATAATGAATTCATTGTTGGTTCGGATGGAACAGCAAGTCAAGAATGGCTTTGTTTCCTCAAAACACATTACCGATGGCATTACTGTAAGGAAATGTTACCTTGCTAGCCTAATTTTAGCCAAAATTTGGTTGTGTATGTATATGGGAGTGTTGGCAGGCGAGGGGCGCCATAGCCTAGGCAGTAACCCGAGTAGCCTCCCTTCGTCCCATCCGGGTACGAGCTCACCGGATACTCACCAGTTAGTTTCTTAGCTAGCCTGTAGACGGCTGTGTTCGTACGTCGCTCTTCGGATCTTACTGTGTGGATGTGACCGGTCGTCTTGTGTCTTGACCTGAACTGTTCTTGGACTGTGTTGTGGCTTGGCTGCGCAGGTGTTGCTAGCTTGGAGGGTGGAGCTCACTTGGACTGTGCCTTGAGCTGTTTTCAAACTTTCGGCTGTGCTTCGTGACTTGGACTTCGCGTGCCTGTGGACGGCCTTGACCCGGGGTGGTGACTCACCTCCTGCGCTGGGGGGACCCCACCTGGCTCGCGACGGTGGTCCCGCTTTACTCGCCGCCTCCCCGGTTGTCCCTCTGTGTCGACGCAATCCTCGCCGGTTGGGGTGCTCACCTACTTCCAATGTTCTCCACAGCCTCCAGTCTTTGGCCCCCAGATCTCCGGTCCCGACACATCAACTGGTTAGAGCTGAAGGTGGTGTGGCAGGCCCTCATGACGTGGGAGTCTCAACTACGGTGCCAGGAGCTCCTTGTCTTGTCCGACAACTCCACCGTCGTCGCCTACATCCAGGAACAGGGCGGGACCCGCTCTCCCTCGCTGTGCATCCTTCTCTACCAGGTGCTCCCTCGTCCGCTGGTGCGAGGATCGGGGCATCGCTCTTCGCGCGAGACACATCCCAGGACATCTGAATGTTCTAGCCGACTCTATCGCGCCGCGGCCAGCTACTTCACACCAAGTGGATGCTCCGTCCGGACATCTTCAGGATGACCGGGACCAGGTGGGAGGCTCCCATGATCGACCTCTTCGTGACGAGATGGAACCGCCAGCTACCGCTATTCGTCTCGCCGGTTCCAGACCCGCTCGCTTGGGCAGTCGACACGCTCTCCATCCCCTGGGATGGACTCGTCGCCTACGCTTACCCACCGACGGTGCTGGTTCCCAAAGTCCTCCTCAAGCTCCACGGCTGCAACATGGTCCTGTTCCTTGTGGCCTCCTGCTGGACCAAGTTGTGGACCACAGACCTCCTGAACCTCGCCACGTCCCCCCCTCTGCAGCTCCCCACTCCACGCACGATGCTCAAAATACCGCGACAGGCGCTGTACCATCCGTGCCCCGAACGTCTCCTCCTCCACGCCTGGAGATTGTGTGGCAAGCCCTCACTAGCAGAGGCTTCTCTAGTGTGGCAGTGGATGCTATCACTGCAGCCCGCAGACCCTCGACCAGACGAGTTTACGAGGGAAAGTGGCGAGTGCTGTGTGACTGGTGTGGCGACAACCTCCTCTCCCCCACGGACTTGACGGTGCCACAGCTGGCGGAGTTCTTCTTCTGGCTCTTCAACGACCAGGGTCTGGCTCCAATCACCATTCAGGGCTACCTAGCCATGATCGCCGACACCTACCGGCACTTGGTCCGGCCCGACCCTAGTAGCTGCAAAGACCTCGCCGATCTGATGGCCCACTTCGGTCTGCAACGTCCTGCCCTGCAATCGCTTTTGCTGAGATGGGATCTACCATGGGTGCTTACGTTGCTGAACTCGGACCGCTTTGAACCTCTTCAGTTGGCGCGCTTGCCGGACATGACTCGGAAGACGTGCTTCCTGTTGGCCCTCGCCTCTGCTTCCAGGGTCAGTGAACTTCACGCGCTGTCCACACGCCCAGCTTGCTTTCAGTTCCAGACGGACGGCTCCATGCAACTGCTACCTGAACCGGCCTTTCTGGCCAAGAGGCGGTCGCCTTTGGCCGCTCCACAGATGATGACCATTTGCCCTTTACGAGTGACGGACTCCACCCGGGAGACCAGACAACAGGACCCGGTGAGAGCCTTACGTGTGTACCTGCGCCGGACCAAGCCGCTGCGCAGGGGCCGCACCCGCCTGTTTCTCCCTCTGTCCCCAGGTAGACGTGACATCTCAGCCCAGACCATTTCCTCCTGGCTCCGATGGGCGATTCGCTCTGCCTACCAGGACCTCGCCCCCGATGCAGCCAAACGTATGAACATCAGGGCACACGAGGTCAGAGCCATGGCCGCAAGTCTCGCCTTCGACCGCAACTGCGCTGTCAAAGACATTGTGGCGGCCGTGGGATGGCAAGCTGAGACTACCTTCGCTCGCTTCTACCTGAGGGCCCTCTCTGTCCAGCGGCAGAATCTTTCGTTAGTGGGAGACATCGCAGTGTCGCAACACTCCCGGCGCCCTAGGCGCCATAAGTATCTTAGCTAAAATTATCGGGAGTTTGCTTGGGTAGGGCGGGTTTGATGGCCAGTGTCTTTTGGGGTTTAGGGGCGCTATAGCGGCACCGACCTCCTGTTCAGGATTCTTCCTTACAGTAATGCCATTGGTAATGTGTTTTGAGGAAACAAATGTATTTTTCTTTAAAATGAATTTTTTCGAAAAATACTTACCGATGGCATTACTCGGAGGTCCCTCCCACCTGCCCCGCTTGCCGCCAGTCTGCTAAGAAACCAACTGGTGAGTATCTGGTGAGCTCGTACCCGGATGGGACGGAAGGGAGGATACTCGGGTTACTGCCTGGGCTATGGCGCCCCTCGCCTGCCAACACTCCCATATACGTGACGTGCACAACCAAATTTTGGCTAAAATTAGGCTAGCTAGGTAACATTTCCTTACAGTAATGCCATCGGTAAGTATTTTTCAAAAAAAATTCATTTTAAAGAAAAATACATTTCTCACAAAATGGGTTGTATGCATTACAGCTCGGAGGCATTTAAGAAAAATACAATTTATAATTTTAGTGAAAAAGACTATGAAATTAAAAGAATAGTAAATGGATTTTTGGGTGATTGTTTGTTTCCTCAAAATACATTACCGATGGCATTACTATGTGGAAGATACACTTAGCTTAACGATTTCAGCCTAAGAAACTGTTGTTTATACATACACAACCAGGTAGGCGACTCTAGGGAGCCGTTACCAGGGCCCCGAGTAGCCACCCTTCCCTCCCATCCGGGCACGTGTGCCGGGAAGTCACACCAGTTGAACGCTTAGCTTCATCGCGATAAGTGGTGTTCTCGTGCTCAGCCTTGGTTCCTTCTTTATCCATGGACTTTCGATGTCGTCTCTCGGATTCTTGTTCCTTCGTGTGTTTCCTTGGATTACGTGGTGCCTTGTGCTTCCGCTTGGACTATCTGTGGTTGCAGTGGCGGTGTACCTTTGTGTCTTGTTGGACTTAAGTGGTGCCATCTGCCTCCGCTCATACTAACTGTGGTTGGTGTGGCGGCCGCCCGGGCCCACCTGGGTCGGTGTTTCCTCCCCGCTTGCCCTCCGTCACTTGGGATATGGCCAGGTAAGGTCTCCGGGCAGGCCTCGGCCAGGCAGCTTGCTGACCGGCTGGTGCATTCCTCGGTTAGTGGCTGGTTCGTGCACAGCCGACCCTTTTGCGGCACCGGTTGTGAGTCTCGCCCACGTGGCCCCTTCGTTCGTCGGGCCACGTCCTGTTATTTCTTACGCGCTTTGTTTTCTGTTACAGTGCGCAGCTCGGCACTTGCCGTAGGTGTAAGGGGTGCCAGTAGCCCTCGGACACGCACACCTTGCCTTCCTTCCTTGGGCGGCTCCTCAGCACGTTAGTGCGAGAGGTGCGCTTCGTGGACGGGAGAATGGTGGTCGCAGTTTGGAGTTTTACCGGCGTGTCCGCCCGTCAACATCCCTCCTTCGCGACCAGCGGCCTCCCCGTCCCCTCGACGGGCGACTTCGGACTTCGTGGGGCTTGCCTCCCGCGACATGCAGCGCCTGCCTTGCCCCCATGTCCGTGCCCCCTCGCTGGTTGGCGGAGACCTTGCCTGGCGCTCGGCGTGACCGAACTACCGGCCCTCGGTCCTTGCTACGGTACGCTCACTTCGGCGGAACCCACCCTGGCTACAGCGCAGGTCGGCTTCCCGCGCCTGTCAGCAGCCTGCTGGTCTACAGACCAGGACTGTGGTCAGTGAGCAACGGGACCCAACTGGGCTACAGCACAGACCTTCTTCCTCGTACTTATGGCGCTCCTCCACGTTACAGCGCGGTGCCACTGCCAGCAATCAGTGACGTGACCCGGCTGTGCTACAGCACAGACCTTCTTCCATGTACGTATGGCACTCCTCCGCGCTACAGCGGGACTCTCACGGTCTTCAGAACAGGTCAGTGTTCCCGATTCAGTGCCCTTCAGGGCTCCTCCTTCAAGTCCCTGACCCTGCTAGTGTCGTCTGCCTCGAGGACCCCGACGACTCCCTGAACCTCCTCCCCGGTGGGCTCGACTTATGCTGCTCTCTCCTCGCCCAACCCTACCCGTTTGGGCCCTTCCGTGTCCCTGGATTCCCGGTCCCGTGGGTGCGTTTGGTCTCGCTCGTCCTCACGGGGCCTTTCCCCTGCGGACACACGCTGGCCGGCGGGCATCGACTTCCACTTCCGACGGGACCGGTTGCGGGACACTCTCAGTCGTTTGCCTGCCTGCTTCCTCCAGTAGACCCAGCCGCGTAGATGTGTGGAGGCCGGCGAGCCCTTCAGCGTAGCACCCCCTGCAGCTTCAACAACACGGTGACCATAGTCCTCATTTCCCTAACCTGCACCAGGTTCTTGGGGCTAGCGACGCAAGCCGTGCTCTTCTCGAGGAGTCCCTGGAGCGCCCGGATGCGGATCCTGGAGTGACTGCCTGGCCTTGGCCCTGCCGCCGGGTTTTCCGCGCGTCCCCCTCGCCCGCGCCTCAGCCGCGACTGTGACCTCGTGCGCCAGATCCCTGTCCATTTTTTGCCTTCTCCTACATGTGCCCTTCCTGCCAACTTCCTGGTCGGTGGTGCTCCTTTTTCGACCTTTCGCGCCTCGTTGGGCTTCCCGGATTGTTTGCTCAAGTACTTACCTTCGCGCCGGTGTGAGGATGGGCCGCCTTCTCCTCAGCCTCGCTGCGGATCCTGCCCTTGTCCTCCCCCACTCTTGAGACGGGGCCGAGGGTTTAGTACAGTACCGGCCCCGGCGGACCCTCCTTCTCGCGGGCCCTGAGCGGATTGCGTCTCGAGGGTGGACATCGCCCGAGAGGGTGTGGGCTAGCCCTCTCCGCAAGAGTTTTCGCGCTTGCGGCGGTGGAGCCTTCCCGGCGGCCGGCGAATCTTCCTTCCGCCTCGCTTCCTGGTGGAGTGGCATGTCTTCGGACCTGTGCCCGGGGCGGAGCCTTTCTCCCTTGAGTGTGTTTGCTCCCTGCCTCGGCCCCTGGCAGGCATACCCGGCACGGCTTGGTCCTGCGTTCGCTGGCCTCTGCGTCCAGAGTTGACGAGCCCCCAGCGACCCCCGTAGACCCTACCTGTCACCTGTGCGGTACGATGGTTCTGCATGTCTCCCAGTGAGCTCCTCCTTGGCCTCTTTACCAGGCGTTATCAGGCAGACCTGCTCCCGCCTGGCACAGAGGTGCCTACCTTACGCGCTAGCTCGTAATTTTACGCATTTTCGGCTCAAATTACGCGAGTACGACCAGTTCTTCTAAAATACGCAATTTACGGGGGGGAGGTGTGGGGGGCTAATTGTGGACTGAAGATTGGCCGCTTTATAGGCTCTCAGCCTCTGGAACCAGAGACTATGTCACTGAGCTTTGCGCGTGTAGTCCGGCCGCTACACACTGACTAGCCAAGGCAGCAAAAATACTCGCACACAGCGCGCCAAGCATTCACTGAAACACTGAACTCTGACTCTCGGGTAGTAACTAGCGATAACAGGGGGCTCCTCTGCTACAAATGCATGCAACGCCGGTGTGCAGAAAGGACTTTGGTGTTCCTTATAGTGGTGCGTACAAAGTCACAGTATGATATTCAAAGACATTTGGAGTGCGCTGGGCACAAGGCCGAGGCAGTAGTACATCCCAAAGCTGACATAAAGCACTCTTTTGTTAACCATTTCGGCCCGGCAAACCGCTGTAGTGGTTGGCGGTCTTGTATACCGTATACCGTGCAGCCCGGAAAACCGCTTGAGCAGTGTCAGGTGTTTTATATCGCGCACCCGGTGATGCGCGAGCCTCGCCGTGCGTGTGGTGACTTCGCACTAACATAATTATGTTTACACTAGCATGAGGGTCCTGACAGTGCGTGCGTACTTTTGTATGTTGTATGCGGTCAGCTTTGCATCGCTAGCATGCTTATTACGGTCGAAATGGCGAGTGAATGTGTAGATATTCGAAGTGATAAAATTTTGTGTTTGGAGACATGGTTTCAAAAGCAGATAGCTTTGATGTATTGGGACACGTGTGCCCACCTACTGCGTGGCAGCATAACCACGTGTTGGCAGTGTCTGTCAGCTGGAGCGATCGACGGTTGAGGCACTGACAACGGCAATGACGTACAGCTTGATTCTGAAGCTGAATTTGGAGGTTCTAATTGATATTCCGTTCCTCTGATGCTACACCTTGGTGCACATGTAGGTGACTCTGTGGACACCGACACACATTGGTTACACGTGTAGTACGTGCATTGTCTTTACAACACTGGTACTTCCACCCGATCGTGTATGAGACACAACATCGTTCAATGCCGCTTATTACATGTTGTCTAGACTGGATATACCGTACAGTGGCAGGTGACAAAGTAGGAGCCTTACAGTGTATCGGCATACTGGAGCTGCATGGACACTAACGTGTCACAGTAACAGATGCCCTTTTTAGTTACTGATGCATATTAAGTAACGGCGATCTGTCATGCACGAAAGACATTTTTGGCTCACGTGCGAAGAAAAAGTGAGTCTGTTCCGAGCCAGCGGTCGTCCGTCCACCGTCGTGCATGGTAAACATTAACGTTGGCATTTTCTCGTATACTATTGAAGCTACAGTCTTCAAACTTGGCCCAAGGATACTTTGTGGCAAGACCTTTCTAAACATGCCAATTTTAGTGACAGTTTCTCACAAAGGTCAAGGTCACAGGATCAGGAAATATATCAAAAATAGACATTTTGGGACATAATTTCTTTTTTCTCAAATCAAACTATTCACAACTTCAAACCCAAACTTGGTACAAAGATACCTGATAAAAAGACCTATATATGTACACTAATTTCGTTGATTCCTCGGAAAAGTCAAGGGTCACAAGAGCTCAAGAAAAATGTCCAAAATGACCATATTTTTACCAAAAAAAAAAAGATTTTTTTTTTCTCGCAAATACTATTCACAACTTCAAACCCAAACTTGCT
Organism: Semisulcospira habei; assembly: GCA_036245525.1. Classification (NCBI taxonomy): domain Eukaryota; kingdom Metazoa; phylum Mollusca; class Gastropoda; family Semisulcospiridae; genus Semisulcospira; species Semisulcospira habei. The sequence goes on from BTPG01000006.1 coordinate 67,048,858, forward strand.
ACAGCGATACCTGATATTGTGTGAATAAAATAGCTAATAGTGGGGATAAATGTCTTTATTTTTAATTTGTTTGCTGTGGTGTATTTTATCGTTGCGTGTTGCGCTGAAATGATTACACAAAATACACATTTTAAGCAGCCCATTACACAAAATGGTCTAAGAGGGGTAGGCACCTCTGCTGGCACTGGCTCCAGCTTCCAGAGTCCAGCAAACGGCGCATGCTCTCGGTTGATCCTTCTTGTCTGCGGCGCAGGTGCGTTGGTCCCGTGCGCGCGTGTCTTCGTGAGGCCCGCGGTGTCCAGCCCGGCGGACGTTACCAGGCAGTTGGCTTCCTTCTGACGCTTGTTCCCGCGTCCGGTGTCATCTCGCTGCACGCTCTCATTGGTTCTGGCTTCTCTGGTACAGCGTCTGGAGTCGGCGGGCTGCATGCACTCGCAGTGGACCTGGCCTGTGCTTCAGCACAGGGTTGATGGACAGCCGCCAGAATCAGCCAGCGGCCGTACCACGTGGAAGACACCATTTCTCGTCTGGTCACCGAAGTTAAGCAACGTCAGGCTCGGTTAGTACTTGGATGGGTGACCGCCTGGGATCTCCAAGTGCTGTTGGAAAGAATGTGACATCTACTCTCTGTGTGCCCAGCATGTGCTCCAACACAGGGCCGATGGATGACCGCCAGATTCAGCATGGGGCATATACTCCTCGTGGACCTGGCCTGTGCTTCAGCACAGGGCTGGTGGACGACAGACGCAGGTGGCGCGCGACATGCGCTTTCAGTGTACCCAGCCTGTGCTTCAGCACAGGGCCGATGGACGACAGCCGTGGGCGGCGCGTGGCATGTGCTCTCAGTGTACTCGGCCCGTGCTTCAGCACAGGGCCGATGGATGACCGCCGGAATCAGCATGCGGTATGTGCTCCTCGTGACCCCGGCCTGTGCTTCAGCACAGGGCTGATGGACGACAGCCGCGGGCGGCGCGTGGTATGTGCTCTCAGTGAACTTGGTCTGTGCTTTAGCACAGGGCCAATGGATGACCGCTGGAATCAGCATGCAGTATGTGCTCCTCATGAACCCGGCCTGTGCTTCAGCACAGGGCCGACGGATGACCGCCGGAATCAGCATGTGGTATGTGCTCCTCATGAACTTGGCCTGTGCTTCAGCACAGGGCTGATGGACGACAGCCGCAGGCGGCGCGCGGCATGCGCTCTCAGTGTACCCAGCCTGTGCTTCAGCACAGGGCCGATGGACGACAGCCGTGGGCGGCGCGTGGCATGTGCTCTCAGTGTACTCGGCCCGTGCTTCAGCACAGGGCCGATGGACAGCCGCTGGAATCTGTATGCGGCACGTGCTGTCCGTGAACCCCTTCTGTGCTTCAGCACAGGGCTGATGGACGGCCGCCGGAATCAACATGCAGCATGCGCTCTCCGGGGACCCGGCCTGTGCTGTAGCACAGGGCCGATGGACGGCAGACTATCTGTGTTCCCGGCCTGTGCTACAGCACAGGGCCGATGGACGGCCGCCGGACCCGGCATGCGGCATGTGCTCTACGTGGACTGTGCTTCAACACAGGGCCGATGGTCAGCAGCCGCAGTCGGCACACGACATGCATTCTCAGGGTTCCCGGCCTGTGCTTCAACACAGGTCCCAGGACCGGCCGCCGGAATCGGCATGCAGTTGCGCTTGCTGTGGACTTGGCCTGTGCTACTGCACAGGGCCGATAGACGGCAGCCGCTGTTGGCGCCTTTGTGCACCTCCAGATGCCCGGACTGTGCTCTAGCACAGGGCCGATGGACAGCCGCCGGAATCAGCTGGCAGCATGCGCTCTCGATGGTCCTTGCCTATGCTTCAGCACAGGGCCGCAGGTTCTATACGTCTTCTGCCGGACCCCGCCTTGGCGTGATGGGCCCACCTCTTCCCTTAGCGCAGCACTGTGGACGTGCAGCGTGCGCTCTGTGGTCCCGGTCTGTTCTACAGCACAGGACCGACGGCTCTGTGTGTCTCCTGACAAGCTCCGCCTTCTCCGGCCAGGCGGATGTCACCAGGAGGAACGGCTCCGCACTGGCGCTGGCTTCAGCGCCCAGAGGCAGCGCGCGGCTCGCCCTCTCCGCGGACCAGGTCTGTCTTTGGGACAGCGCCGAGAGTCCCCGCGTCTCCTGCGAGCCCCGCCTTCTGGGCTTGTTTCGGCGCCCCTCGGCCACGGCCCTAGGACTTGCCCTGCACCCCCCGTTGTAGCTGCTCTCGCCCGGGACTCCCGCCGTCAGGACTTGGTCCAGGCGCTGTGAGTCTGCTTGCGCGGGCCTTGGCCATTTCGGCGTGGCCGGACTCGACCCTTCTGCTGTTTCCACGAGCAGGGGCATCCCCTCTGCGCAGAAAATCCCCTCTGGGCGGCACTGGCTCCCCCTCCCCTTTCTGCGGGCGAGGAGCTCGCCTCAGCGGAGGCTACAGGCCGGTAATTTCGAGCGCACAGTGGTACAGGCGCATTCGTTTGTTTGAACCTGCGCCTTACGAGACGTAGGGGCTTTCGGGAGGTGGGAAAATTCCTCCTTCGTCCGCTCACACCTCACGGACCCCGTGGACCACCTGGCCCGTGGGGGGGGGGGGGGGGGGGGACTTCGCTGCGGCACAACTCTCCCTCCCGGCACCACTGGCGCCCTTGACCGCTTAGCTGAAATCGTCGGGAGGTTGCTCCGTTTCGCGATTGCTAAGCACGAGCAGTGATGGGGTCTGGCTTTTTGCTATTCTTCCACAAAGTAATGCCATCGGTAATGTATTTTGAGGAAACAAATGTATTTTTCTTTACAATGTATATTTTAGAAAAATACTTACCGATGGCATTACTCAAATGGTCCTCCCGCCTGCCCCGCTTGCCGCCATAGCGCTTTAGCGTTCAACTGGCGTGACTCCCCAGCACGTGCCCGGATGGGAGGGAAGGGAGGCTACTCGGGGCCCTGGTAATGGCTTCCTAGAGTCGCCTCCCTGGTTGTGTATGTATATACAACAGTTTCTTAGGCTGAAATCGTTAAGTGTATCTTCCACATAGAATGCCTTTTTTAAAAAAAAAATACATTTTAGAGAAAAATACATTTTTCTCCAACTTAACACCTAAAGTCCTGCCATGGAACTCTGGAGTTGTCCTCTGAAGACTGCTTTGCAGTTGAGGAGACAGATTAGCCATCAAAATACCTCAACGGTGGTGCCTGAATAGCTTAGCACCAAACTATTCTGGCACAACCCTTGAGATTATGGTTGTTCTGTCTCCTGTTATACTATTGTGCCTCAGTTTTATTAAAATTGACATACTCAGGCATGCAGACATAATTTGAGTCAGAAACATAATTAAAGTTTAATTTAAATTTTGGCTCAAGTGCAAAACGAAAGTGAGTCTATGTTCTGGGCCAGTGGTCGTCTGTCCGGCGTCGTCCATGATAAACTTTAACGTTGGCATTTTCTCGGAGACCATTCAAGCCACAGACCCAAGGATACTTTGTGGCAAGACCTTTCTACGCATACCAATTTCAGTGACCTCTCACAAAGGTCAAGGTCACAAGGGATCAGGAAATATATCAAAAATAGCTATATATTGACATAATTATTTTTTTCTCAAATACTATTCACAACTTCTAACCCAAACTTGGTACAAAGATACCTGATGGTAAGACCTTTCTGTGCATACTAACTTGGTTTATCTCTCGGAAAGGTCAAGGGTCACAAGAGCTCAGGAAATAGTTGAAAAATAGCCATATTTTGAAAAAAGATGTTTTTTTCTCAAATACTATTCACAACTTCAAACCCAAACTTGCTACAGAAATACCTGATGGTAAGACCTATCTATTCATACTAATTTGGATGACCCCTTGAAAAGGTCAGGGTCACAAGCTCAGGAAATAGGTCAAAATTAGACATTTTGACAAGAAATGTATTTTTCTCAATTACTATTCACAACTTCAAATCCAAACTTGGTACAGAAATACCTGATGGTAAGACCTGTCTGTGCATACTAATTTGGATGACCCCTTGGAAAAGGTCAAGGGTCACAACAAGTCGACGTGTATAAAATGCCAATTTTGATAGAATTGTAGTTATTATCAACATTTTTGCAAAATTTTCAATCAAAAATTAGCATAAAGGTGATGATAAGACCTTCCTATGTATACTAATTTAGTCGGGGGGTTGACAGATGTGTGAAAACTGATTAAATTTTGAGAAAACATGGATTTTGTTGCTGCAAAAGCCATCCCTTTGCTTATTGTCACGTGTGGATCGGTCATACACTTGAGCCATAAGGGCTTTGCCTTTCTTGTTTCTCTAATTTTAATTTTTGTCATTATTAACAGGGTTTGAGGCCAGATGATGTGCGAATCGTGGTGATTGCTAATCTGATGCTATCTCCTCCTGATGCCTATGTTTTGAAACATGCACGAGTCAAGTACATTGTGGAGCTTCTGAGACATAACTCACTCAAGGGTAAGTGATGGTGTACAGGCTTTGCTCTTCACAGAGCACAAGTACATTGCATAGATCTGCAAGAAGCATAGATGCATAGATTCTTATGAGCCCCCGCAAATGTAGGGAGCGCAAGCAAGTACATCTCTTGCTTGCAGAGGTTGATTTCAGCAATTCAGATATTATTATGGGACAACCTGTGGTGTAATGGTAAAGCGCCCACGATTTATCCCGGGTTGTGGAATTTTCACCTCGTCAGTGTTTTTTTGTTGTTGTTTTGTGGTTTGTTTCCTCAAAAACATTACCGATGACATTACTATTAGGAAATACCTCTTAGCTAGCACAATTTCAGCCAAAATTTGGTTGTGTATCTGTAGGGCAGGGGAGGCAACCTAGGGGCGCCATAACCTAGTACCTTGAGTAGCCTTCCGTCCATCCCCATCCGGTCACACGCCTAGCGCGCCAGTCTGTTCTCTTAGCTAGCCATGAACGGTTGTGTACCTACTCTACTGCGTCTTGGCTGTGTACGGTGTGACCGGTCGTCTTGTGACCTTGGACTTTCTTGCCGTGTTCACTGTGCTAGCCTTGGAGTTTACCTTCGTTGGTTTTACGTGTGGGGGCTTCCGCTGGACTTTGTGGTGCTTTCTTGGGACCTTGTGGTGCCTCTACCCGGTGGTGGTGCGGGGCTTCACAGCTGCGACACGGTTGTTCCCCTACAGCCTTTGCTCAGGCGCCAGCCTCTCCGCCATGGCAAGGTAAAACCTCGGTTGTTGCCCGCGACCGGCGCTCAGGGAAGAGCGAGAGGAGCGCCGGGCGACGATACTAGCCGTGGAATTGGCACTGTATACGAAATTTGTCTTCGCTCGCATATGCACGTTGCGTGGCCTCGGAGAGCCTCACTCACTCGCCTCTCACTGTTGACTATGTTTGCAGCTTCCAAGTCCGCACCTGCACGCGCTGTGGGGACTTCCAATGGCCGAGTGACGAACATGCCGTATGTCTACCCTGTTCCGGCTGTGCCTTCACTTACCTGTGTGTTCTGCGGCCCCTGGCTGGAAGAGCAGTGGTCTAAGCTTTGGGGCTTCTATCGCCGTGAATGGCCTACACCAGTCCGAGATCAGGCACCTGCTACTGCCTCCCCCCCCCCCCCCCCCCCCCCCCCCACACCCCTGCCATCTCTGCGGATGCGACAAGGCGTATTCCCTCGGACTGTACGGGCTACGCCAGGCGTTACCGACCCTGGGACATCGGCTGGATTGTGCGCCCGCTCGCTAAGTAATGGGAGTATCCATTATGAGCCTGGCCCACAGCATGCATGCACGACCCGCCTCCTCGCCCGAACTAGCTCGGGCCTCGACACGGCTTCTGGAGTACGGCCCTCCAAACCCTGGGACAAGTCCAGCACAGACATACGGCGTCCCGCCCCAAGGTCAGTGACAAGTACCCTCGGCCGGACGAGACTGCTGGATCAGTGTGCGCCCGCTCGTCAGATAAAATAGAACAAACGAGCCTGGCCCACAGCAAGCTTGCTCGCCCTTCGTACCCTCCCAATCGGACAGGATACATGGTGATAGGAGTTCCGAGCAGACACCCGTGCTCCGACCTTGTTCGCGATCGGCCGGTTTGTGCGCCCGCTTGCTAAGTAATGAGAGTATCCATTATGAGCCTGGCCCACAGCGAGTTGCTCGCACCGCCTCCCCGCCCGAGCTTGCTCGGGTCTCGACGTGGCTACTGGAGTACGGCCCTCCAAACCCTCGAAACAAGTCCAGCACAGATGTACGGCGTCCCGCCCCAAGGTCAGTGACAAGTACCCTCGGCCGGACGAGACTGCTGGACCAGTGTGCGCCCGCTTGCCAAATAAAGAACATTGATCCTGGCCACCTGAACGGCCTCGCGGTTCGGCGCGGCTACTAGAAGCATGATGAAGGAAGTTCCGAGCGAACAACCGGGCCTGCCCCGTTCGCGCCACGGGACAGGCCTCCACGCCCATGGCCTGGACGCCCACCGACACGCTAGGCCTTCCTCCAGAACTGTTGCGGCCCCTGTCGTGCGTCCGACAGCGGCGCGCCCCTCAAAGCCGGGACCGTTATCTTGCTCGCACGGCGCGCCTCGCCCACCTAGGCGGTCGTCTCCTCTCAACTCGACACCAGCCTCGGCCCCTCCCCGGGTTGGCGTTGGCCCTCCGGCTACCTTGTTACCCCCAACGCTGTCGCTCTCTGCGTGACCGCCGGTCCTCGCGTTGCAGTGCAGCTCCTTACAGAGAACTTTGAGGGACTCCTCCTCAGTTCAGCTCCTCGCGGCGCCGCTCCAGGTGAGAAGGTTCCTTCCCCCCCCCCCCCCCTGACTGCCGGATGACGGGACTCCGCTAGCGAGACCTCCGCTCACCAAAGTAGGGAAGACTTCTCCCCCCGCCGCTCGCCCGTGCGCCCTGACGATGATGACGCTGTCCGCTTGGCCCCAGAAGACTCGGTTTCGGTCCTCCCCCGTGTTGTCAGGTCCCCAGCTTCCAGGCGCTCTTGCTCTCCGGATGACACAGGGTTGCCGCCAGCTCCCCTGGGCCCTACGATGAGGAATCCCCGGTCCCTGGACGAGGCGGCAAGTCTCTTTGCGGCGCGTCTCATCGTGGTGTGTCTTTCCACGGAGGACTGCCCGCCTTCAAGAGGAAGCGTCGGCCTTCGTGAATGCCGTGGGCCGTTCCCCCTCCCCCCCGGCGTGGACAGGACGGCTACCCACTACGCTTGCCCTGGCATTTGCGTGATTACTGGACCTGGTCACGCAAGCTTTTGTTTGACGCGTCGAGGATGCTTGGTACCCTTCGCTCGCCGCTGTTGGGGAACATCTTGGTTTGGCAGTCTCCGTCTTCGGCCTCACCGTGCTGAACAAGTACTTCACCGCCACGTCCTTCCGCGTGGTGACCGCCTGAGCCCTACGGGCCGCAGTTCAGCCCTTGGATTTTGCTGTCACCCTTGTTGGATTCGTATCGGCACGTCCCCATGCACCCCCGCTTCCAGACGTTGCCTGCGCTTTGCCTGGGGCGGCATGGCCTACCAGTTTTGGGCGCTACCCTTCGGCCTCCACCTCAGCCCTGGGTGTTCACCCACATCATGGACGCCATTGTTGCCAGGGCCAGACGGACTTCCTCTAGCCCCACCTCGAACTACCTCGATGATCTTCTCAGGCAGAACTAGTCGGAGGCCTTATAGAGAAGACTGAGATACGTGGCTTGATCTGCTCGACTGGCCCGGCTTCCTGGTCGGCAAGTCGGACCTCGCGCCATCCCGCCGCATGGAACTTCGCACCGACCTCAACGAGGTGAGACTTCCGGAGCAACAATGCAAAGTTGGAGATCCTAGCATGACAGGTGTCTCAAGAGGAAGCGGTCTCCGCCAGAGTGTGCTAACAGCTCCTGGGCCTGAAGACTGCGGCAGCGGACCTCCTTCCCCTCGGCCGTCTCTACTCCCGTCTGTTGCAGCTACACCTGCATCTCCACTGGCGACTCTCGACTGGCGACCTCGAGTCTCAGGTTCCGGTGCTTCCGATGCTCTGTTCCCATCTTCGACGCTTGGTGGATCCCTGCTGGCTCGCGATGGGAGTTCCCCTCTACTCGCCCCCCCCCCCCCCCCCCCCCCCCCCCCCAGCTGTCTCTCTGCATCGACGCAAGCCTCTCCGGCTGGGGTGCGCTCTTGCTGCCGATGTTCTCCATAGCCTCCGACACTTGGCCCCCAGACCTCGCGGCCTGGCGCATCAACTGGTTAGAGCTGCAAGCGGTCTGGCAAGCCCTCATCGCGTGGGAGTCACGTCTGCGACACAAGGAGCTCCTCATCCTCTCAGACAACTCCACCGTAGTTGCAGTTGATGCCGTGCTCCGCCCTATGGGACGGCCTCGTCGCGTATGCTTCCTGCCTACGGTGCTCGTCCCCAAGGTCCTGCTCAAGCTCAAGGGTTGCAACGCGGTCCTGTTCTGGTGGCTCCTTTCTGCTGGACCAAGTCGTGGACCACAGACCTTCTGAACCTCGCCACGGCCCCCCCCCCCCCCCCCCCCCCCTGCAGCTCCCCACCCTGCGCACGATGCTCAAGCGACTTCAGCAGGCGCTGTACCACCCATGCACCGAGCGTCTCCTCCACGCCTGGAGATTGTGCGGCATGCCCTCGTCGCTAGAGGCTTCTCAAGTGCAGCAGTGGAAGCTATCGCTGCAGCCCGCAGGCCCTCGACCCGATGAGTCTACGAGGGAAAGTGGCGAGTCCTGTGCTTTGGGTGAGACGACTGATGCCTCGTCCCCACGGATCTGACGGACCCCCAGCTGGCCGAGTTCTTCCTCTGGCTCTTTGCCGAGCAGCACTTGGCACCGATCACCAGCAGAAGCTGCCTTGCCAGGATCACTGACGTACCGCTGTTTGGGCCGCCCGGACCCTAGTGACCGCAAGACCGCGCCAACCTGATGGCCTCTTCGGCCTCCTGAGGCCTGCCCTCTGCTCGCTGATTCTGCGATGGGACCTACCCTGGGTGCTAACGTGGCTTAACTCAGACCACTTCGAACTGCTCCCCTGGGCGCGGTTGGCCAATGTGACCCGAAAGTTTTGCTTTCTACTGACCCTCGCCACGACTCCAGCTTCGGCTAACTGCATGCTCTCTCTGCACGCCCCTCCTGCTTGCAGTTCAGGACAGAGGGCTCTGCACCTACTGACCAATCCGGCCTTCCTGGCCAAGACCCGGTCTCCGTTGGCCGCCCCACAGGTGATCACCACTCGGCCTTTGGGGGAGCCAAGCCTGGCCCGGGAGACCAGACAGCAGGACCCGGTGAGAGCCTTCCGGGTGTACCTGCGCCTACATTGTGGCGGCCGTGGACTGGCGAGCAGAGTCGACCTTTGCCCAGTTCTACCTCAGGTACCTCTCCGGCCAGCCGGAAAACGTAACGCTGGTGGGAGACATCGCAGCGGCGCAACACTCCCTCCCGGCACCCCAGGTGCTGTAGGTAGCTCTTAGATGAAATTGTCGGGAGGTTGCCCCGGGGAGGGCGGGTCTCATTAGCAGTATTCAGGGGTTAGGGATGTTATACGCGGCACCCTCCTCCTATTCACTATTCTTCCTAATAGTAATGTCATCAGTAATGTTTTTGAGGAAATAAATGAATTTTTCTCTAAAATGTATTTTTTCGAAAAATACTTACCAATGACATTACTCAAAGGACCCTCCCACCTGCCCCGCTTGCCGCTAGTCAGCTAAGTGAACAGACTGGCGCGCTAGGCGCGTGACCGGATGGGGATGGATGGGAGGGTACTAGGTTACGGCGCCCCTATGTTGCCTCCCCTGCCCTATAAGTACACAACCAACTTTTGGCTGAAATTGTGCTAGCTAAGAGGCATTTCCTAATAGTAATGTCATTAGTAAGTATTTTTCAAAAGATACATTTTAGAGATTTTTTTTTTTTTTTTTTTTTTTGGGGGGGGGGGGGGGGTGTGGGAGATCAGCAGAGTTTTTTTCTCCAGGTTATCCTCCACCTCTACTTTGATGTTGGTTTCATATCTCTGCTTTAACATTTGCAATACAAATGGGCCAGAGGAAGATTTTATAACTGAATAGCGTGTTTGAGCTTGATCTTCACTCCACTCTGAATGTACAGTCTTTGTGTTCTATATGTGTGAGTTTAGTGCGCTTGTCTCACATGAGTGTGTTTCAGTTAGCTACACTTTAAGCTGATGTTCAGTAGGGATATAATATACATTATTGGTAGCAGGGGTTTGCTACACAGACCCTTGTAGGCTTGAGGGATGTCAAACTCAAAGGAACCATTGTACCCTGAAGGCCTGAGGGGTACAATGGTTCCTTTGACCTCCCGAAGGTCTACAAGGGTCCGTGCAGCAAGCCCCTGCTACCAATAACGTATTTGTTTTCATTCCTCCAATGTTTTCATAAAAGAAATCAAGAAGAAATCTTCTGACCTGGATCACGCCAGACATGAATAGACTTATGACGTAATTTAAAATCTTTCATGATTTTGCAGTCTCCAAGATTGTGCCTGTTGTTTTGAACAACACTAAATAACTTTGTGTTTAGGAATGTTTTGGTGATTTTTATAGAACAAAACTGGCATCCAAGACGCGTCAGAAAGAGGGCTACAAAATGTCGGCCATTAGTTGCTACAAGGGTTTTTGTATCCCAATCACATGGTACGGTTTGCGCTAAAGAGACTGGTCGTGTGACGTAGGGATGAAAACAAAGTGCTTTACCCCCATCACAGCCATTTGACACAGAGTGTGTATCAGCAGTCTTTATTAATTCAATACCAGAGGGGCCAAGCCGTCCCCGGAACATGGATTCTAAGTGGCGTCAGCAAGAGGCATAGCTCCTCATGAGCCCCTGCAATTGCAGGGGTTCATGAGGATCTGTCTTTTGCAGTTGGATTGTGTTCAATTTTTTCCCAGCAGTCAAAGGGTTCATAATGCATTGTGTTGTTTATCTTATGAATTATTATGCAACTGTTTGTTGACAGAGATAACGATGCCGTCGACTCAGTACTATTTGGAGGTTCAGGACACCGGCATCTGTACCCTGGACACCAAGACCTCCCTCGCAACTGCCCTGGAGATGGGATCCACTGAAATCGTCCTCAAAGACAGGAGTATCCTTGGCACAGATGCAGCTTGCAATTTTACCTTTTGTTGGCAAAGACTTGTACAGTTGTAAATTTTTGTGGTATTGACGCATTGGCTTTACTAGCCTTTGTAGTAGTACTAGTAGATTTCCAAGACTTGTTGTGGCCTTTGCTTTTGTACCTGCTATGCTTCAGCTGTAAAACTTGACAATCTACACCTTCATGTATTTTTTATTTTTTTGGGTGGGGGTGGGGGGTTAAACCATTCCACCCTGACATGCTGCCTAGAAGTAGATCAGTTATGATAGTTCAAGGATAGTACAAGAAGGTGGCAGTGGCAGGTGGGTTATGATTGATCAGTTTAGTCCAGCACCTAGGTACAGATGGTGTCAGGATGGGAGATTTGGGGATGATCCATTTAGTCCTGAGATGCCACACCACATGGATCAATCATAACATATCAAGGATGGTGCCATAATAGCTTGGTGCCCATAGGTGCCAAGCTATTCTGGCACCATCTTTGAACTATCGAAAGTATCATGTTCTGTCTGGAACTGTAACATTGTCTTCAGAAGACAACTCCCATATTTGGGGACTTTGACTTTACAGTTCTTTGCATAAAGCAAGCATCTGGATCAGGAAGTAAAAGTGATACTGTTGCTGATGGATATGACTTATTCTTAACTGCTGCCAGATATTCTCATGACTGAATTCTTCCGTCAGCCATCCGCCATGCTTCATGTTGTCAGCCCTGGTTTTCTGGGTGAGTCTGTACCTTTCTGCTTTTGCATGGATGCAGGGACACTCACAATTACGGACACTTTGCATGTCTGCCACTTAACCTCTAATGTAGTGTAAAAGTTTTCAGTTCCCGAAGGTGCACCTTCGGGGAGAGATGCAGCATTGGCAGCACCGATTCACTGTGCCTATAACGTCTTCTCAACTTCTTGTTAAATGTGGCAATCAAGGTTCGTTGTGTAAAGGCCATTTGTTTCCTGAAAAACATTACCGATGACATTACTATTAGGAAACGTACACTTAGCTTACCATTTCAGCCAAAATTCCATTGTGTACCTACACGACAAGGGAGGCGACCCAAGGGCGCTGTAGCCAGCTACCCTGAGTAGCCTCCCGTACCTTAGCTTATATGTAGCTGTATGTATGTTTCTCCTGCCTACTTCCTAAGTTCCGGAGAAAGACATGGGTTATATAAGAGACCTGATCCATTCTTTTTGAGGATGGAAATGATTGTCTTATTCTATACCTGCGTATTTCTCTGTGGGCTGGCGATTGGGTGCCTGATAGGCGGGGGCAGGGGATCTAACTGTTGTCTGTCCAGCGCTGTGATTCCCCTTGGTTTGAGTACTTACTGTGAACGGTTGTGTTCAAGCCTACTGGACGTTTCGGCTGTGTACGGTTCTGAACCGGTCGTATCTTGGTTTGGATTTTACCATGGTTTACTGTGCCTGCCTTGGATTACCTTTGTTCTCTGGATTTACGTGTGGGCGCTGGTGATTCCGTTGGATTATCATGGTGCTTCCGTTGGATTTTGGTGGTACTTCTGTTGGATTTGGGATGTGCTGGGCCGTTCTCCGCTGCGCACTACCACCTTCAGCCACATGTGACAAGTGGAAGCTGAGTGAAGTTCCCCTCCAAGCACCCTATGTGCGTGCGTCTGGTGTGATTGACCCACTACGAATACGGCTAACACGTAACAGTACCCTACGGCCTTCGTAACAGGTTCCCCGCCGGCCTCTCTCGCCATGGCAAGGTAAGGCCTCGGTTGTTGCCCACGACCGGCACTCGGTGCGCCAGGCGGCGGCACTGGCTGTGGATTTTGTTCTTTGTACGGAGATCACCTTCACGTATGATAACAAGCATCCCAGTAGGAAGGCTCTGGTTTGTTTTAAACACTGTCAAACGCATCATTAGCAACTGATTCGGGGCATGCGCCGCAGCTGACCAATAAGCGGTGGTCTGTTAGATAAGGGCTACTGGGACACTTTACATGTGCTTGTTATGATATGTGTGTGCACTTGTTTTGCGTGGCTTCGGGGAGCCACACTCGCTCGCCTCTCACCTTGGCACCCCCACCCGGGTCTGCCCTGGGGGACTTGGGTGGGGTTAGGTACTTTTTAGTTCCCAGGGTCACCCTGGTCAGCCCCACAGGGTGAGTTTTCTTCTCTATTCTGGGGCATGTGTTTCTGTCTACCCGAGATCCATTCACCTGTATTTGCCTTTTTAAAACTCTCCCTACTGTCTGCACTGCCTGTAGCTCTTGATATTGGATGTGTGTTGTTAAATGGTCTTAGCTTTATTTAGGCCCCATGTTTTAGGTTTATTTAACGTATTTGACCGGCTGGCGACATACATTCAATGTTCTGTTTAGTTGTTGTTTTTTTTTCACAAGCAGTGCAGGCACGTCCTGAGAAAGCCTTGTTGCTGTCGGGACGTTAAGCAATGTACAACCAACCAATCTCACCTTGGCTATGTGTTACAGTTACCACTTACGCACCTGCGACACCTGTGCCTCCTGGGTGGAAGAGCACTGGTCTCTGCTTGAGGACTTATATCGGCGCGAACGCCCTACGCCAACCTGAGACCGGCCACCTGCTACCGCACTACCTGCCGAGCCTGATCCACAGCGAGCTTCCTCTCCCCGCCTCCCGGCCCGAGTTCTCTCGGGCTCAGACGCGGCTACTGGATAGCGGCCCGCCAACCCCTAAGAGGAAAGAGCGGAGCTGCTGTCGCGTGCTCCACTGCACACGGTTGCTCCCTTCGGCCTTCATCACAGGTTCCTCGCCGGACTCCGCTTGTTACAAGACCATGCACGCCACTCGGCCCAAGTTCTCGGGCTGAGATGCAGCTTACGAGGGCCCCGGGCCCCCGGCGTGTCCCCTGACACCGACACGGCGGACTCAGAGCTGCCAAGTACTACGATTTAGGCGTAGCATGCTACAATTTCGACATGCTTGCTACGATGCTACGATCGGCCGGAAAAACTACGATTTTTTAAAACATTGACGTGATTTTTGTTTTTAGACCTTACAAAAAAAGTCCATTCATAAAAATGCGAGCGACTCTCAGGCCAGCCACGAACTGAACTGAAAATAAACCTTTGACCTTCACGTAGAATCGTGTACTGTAGTCGACCAATCGTGTTGTGTTTCAACCCCGGGGCGGAAGTGCCGGAAGCACCCGAAGAGTCGTTGTTTTACCGTGAAAATGGCGACGAAGTGAAAGGCACCCGCAGAAACTAGCCATTTCATCGGATAGTGTGCGATGTTATACACTTTTTCACAAACGGCCGGCCGAAAAAACAGGCCATTTCATCGGATGGTGTGCGATGTGATACACTTTTTCACAAACGGCTGGCCGAAAAAAACAGGCCATTTCATCGGATGGTGTGCGATGTGATACACCTTTTCACAAATTGGCGCGTCTCCGTGTGTGCTACTCCTTTTTCTTACATGCTACTCCAAAAAGCTTTGGATGCTACTCTTTGGCATGATGGTGGGTTGGCAGCTCTGCGGACTTGAACAGTGATGTGTTGCAGTTACCAGGTGCGGACCTGCACGTACCGTGGGGACGTTCAATGGTCGAGAGACACGCATGCGGTTTGCCTCTCCTGTTCCGGTTGTGCCTCCAGTCACACCTGCGACACCTGCGCCTCCGGGGTGGAAGAACAATGGTCTCAGCTATGAGGGTTCTCTCGCCGCAAATGTCCTATGCCGCCTGAGGCCTGCCACCCGCTGCCGCACCCCATGCCGTCACTGCAGATGGGACAAGGCGCACCCGTTCTGAAGTTGCGGGACTGACTACCCGGGCCTTAACGCGTGCGTCAGCTCCCAGGGCTTTGGCCAATTGTGCGCCCTCTACTTCGCGACTGGCCCACAGCGAGTTCGCTCTACCCGCCTCTCGGCCCGAGTTCTCTCGGGCTCAGACGCGGCTACTAGACAAACCCGCGGACGTGACTGCGGCCCCCAAGCCTGGCCCAGAGCGAGCTTGCTCACCCCGCCACTTGGCCCGAGTTCTCTTGGGCTCAGACGCAGATACTGGATGTCAGCCTGCCTACCCCTCGGAACCAGGCCAGCACCAAGAGTATTCGTCCCGTTCCAGGGTCAGGGACAAGGTCCCACGGCGCTCCCCAAGCCTGACCCACTGCGAGCTTGCTCACCTTGCCTCCCGGGCCCGAGCTCTCTCGGGCTCAGACGCGCCTACAGGAGGGATGATGATAGGGGTTCCGGGCTACCCCCCGTTACGAGACCACGCACGCACCCCGCCTGCAGACAGCTTCTCGGGATCTGGATGGCCGCCGACACCTTCCCGCCCAGGTACTACCCCTGTCGCCCGGCCGACCACTGCGCCCTCCTCAAAGCCGGGACCGGCTCCTCGCTCGCCCCGGCATGTCCCCCGACACCGACGAGCCCCCAGCTGCTTGCCAGAGGACCCCGTCGCGGTCCTCCTCAGGGTTGACGGTCGCCCTCGTTGCCAGTGGCCCTGGCCCCTCGGATGGAGACTTCCGGTCCCTCGATGCGACGGCACGGCTGATCGCTACCTGTCTTGCCTGCAGGACTGCCCTCCGTACCCCCCCCGCGCCCCCCCCCCCCCCCCCTCCGCTCAGAGGATGCCTCCCAAACTGCCGGGCGGTCCCAGCCCCTGGTTCCGGGACCTTGGCGAAGCGTTTCTGCGCTCCGGCAGCTGAGTTCCTGAGTGACGCTGGCTTCTTCTCTGACTCCTCGGGTCCAGCGGACTTGGACAGCTCCGTCCGCCTACGCTGGTACACGGCTTCCTCTTGGACCTTCACCAGCAGTGGTTACCTCGGCACAGTGACAGCGCGCGGCTCTTCAGTTTCGCTTCGCCACTACCCCCGTGGCTGCGCCCTGGCCTGGGCAGGATCGTCTAGGGCACCGGGCTGCGTTTCACGCCTCCGCCGACACCATGGCCTCTGCCGCATACTGCAACCCGATGCGTCGTGATGCTGCCCTCCGTTCCTGCCACGACCTCCTCGCCGAGGCGAAGACGCTTCTACGACAGACCCTGATGGGGCCGCGCGCCTCTTCGGTCATAGCTTGAAGGCGGTGACGAACTCGACAAGGATCCATGGTCCAGCCGCGACAGTGGCACTCGCTGCTTCCAGACGACCCTTGGGCCCATTCCACCAGCTCCGTGGGCCTCCTGATCTCCTCTGGTCTTCTCCGCCGCTGCGGCGCTCTCCCCTGTGGACCGCTGTGCCGACAGATCGGCGCGGAGTCAACGCTCTTCGCAACTGGGTCGCTGCCCGTCTGCAGAAGGCCGCCACGGAGGGAGTCAAATGTCATGGTTCCCCTGCCTTTTACGCCCGTCTCTTCGTGGTCTCCTAGTCCGGCAGCAAGTAGTGTCCGGTCATCATCCTCTCGGCGCTGAACAGTACGTCGGCGCGTCTACGTTCCGCCTGGTGACGGCCGGAACCTTGCGGATGGCAGTACAAGCCACGGACTTGGCTGTCAGCTAGGTCCTGCCCGGCGCATTCCTGCACTCGCTTCTTGAACGCCTGGCTGGCCACCTCGAGCCCACCTCGACCTACTGGGACGATCTGCTCAAGAGCAGGACAGAGTTGCGCTGCATGATCTACCCAATCGGCTTGGTCTCCCGGTCAACTTCGGCAAGTCGGACCTCGCACCCTCCCACCGGTGGTGCCCTTGGACGTGGTTTCTGGGTGACCGGAACGTGGTGGGACTTCCGTAGTCTTGGTTCCAGACGCTGGCGACCTTCGTCCGGCGGGTGTTTCAAGCGGACGCAGTTCCTCCAGAGTCGGGCTTCAGCTCCTGGATCTGTTGCCCACAGTGGCGGATGTCTTACCTCTCAGCCGGCTTCCTCCCGATCATTCCTGGGGCGGCGACCGGCACCTCTCCCCCACAGATCTGTCTACTCCTCTGGCTATTCGTCGAGCAGAACTTGGCGCCGATCACCATCAGGAGCTACCTGCCCATCATAGCGGACACGTGTTTACACCTGGGCTGCCTGCTCCCGGGCTCTGGCAAGGACCTCGCTGACCTTTGGCACGCTTCGGCCCCCAGCAGCCTGCCCCCGCTCGCTGATTCCGCACTGGGACCTACCCGGGGTGCTGACGATTCTCAATGCGCACCGCTTCAAACCGCTCCCCTTGGCTGGCTTCGCGGACCTGACCCGGAAGACCGGTTCCTCCTGGCCCTCGCCTGCGTACAGTGCAGAATGGTTGGCTCTGTGCAGCTCCTGACCGACCCGTCTTTCCTGACCAAGACCCGGTCCCCGTTACCCGCACCCCAGGTGATCGCCATACGGCGCTGAAGGGGTTACCCCTATCCCGGGAGACCAGACAGCAGGACACGAGGAGGGCTTTATGGGTGTACCTGCGCCGATCCTAACCCGTCCGGAGTGGACGTTCCCGCCTCCTTCTGCCTTGTCCCCTGAAAGGCCAGACATCGTGGCCAGACAATATCTTCCTGGTTCCGCGGGGGTTGTCCAGTCCACCTACTGGGTCCTCTCCCCAGAGGACGCTCAGAAGCTGGAGATCAGGGCGCACGAGGTTAGAGCCCTGTCCACGAGCGCCGCCTTCGCCCGCAACTGCGCTGTCAAATCTTGTGGCGGCCGTGGGCTGGCGGGCATGATCTACATTCGCCTGATGCTGCCGCAATGACCTCTCGGGCCCGCGGCCGACCCTAGCCCTGGCTGGGGCCTTCGCCGCGGCTTGACACTCCCTCCCGGCACCCTGCGTTTAGCTTAGCTGAAATGGTTGTGAGTGTGCCCCGGGGTGGGTGGGTGTGGTGGGCCCGTTTACAGGGAGTGTGATTCTAGGCGGCACCCACCTCCTATTCGCTATTCTTCCTAATAGTAATGTCATCGGTAATATTTTTGAGGAAACAAATGAATTTTTCTCTAAAATGTATTTTTTCGAAAAATACTTACCGATGACATTACTCGGAGGACCCTTCCGCCTGCCCCGCTTGCCGCTCATAAGCTAAGCTTCAGACTGGTGTGACACCACTGGGCACACAACTGGATAGGGAGGTACGGGAGGCTACTTAGAGTACCTGGCTATGGCGCCCTTGGGTCGCCTCCCTTGTGTAGGTACACAATGGAATTTTGTGCTGAAATGGTAAGCTAAGTACGTTTCCTAATAGTAATGTCATCGGTAAGTATTTGTCAAAAAATTACATTTTAGAGAAAAATTCATTTTTGAGAGTACCTGTATGACCTGATTGTTTTTAACAGTAACAGTAGTTAAAATATTGAATGGTTATAGGATCATATGACCTTAATGCACATAACCGTCGTAATCAATGTAACATTTTTTTCTCTTTTTTCCTTAGGTTTTGTTGTACTCCCAACCAGGAAGTGGGTGCTGGAGACAGGAAGAGAGTATGACATTTACATTGAGGTGTATGACACTGACAGCCACAAGATCTACCCATCTGATGTAAGCATCAAGTGTGTGTGATGAGTGCTTGTTTTTAGGCTTCAAACTCATGACACCCACTGCAACAATACATATGGAATATGCCACACGCACACAAATTTTCAAAGGAGATGCTTAGCATCACGTTTGAATAGAAGTGTATTTGTGACATACTCACCGAGTAGGTCTTGCAGATGGTAAAGCCTATAGGCAGCGTTTCCCATAACTTACAACTGATGGTCTGTTAGCCCTTATCATTCGGAATAAGTGTGTGTGAAATAAGTTTGACTAAAATACTAGGCGCCAAGCTATTCTGGCACTACCCTTGAACTAAAGCCATTGGTCTATATCCTTATCTGTAAGTACTATAATGTAGTTTGCATATGACAGTGTACAAATTTGAAGCTTTTAGTCTCAGTATATGGGTTAGTGTTATGCACAGAAATTTCAATTCTGATCCACTGTTATGAATGTGTCTGTCATGCTGATTCACAGATGTTTTTAAAGTCATAACAACCTTTAGTTACAATTTATATGGATAACACTGGACATGCACCTACTGATGGCCTCCAATCTCACAAACCCATGCACACAGATTATATAAAAGTTTGGATTCACAGATGTGTTTGGATTTTTGTGGCCTTCTAACAGTCTGAGACCAAAAGATTGTGCATGGGTAAGGTGTAGTTAATTTTGCAGAAGGGGTTTACATTCTTACATTTTGGCATCAAACCTCACCCAACATGGTTGTGAAGGCAATTTTCACTCTTTTTCTAGCCCACACTGTTTTCTGACTTTACACATGTGATGTGCACCAGGACAATGAAAGATGTTGGTAGCGCTTTTTGTTGAGTTCTTGCAGGAATCACCTTGACAAAGTATGTGGACAGCCTAAGGGTTAATCATTTATGCCAAAATGTTGCAAAGTTGCTCCTTATTAATGGTCTTACTACTAGTTTTGATTCTTTTTGTTTTTGGTGTCATTTTCTCTGCAGTTTTATTTTGCGTTTTGTGGTATTTATCATCTTGTTTTCATTGTTGAAATCACTTCTGTTCCTTTGTAAGTTTGTTTATTACACAATACACTGTATAAGCACACTACTTATTATGCAATACACTGTATTAGCACACAGTCGCTACACAAAAAGAATATATATAAAAAGATATGTAGAAAAAGTTCAGCATTGAGAATTTTTTTAATTGCTGAATTTGTTACCTTTGGGTCCAGTTCTGTCTCTTCTTTCCTGATAGTAGCCTACAATTCACACGTTTTCATTTAGACAGAGTCCAAAGATCAGATTTATTTGAAGTGCACATTTAAATTAGATTTTATTGTTTCAGGTGTAGCTTGTAACTTGTTTAACCCTTTTAGCCCCAAGGTCCCATTCCTCAAATTTTGGAGGTGTTGCCTAATGACTGTGTACCAGTTGCTGGAGATGGATTGACCATAATTCAAGGGCAGTGACAGATTAGCTTGGCGCCTTGAGGCGCCAAGCTAATCTGGCACTACCCTTGAATTATCTTGGTCAGTCCATTTCCTGCTGTAGGCCCCCACCTGGGTCTGCCCTTGGGAGACTTGAGTGGGGTTAACTACTTTTTAGTTCCCAGTGTCACCCTGGTCAGCCCCACAGGGTGGGTTTTCCCCTCTATTCTGGGGCATGTGTTTCTGTCTACCCTTTTAGCGTATTAGGCCGACTGGTGACATACATTCAATATTCTGTTAAGATTTTGTTCACAAGCAGTGCAGGCACGTCCTGAGAAAGTCTTGTTGCTGTCGGGACATTAAGCAATGTACAACCAACCATCCTGCTATAGGGAATCAGGGCTAAATGGGTTCAGGGCATATTTTGTTCTTTAGTTTTCTTTTTGTTTTGTTCATTTCCTGTTGTTTGTTATGGTCTTTTTTCTTCCCTTTTTTTTTTTTTTTTTTTTTTTTGGGGGTGGGGGTGGGGGTGGTGGGGGGTACAGCAAAAGTGATTGTATCATGAAATTATTTTTTTTTAATGAGATATGGTGAAAATTGCATAACACTGCAGATTGAGCAAGGAACAATTAATGGCATCATGTATGTGTGTGTGTGTGTGTGTGTATATATATATATATATATATATATATATATATATATATATATATATATATATATATATATATATATATATATATATATATATATATATATATATATTGGGATGTGATTTCTCTTGCAGAACATTTTGATCCTAGGAACATTCCCCAAAGAATACTTCAAAGTTCTGTTCTCCAGTGAGAATGGCACTTACTACAAAGTGAAGACACTGAAAAAAGGAGAGACTGTCATCGATGGAGAGTTGACAGCCGTCATTGGAGATGTAAGTTTTTGATGTATTAATCCCCTTCTGCTTGCACCCACCAGTACTGTAAATGGTACCGAGGGCTGTAGGTTTTTAAAGAAGTTTTTGTATTCTCAGGTGTTATCTGTTTCCATCATTGGCCATTTTGTTCAAATTTAGCAGCAGACACTTTGCAGTACCATTTGTCTTTGAAAACATTGTGAATTCAACAACACCAAATAACCCCTAACATCAGCCTAAGGAACATGGATATAAAAATACGATCAGCAAGAGGTAAAGAACTTCACGAGCTCTCGCATCTGCGAGAGCTCATGAGGATCTTTGCCTCTTGCATTTGGTCTGTGTTATTATTTCCTAGCAATAAATGGTTTTTAATTTGAATGTGGTAAGTTTAGAAAACGTGTATTATGATCAGATTTTTCTTCGTAGGATGGCACAAGACATGCGGTGATTCCAGAAGTGAAAGGCAACCAGGATGTTGAGATCTATGACCCAATTGTTGTCCGCCCATCCTACGCATTGTTTCCGTGGGACCCCAAGACGCAATGCTCGCACAACTTTACAGCTCAGGTAATGACAGCTTCTGAGGAAGAAAAGATCTAAATATAAAGACTATTTAGCATTTTTATGGCAGCAGTCAATTTTTTGGAATAATTTTTGTTTAACCTTTTCAGCCCTGACATAAGATGAATCGGCCATGATATTTCAAGGACAATACAGTGCCCTCCTTGTTCTGTCATTGTTGATTGTCTCCTGAACTGTGGTGTAGTCTTTAGACAAAAACTATTTAACCCCTTCCCTGCCACTGTACAGTGGAGTCCGCTTAACACGAATTTCTGGGGACATGGAAAATCACTTCATGTTAAACGTATTTCGTGTTAACCAATAATTATGGCCTCAAAATTGATCACGGCCCTCCCGGCAAGTGTGTAAGAGATGCGTGCATGAATGAGTACGAGGTTAAAAGTGCACATTATCATACTAAATATGCTTACCTTACCTTCAGCTCGCTAGGAAAACACAAGGAGACGTGTACAGCTCACATATTTAATGTAAAATCCATCGGGTAAAATCCATAGTAAAGTAAAAGCAACACAGGCTGAAGTACAATCTCGCATCGGTAAAAGCAACACGGTCAAAGTCATTTAAAAAACGTCAATGATCGAAGTCTGTCTTGCGTTATTGACAGCCCGTATAGAGAGACAATCGTGGATCTCATTAATCTTGTTTTTTCACTTCAAACGTCATCGACTTCTGTTTTACCTTGGGGGTAGCCACGATCAATGGTTAACTGAAGTGAGGGAGTTGGCACACGAGTGATGCATGAATACAGTTCAGAAACTCTAGCCAATGAAAAGACGGATTACAACAACTGAAGGCTAGAGTTTGTTCTGATCTGTTTCATGTGTACTACAGCACGAGAATGACACGTGCAGTGCCCCTTTCATGAATTGGTTTTCGGTGTTTGAGACTGGAATCTGTGTTGAATCAGGTGAATAATAGTGAAATTGCTCTGGTTGGGAACCGAAAACAGCTTCGTGTTAAGCAAAATTTCATGTTAAGCAATTCGTGTTATCAGTGAAATTTTAATACAGAATAAGAAGGCCGTTGGCTGGGAATGCAAAAACAGTTTGTGTTAACCGGAAATTCATGTTAAGCGAGTTCGTGTTAACTGGACTCCACTATACGTTCATTTTGTTTCTGAAATCTTTGTTCATTCAACAACCAAAAGCCAAAATTGTCCAAAAATCATGGATACAAATTGGTTTCAACAAGAGGCATAGATCATCATGAGCCCCTGCTTTATAGGGGCTCATGAGGATCTGTCTTTTGCACTTAGAATGTGTTCACTTTTGGAGGCAATGAAGCAGTTAATGTTGTTTAGAGCTCAATTTAACAGGGAAGGTTAATTGCACATGGAATCAGTACAGTGTAGCTGTCATCCACTTGGGTTAACCGTTTCTGCACCAAGAAAGACTGAACTTGATCCAACTGCAAGAGACATAGATCCTCATGAGCTGCCGCAGTTGTGAGGACTCATGAGGATCTATTCCTCCTGCTGACATGTTTGTTTTTTTGACATCTTGGGCTCATCGGAATTGAGCTAAGATTTTAGACGTACATTCTGCAGCCACTGAAGTGAAGGGGTTAAATTTGCTACATTTGATGTGTGCATAGCCAAAGCAAAGAATGGTCAGTTTTCACTTCACTCTAGATGTGATGGATTTTCAGTAATGATATTGAGCGTCCAAATCATTCTGCAGGCTACCGGAGGCAGCGGAGAGTATGTGTGGGGGTCATCAGATGCCAGCACGGCCACTGTCAACTTCCAGGGGCAGATCACCACCACTGGCCCAGGCAAGAGCAACGTCACGGCAGCTGACGCTAAAAACGCTGCTCACACAGGTGTTATGATGGTGAGTATGCTTAACCCATTTAACTCCATGGCGCATTTCCCAAATTTGGAAGTATCACCTAATGTTCCACTTGCTGGAGACAGATGGACCATATAATTCAAGTGCCAGCTTAGCTTGGCGCCTGATGGCACCAAGCTAATCTAGCACTACCCTTGAATTATCTTGGTCATTTCATCTTCTGCTGTAGGGTATTGGGGTTAAATTGGTTAATGGACATAGTGTGTTGGCTTATTTACTGTTGTTGGCTTGACTCTGAGAAATTTGACTCTGAAAAACATTCCTTTGTTGAAAAATGCTTGAGACAATCTTGATCAGCAGAAACCTCTTTGCCCCCCCCCCCCCCCCCCTCGCCCACCCCCCCCCCCACCCACCCCCAAAGGAATAGGCAAAAATCACACTAGTGGACTATTTTTTTGGTTATTTTAATTTGTTAGACAAGTCACCCTTGGCTTTATCAGTGTTTGTGTGCTGCTGATTAGCAGTGGCATGTGGCCTCGTGAATGTCACTCTTGCTAATGCGAGGGCCTGAAACTATGTTTGTCAGGACTGGTTCTAATGATTTTTTGATGTGCAGGTGCATTTGTTGCCCCCATCTGACATGAGTTTCCCCCCGACCAGAGTGGAGGCCGCAGTGGGCACTGTGCTGCCTCTGCCTTTCGCAGTCTCTGCAAAAATCGCTGGTAAGTCTTGGTGGAACATACTTTTCAAAGAGATGCCCAAGGTGCTTGGTGGCATTTATTGGGGAGATAGCCAGTCCATTTGACTATGAGGGCATTTGAGGAAAAAAGAAGAAGAGTTGCCACAAAAATGGACTGTGTGATGTATTTCCTTGATGTAAAAATGGCTAAATGATGAAGTTTGGATTTGTTTGTGGACTTCATTACAATCCAGGCAAAAGAGTAATTTTGATAGTTCAAGGGTGGTGCCAGAACAGTGTGGCGCGCCACGCTGTTCTGGCACCACCCTTGCTTGAACTATGATGCAGGCATGGGAATTGTCTGCGAAATCTGCAAAATTCCGTGGGAAAAAGAAATTGTCCACGAAATTAAAAAGGCGTGTCCGCGAAAAACCATTGCGGGTAGCAAAACGAGCAAAGCACCGGTTTTATTCCGCAACAGAATATGACACGGCAGGCTGTGTTTGCGGTCAGCCCCGTCGCCTACCTCCCCCTCCCCCCCCCCCCCCCCCCCCCAAAAAAAAAAAAAACACCCCCACCCACCACCCCCACTGTTTGATTTTCCGGCCCTCGCGGAAACAAAATCTAGCATGGTGGAGGCCTTTTGTATGAGGTTCAAGGTCCCAAAGGTCCCCCCCCTGGAGCCAAATGATCTGGCCCTGTATTGTATCAGGTTGAAGGTCCTGTTTCAGATGATTTTTGCTTGGACAATTCTCATGCCTGATGATGGTTAATCACATCTTATTGTTGTGTGTCAGGGCAGAATGGATAAAAGCCTTCATTGCTGAGAAAAATCGAACTTCACCCAACTGCAAGAAGTATAGGTCCTCATGAGCCCTAGTTGCAGGGGCCCATGAGGATGAATGCCTCTTGCTGAAACCACTTTGTATCCATGTTCCTTGAACAGCAGAGGTAAGTTGTATACGGTATATTGGTTTATTTGACTCTACTTTGTTTTCAGGTAAGCTTGTAAAGTTTGCCGACTGCAGTCAGCTTCCACTGGAAATCACTTTCTCAGATTCGACTGTCTTTCAACATGTGCAAGGTACTCTTTTGAGTTTGGGTATTTTAATTTTTTTTTCAACGTTTTGAATGTGAGCATATAAGCGACTATATGTTCTCAGTCGTTCTTAATGTTCTTTTACCTCTAAGAGGCCGTAAATTCTTGCGAGCCCCTTCAACTACAGGGTTTCACGAAAATGTATGGCCTCTGGCTTCTCCATCTTCATGCTGTGATTTTGCCCTAGATGCCTGCTTGGCTTATACTAATAACTAATTCCTCTTCTTCTCCTTCCGGATATCGAGCAGGGTTCAGTAATGAACGTTGAAGGCTCAGCATTTTGCACATGCTTGAGTTAAAATGATATTTAAAAGTTAAAGCTATGTACTTACATGATGGGGTAATTAGTTTGTGGAAGGTAGAGGACTCTTCAGCATGCTACTAAGCCTTGCCTTGAAGGCGGCAAGTGTACAAACTGCTGTTGGGGAGCTGCTTCCACTTTTTAACTCGTTCAGCCCTGACGCACTACAGCAGGAGATGGGTTGACCATGATAATTCAAGGGTAATGCCAGATTAGCTTGGCGCCTGTTGGCGCCAAGCTAATCTGGCACTACCCTTGAATTATCATGGGCGACCCATCTCCTGCAACAGGTGCATAGTCGTTAGATGACGTCTCCAAAATTTGGGAAATACATGCGTCGGGCTGAATGAGTTAAGAGTATGAAGAAAGGAATGGCGAAGTGCTTGGTGGTGTGACCTCTCCTCTGTTGTACATGTCAAGAGAGATATATCCTCATGAGCCCCTGCAGTCGCGGGGGTCTCATGAAGATCTATGTCTTTTGCTGATGCCACTTTGTATCCATGTTCCTTGGGACGGCTCAGGCGCTTTTGGCGCTGAGCTCACAAAGATTTTACAAACGCAGTTTGCCACCACTGGCAGTGAAGGGGTATGTGCAGGTTTTACACAGGGCACCCTGTCGTGTCCAAAACGACGTACTGACGCACATCCGACATTCACTTTGTGTACATTCTAGCAGAAACCCAGGTCTCAGATCATGGGTGCACGGTGCTGCATTTTCGGGCCATTCGTCAGGGGAACACAGAGGTCATCGTGACCTACCAGGCAGCCAAAGTCTACCTCACTGCCTCAATCACCATTGCTGCTTACAACCCCCTCAAGGTAAAGGCCACTTCTGTCTGCCAGTAGGTCAAATGTCCTTTTATAATTGCCTGGACGCTGCCTATGTCCGATCACTTTTCTGTTGTCTTGGACTTCATATGCCAGTAGGTCAAATGTCCTATTATAATTGCCTGGACGCTGCCTATGTCCGATCACTTTTCTGTTGTCTTGGACTTCATATGCCAGTAGGTCAAATGTCCTATTATAATTGCCTGGACACTGCCTATGTCCGATCACTTTTCTGTTGTCTTGGACTTCATATGCCAGTAGGTCAAATGTCCTATTATAATTGCCTGGGCGCTGCCTATGTCCGATCACTTTTCTGTTGTCTTGGACTTCATATGCCAGTAGGTCAAATGTCCTATTATAATTGCCTGGACGCTGCCTATGTCCGATCATTTTTCTGTTGTCTTGGACTTCATATTTTACTTAGCACATTAGCATTCTAAGTCTGCATTGCACGCAGTGACCGCTCGCAAGACACTATCTTATGTGTACCTTCTATACTGACAAGCAAAGGAAATGCGATATCAGTGTTTCTGATGACTCAAATGATGCTGCATTTCTTGAGTCATCGGAAACACTTGAGTGTTTCCGATGACTCGAATGATGTCGCATTTCTTTTGTTTGTCAGTATTAAATTTCTATATGACAGACATTATGTCCTATTCATGTTGGCAAACCCAGGACATTTGACCCATCTGCGGAAATATTTAGTTGCATCCATGTTACAATAATTCTGGATGAAAGGGATAACTTACAAAGTTTCATTGTCTTAACCCTCTTCATCCTGATAAACTACTGCTTGAAATAAATTTGACCATGATAGTTCAAGGGTGGCGCCATGATAGCGAGGCGCCAAGCTACCCTTGAACTAAAATGGTCGATCTGTCTCCTAATCTGTAATGTGGCCTTCAAAGGGCATTAAGCAGTATTTTAAAATTCAGCCTCAGAGTGCAATGGGTTAAAAGAATGGAAGAACATTCTGTTACTCTTCTCCTTCCTTAGTATGTATGAGTTCCACCAGAGCAAGCCTGGGGGGGGGGGGGGGGGGGGGGGGGGGGGGGGGGGAGACAGTAGAAAACCTCCATAGTGTTGCATATGCCTGCTGAGTGAATTGTAACTAGAAGAGTACAGAAGTCTTAGATGAGGCCAGACATCTAATTGTCCTGCGGGGAAAATTTTTGTGATTTAAAAAAGTCATTAGGCTGTGTTTTACAATTGTAAGTTATTAGTTATATGTATTAAATTATTTCTTAACTCATTCAGCCCGATGCCAATTTGCCAAATTTTGGAGGTGTCATCTAACGACTACGCAGTAGTTGCAGGAGATGGATCAACCATGATAATTCAAGGGTATTGCCAGATTAGCTTGGCATCTGTCGGCGCCAAGCTAATCTGGCACTACCCTTTAATTATCATGGTCGACCCATCTCCTGCTGTAGGGCATCAGGGCTGAATGGATTAAAACTATCTGCCAATGGCATGACTATAGGAAGAATGCTGTTGTGTTTTGTGTTGACAGCCTGTGGACCCAGAATTCCAGGCGGTGGTGGCTATCGCAGCTTCCAAAGATGTAGTCTTCCAAGGGGGACCTCAGCCGTGGGTGTTGGACTCGTCCAAGTTTTTTCACCCATGTAAGTTAAGCTTTTAGGTGTCTGTGTGCTTTTTGTCGAGGTGATTCTTGCAGGACTCGCCTCCACAAAAAATGCTACAGGCAGCCAACGGATTAACCCTCTTGTGCATGCAGCTACTGGTACTGTGAACAGTACTAGTGGCTGCATGCACAATTCTCTCACTTCCAGCGCTATCTGAGGGTTGAGGATGGTGGGTAAAAGGGTAGAGCCAGGTCAGTGGTGCCTGTTTGACCATTTGGCTGTTGGTAGCACATTTTGTCCCAAGTGATTCCTGCAGGTTAAATGCCAGAATGATCATCACGAGCAAATATTTGTGGCACTAACTAGTAATTAAAACATATGAGAGAACCCTGTTTAAGCAACCACTTTTGTTTATGCAAGAAAGAAAGTGATTTACAACGACAGATGTTGGCTCAAGAGAACAGCAATTTAATGCTATCATTTAGGCGGCTACGAACACCCAAATGATGGTCTTTATTGACAGGCGATCGCATAAGCATGGTAGCACATACTGATGTATGAGAGAGCCCTGTTAGCGAAAGTCAAAAGGTTTAGGGTCGGGAGTCTGCATTGGCCTGCATAGAGGTGTGGGCTTTGTTAAGCCAAAGGTCTTCAGGCCGAGGTCAGCTGGAGTTGGCCTGTGCCCACCTTCATGCGCGCCAACAAAGTCAGACAGCAACACAAGCACCTTTTGCTTAGTAGGTAGTTCATCTCGCTCACAGGGGCCAGTTGCATGAGTGAGCTTAGTCCTGCACCAGCCACTAAAGCAAGGTGCTCCACTATAGCGGAGCACCTTGTTTAGTGGCTGGCGCAGGACTAAACTCTCAAACGCAACTGACCCCTGGTCTTTATGAAACCTTATCAAAGTGTCTTTTTGAAGTGCATTAGAGACTTAGGCCTCAGGCCTGCAGACAGGTTTAGTTTCTTATCAGGTGGTTTTGTGATTTCCTGCCTGCTAAAATCACTTTGCTGTAATTATTGATTTGCTTTTTTCCTCCACCAGTGACGGGAGAGAAATCAGACCTGGTGACTATTCAGCAGGCCCCTCTAAACGGAATCAACAGTTAGTACAATATGTTCACACTCCTGTCTTGTTG
The DNA here is from genome assembly GCA_036245525.1 of Semisulcospira habei. Lineage (NCBI taxonomy): Eukaryota > Metazoa > Mollusca > Gastropoda > Semisulcospiridae > Semisulcospira > Semisulcospira habei. The sequence continues at coordinate 67,077,643 of BTPG01000006.1, forward strand.
AAATCCAAACAAGAACAGTTCACTTTATTAACTGTATCGTCTTTGTTAATTCAGAAACTTGCTTCTTTATTTTCTCAAAATCATTACCGACGGCATTACTACTAGGAATACTTCGCTTAGCTTAAGGTGGCACACGGCATGTAATTTTCGTCAAAAATCGTTCAAAAATGTGTTTCCAGTTTGACCCAGAAATGGTGCCTACGATGTCTGTATTATGCATGCATGTGATTGGCTTCGTCCATTTTATTGATTTATACCCTTATTTTGGATGTTTTAGTGAGGTATCTATCACTGGAAGTGAAAAGAAAAACTAAAGTGGCCGTCAAAAACTCAATTTTGAGTGCCTGGTTACGGCATGTTCCTTTGAAAGAACCCCCATGTGTTTGGTACGAGTGGAAAGGTCACGGTCTTGGCCTACTTTTGAGGTCTGTTTCGGAAACAAAGAATGCGATACGGAGACACACGAAGAGAAAACCCGAGGCCTATCAGAGCAGCTTACAACCAATCGAAACCCTCGGAACATAAGCGCTTCCGTCATCCGTTTGAATGGAAGTTTCTGATTGGCCGGCGGCGCACGGCGCCGCGCGTGATCACTGCCGAAGTGCTCTTCGGCAGTTTCCGTCCTCGGCAACACGCGTGTTTGTAATCATTCAAAATGGCGTCGTTATCAAGCCGTGTGCGACAGTCTTGTCAGAAACTCGATGTAGCGCGACGGAAATGACAAAATAAAGGGACCAAATGGGTTATCAAGCACCAGTACAGCAAGAAGAGAAAGAGGAGGAAACAAAAAAAAGCAGCAGTCGCCGAATGCAGCTGCAGAGAGTGCAGCTATCGATCGACTGTGACGGCTTCGACATCGGCAGAAGTTGCTTCGGTCAAGAAACTTGGGAATTTTTTTCACGACGATCGTGAAAAAGAGACTGGTGAAGCTGCACCCATCGAGGCAACGAATATTCACGTCAACCTGGAAAGTTTAAACCAGCTCTTCTCTCCTGTACAGTGTGATACTTGTGAGCAATCGGTAAGTGAAGTTTCCTCATTACTCCTTACTTGTGTTTGTGACTTGTTGACATTGGGTAAAGTACCATGACTTTTCATGTATATCGTACTAAAGGATTTTTCTCTGGTTTTTTTTTCAGTATTGGCTTTTTGAAGACAAATCTGCAAGGATGGTGACCTCTTGCCAGGTTAAAGTGTAGTGCACAGGTTGTGGCACCATCATCAGTGAAGTGATGACATCATAGAAGACGGCACCGTGTACACTGGCTACGACATAAACCGGCGCCTGGTGACTGCTGCCGCTATGAATGGCATTGGCTTCACCCAGCTTTCCTATTTTTGGGGGAATGCTGAACATGCCTCCCCCTATCAACCAAAAGACCTGGCAGCACTACCAAAAAGACTCCATGCAGGTTGCTCGTCGCAAGAAGATTGACGATGTTCACCGCGAAGAACGCGATCGTCGCAGGGGACAGGAGGGAGTGCAGTATGATCCTGGAGCCTTCTAAACTCTCTGTGTGCTTAAAGATTGTTCCAGTGTCAGTACAGACTCTCTTAGTTTCCACAGGAACCATTCCAAGTGTTTAGAATGAACAATTTGACTTACAGACACACTGTTTGCCTTACAGACACACAGTTTGCCTTTCTCCAACTTTGAAGTCAATTTTCTGAAAACATGCTTTTTTTGCAACAGCGATGATTTTGCCCCCTGAAAAAATGTTGCTTTGGATAAAGATATCAAGCTGAAATTTTGCACACAGATGTAAAAATAGTTGCTGAACACAATAAGACTAGTTAGAAATTTGTACCTTTAGTAGTTTCTATGATCCATTAGGTTGATCAAGTCATGCTATGAATTTTTTTTCTTGGCAACAATATGACACATGACCAGAGACATTTCCATGCGTCACAAGGACAGTTATCATGCTTTATTGTGTAATATAATCCTTTTCCTTCATTTCAAACCATTTTAGATGGTGAACAGGCTGCTCATTATGTCATGGTGTAGGGGGCAAAATCGCTACCCATATTTTTCAGCGATTATGTCATAACTTATGAATTATATGAGCTGGGATGATTAAACTTGGTGTGAACATTCATTATGTTGTCTTTGTTTTATGTGCCAAATTTTAGAAAAATAGGTCAAACAGTTTTCGAACAATGCTTTGAAGAAAAAAATGACAATTTTGCACGCCATGTGCCACCTTAACAATTTTAGCCCAAAAAACTCATTGTGTACATTACCACAGGGGAGGCAATCACTAGGGGTGTCGTTACCAGGACACCCGGGGTGGCCTC